>CM022303.1:665142297-665542750 GCA_011799875.1 Thinopyrum elongatum
AATCATGGCCCAATTCCTCCTGACTTCTTTTTAATTTCTTCACCATGTTGAGCCAATGTCTTTATCGAATACACATAGCCATGTGTATCATATAAATAAAGGAGAAGAAAAGGGGTACAAGAGCCTCACCCGAGGGTGTTAGCAACTGTTTTCACCCAACCACGTCCCCACTAGCTGTCCTGCTCTCACGTCTCGTTGGCACTACCCACACTGCATCCCGTCAAAAAAATTGCTCTAAGTCATCCTGAGCAGACCTTCATCTGCCCACGCCCGGCTTCACGTACAATCCTACCCATATACCTTCCACTAGAATTTAGCTCTCCATAAAAAACAACGCCATTACGCATGACTTTCACAACTCCCAAGTCCTAGGTTAGGATGGCACAACGATTTTATTTTTTTTGTAATCCCTCCATTGTCTTGCTCAAGATCCATGTCGGCAGCTCGTCCTCCACAGTTGGCGTCCACTTCGGCTTGCCTATTGCCGTGCACACTAGCGCCCAAATAGTTCTCGAGAAAACGCATTGTAGAATGAGCTGTGCTTCATTGCTTCATCCTCTTGATTCAGAGTGGGGCAAGAATCCTGGTTGCGGCAGTCCCCTTCTGGTCAATCTATCAGATGTCCAACACCTGTTCTGTGCAGCTAGCCCACACACAAAAAAAAAAAAAACAACGCTGCAATGGCGTCCTGAGATTTCCAGGTAAATTATGTCATGGGTCCAACATGGCAGCCCACAAATTTTGCCGTGAAGCCGAACGAGCAGTGAAGCTTCCTTGTGCTTCCCATGACCACGTTACAACATCTGGCACCCTTTCTTTAGTTGCACTCCTGCAATTCTTGGCCACCAACGGTACAATACTCAAGTAGTGTTGTCAGAGGTCTAGTTAGGCCAATGTCGGCCACACATGCTCCGTTGTCCACAAACCGAGCACACTGCTCAATATCTGAAAAATGTTTTGAAATCCTGGCATAGACACACGCGAGCTATTTCCTCGATTCGGTAGCACGTCTATCCATCGGTTTTCCCAAACAGTGTGTTCATTCGTCCCAGAGATTACTCCCCGTTCGAATATTCCTGGTGTTTTTTTTTTCTTGTTTCGGAAATGAATGTATCTAGAACTACAATCGTCTAATAAATCCATTTCTGCGACAAGTAATTCCGAACGGAGGGGAGTACCATATACGTGTCGCTGCTTGACACAACTGCACTGATTCTTCGCGCGACTATGACACTGAACTGTTACATGTGTTTTGCATCGTCCACTCGTCGAAGCAGGCCACCTAGCCTGCCATGGCGATATTTATCCATCGCCATGTCCGAGATCCCAAGACACACCAGCCTACTTGGGCACACATATGGCAGCCCAAGCACAACACAATTTCCATCATGGCCTCGGCCTTGCCGCACCATAAGAATTTCGTAGGATCTTTGAGACACATCAATGTTTTGATAGAAGTGCAAGCGCATCATAGCAGCCAACGACACTGCACACATGACTGGTTTGTATAAGGAGCAGCCTCCCACTCTTGGGTAGCAGGGGCCGGGGCCCAGGATTTGAAGCTTGTGTATTCAAAATTAAAGGTTATTTAAAAAAAAAGCCTAAAGCCTTGTTTTAGTGCCTATTATTGATTTGGCCACCATATTGCCACTAATTGATAAAACATTGGAAGATATAGCATAATATAATACTAAATCATAACAATTGATCATAACTTGGGCCGAATGAAAATTAAAACCACTCAAGTTTTAGAGTACTATGTTTACTTATTCCCCAAAGAAGTATATTTTTTTTTTCAAGTAATGCTCATTGTCACAAGTTGTCGCAAAATCACATCACAAATTGTAAATAACATTAATTAAATTATACTACTTAGTAACCCTAAGAAATTATCATGTTTTTAACAATTCATCCTGGTGTAATCACTACAAAACAAGTCTCTATTTCAATAGGAGTATCATATGTTGTACCGAATAGGAGTCCCAAATCTCAACAAGTCAAAACAGTACATATGTACGCAATGTAATCCTAAACCAAAATAGAGGTCAATTAGTCAGATAACTCACCCTCGTATAGTTGTACTAAAGAAAACCACGCAGGACGTCGTTCTCTCGCGACACTCGCGGCACCGGACGCCTGCGTTCTGCGGCAGCGCCGCTGCCCCCCCCACTCCCTCCGCCCTGCCACAGCCGCCGCTACACCCCTTCCGCGTGATCGACCCTACATCAGTCTACCGCCGTCGTCGAATTGGAATTTGGGGAGGGCGACGGCCGCGCGCCGGCCGCCGTTTCCCTGCTTTCGCGTTCGTGTGATCGCATCGCTTCGCTGTCTTCTGCACATAAATCAGGCCATAATGCCGGGCTACAGCTAACTATTGTTTGTATTGGGCTTGGACAAGCAGATATAATGGGCTGTTAGCCCATGTGGCGTGGGGAGGAGAAAACTGGCGGTGGGGCCCTTTTATTGGGCTGAATGCGGTGGAGACATCAGATTCTGCTGTTTTAGCTCAAAATAATAATCAGATTTGCGTTTTTTTCCTACACATATACGTACTATACTGTACATATACATGGTCTTTTTAACAAAATATTGAGTATTCAACTGAATACCCATGAATGAAGTGGGGCCCGCCCCTGTGGGTAAGGATGGTGCGCACCAATTGGGCAGACAGGACTGCGATCTGGTCAATAGCCCTTGCCAGCTGGGCTGCCGTATGTCGTCGGATGCTTAGAGGAAGCCCTAGGTTACTTTGTTGGAAACCTTCCTAGTGGCAACCAAGGATTGCGCCCGACTACCAGCTTTTTGATCCTTGTGCACCTTATCGGTAGGGCTGCACTCTTGCGCATGTTTGATTGTAGGATCAAGGCCCCAACGAACACACCAGTATCACGCACAGTTCCATCAGTCAATCGGTGCCAGCAGCTTTAGAAAAAATCATCATGTCGTCTGCAATATGGGCGGCCTTTGTGTCTAACTAGAAGAGTGAGACCGAGGTGATAGAAGGCCAAGTGTGGATGCCCAATAGAAATAGGGCATTGCGATTGGCTCTTTTAGCATGATCCTCGTGTGAAGATGTTGTAAGGAGTCCACAAATCCATTAATCAACCTTTGACCGAAGCCCATACTTAACATCACCTCAACTAGGACGATCATTGGAACAATCAAAAGCTTTCAAAATATACAGCTTTAGTGAAACCGTAGGGTCTTTGAGAGCATGCATGCAAACGTCGAGCCGTGCACTATACAGCAGAAATTGTCATGAAGATAGACGGCCATGCACAAAAGCACTTTGAGGCCTTCCCAGCAGATTTGGATGGTCCTTCGCGAGTCCTAGACGCTAGGGACCTTGTCAAAGATTTTGATTGCGCCATGAACAAGACTCACCAGCCTGAAATCACGCAACTCCTCTGCCCCTCAGTCCACCTTCGGAAGCAATGACACTAAGGCCTTGTTACGCTGTGGCATTCCGCGCATATCACCATGGGTAAAGGTAAAAGAGTCTATAGCTCTCATTAAATTCCTCCTAATTATAATCCAGCAGCAGCATACAATCTGCCCATGAACCGTCTGGCCCCTTGGTGCCTTATCGGGCGCATTGATTTGATTAACCTTTTCCACTTCTTCAACGATGAAAGGCCTCTTTAAGTGTCATAGTATGAAACATAGTGATATTTATTTATTACTTTGTAGAGTGATTTCTTGTTGAGAAACGCTATGTGAGAGTAACATATTATGTTACCTTATTGTCTTTCTTCTCTTAATTATTCGTCAATCATTTATTTATTGTATTGCTATGTGGCATGCATGTTACTAATTATATTACTCCCACTATGATTGTAAGAAATCATTTGTGGTACATTCCGTAAGAAAAATCTAGCGCCCACTCGAACATAAATATCTTCAGTACAGATCTGATATTTATCTGTGTTGCATCTATCGTATGACACCAAATATTGGTCACAAAATGTTTTATTAATGTGCAGTATGGTCATTTGTACAATGAGAGCTATAGTATATTGGCATTTATCTAGTCAAGTCGTGAATCTTTGTTCATCCGTCTATGCTTTTGTTTAGGGAAAACAGTCTATGGCTTGTCTTTTGCAGAACCTTTTGACAGGCCGAATGATGGGCACGAATCATACCTATCAGCCTGCATCGAGTGCAGATTCCCGCACTGGGTATGGTCCTGCTGGATTCTGCACGGAAAATGTAAGATTTCCTTTCCATTTTAATGTAGTAGCCGACTCATTGCTCCTCCGTGTAGTCTTGCTACGCTGGTTCAGTGCGGGTGTGCTCGTTCGTTGCGGGACATGATGAGGTGCGAGTAGAATGCATGGGGTGATATGACTGTGGAGAAATACTGTGCAACTGTTGCAACTTGGATCTTGGGATGAAATAATTGGCTGAACTCATGATAGTCTGGGAGACAAGTCGAAAAAGTGAAGGACAAATATGAAAAGCTCATCATATCTCATGACTAACTCCTGTGTATTGATAGTAGTGGCGTGGATCGTGAGTACAGAAAAGATAGGAAAAACTATTATGCAAGCTCGTATAGCTCATACTCCGATAATTCAAAATGGTGTCCAGACTCATCTACACTCGGTGAACAATAAATTAAAAAAATCTGAATTTTTTAGTATCCAAGAGTCCATGCATGCAAGGTGCTTACAAAATTTCAGATTGTCTGGACATATGAGGAGCTCGTGCCAAAAAAATATCGGATCCAAATAGTGTTCAAGGTTCGGACACTCTTTTTTTTTTGCAAGAGCTCCTCAGATATCCAAACACCACGAATTTCTGCACACATGAGCATCTTGGACGCCTAAAAGTTTCAGATTTTTGGGAAAAAATTCAAACATCTACTGTTCACGCATGGGCGTAGATGAGAAATTATGGGTGGGTTGGGGGGGGGGGGAGTGGTGGGGTGGAGAGCTTTGTTGATCAACCAGAAACGAGTGACAATATTGAAGATGAAGTCATGCTAAAAATCTAACCATAATATATTTTGCCAAGGCCATGATAACTACGGTTGTTACTCCCTCCGTTCCTAAGTATAAGTCTTTTTAGAGTTTGCAATATGACTAAATACAGATGTATATAGACTTAGTTTAGAGTGTAGATTCACTCATTTGCTTCCGTATGTAGTCTATATGGAATCGCTGAAAAGACTTATATTTAGGAACCGATGGGAATACAAACATGCATTGTGTGTACTCATGGCAAAAATATTTTCAATGAGGGGCGATGTTTTCGTCGAAACGAGCCTCAGGTGCTGGTTTCGGTATTCTTGAAGTTCTGAGACTATGGTCTTCAGTAGGCGTTATTTATGTGCATGTGTTAGTGTGGTGGTGTGTTTTACGTTGTAGTACCCGTGCATTGAGAAAAATGCACAGCATGCATAGGAACACATACAAAGATGATATGAATATTTCCTTCAATTGTGATGCTACCGGTTCACACACGGAGAGATATTTACTTGGATGTGATGGTATTCCTACCGCCATGACGTGCGGTGTGATGGGGCGCCTCTGGTGTTATTACGATTGAACAAGGCAAAAACAGGGCAAGGGACCACACACCGCGCAGTGCCTTCTGCGCCGGGGAATCTCTCTCGATGGGCTACCTGGCTAGTCATTCACTACCGGCATGACCCCTAGCCGTCGGCACAGCTAAAACCCGTCGGGATAGGCCTATGCGACGGCGGCGCTCGCATAATATACGTCGGCGTAGACCGGAAGCCGTCGGCATAGGTCCTATGCCGACGGTTGTCCGTACATCTATGCGCGCGGGCCGTCGGCAAGTTCCGCCTAACGGCGACCGCCGTCAAACGGCAACCAAGGGCTGCTCGCCACGTGGCAGGGCTATGCCTACGGCCTGCGCCGCGGCATAGTTTCAAACTATGCCGACGGCCAGGCCGTAGGCATATGCCCTGCCACGTGGCGAGCAGCCCTTGCTCGTGGGACAGGGCTATGCCTACGGCCTAGCCGTCGGCATAGTTTGAAACTATGCCGACGGCTAGGCCGTAGGATAGCCCTGCCACGTGTCAACAGCTGGCTTCATGGGGCAGGGCTATGCCTACGGCTAGCCGTGGCATAGTTTGAAACTATGCCGACGGCTAGGCCGTAGGCAAATCTGCCACGTGTCAGCAACTGGGTGCTCAGGCCAGGGCTATGCCTACGGTTAGGCGTGGCCTGGCATAGATATTATTTGATTTTTTTCTTTTTCCTGTTTGTTTTCATATCAATTCAATTCAAATATACAGACAGATAATATGATGGAAATACAATATAGAACACATCTAAGTATCATCCGGCACCGTCACAACAATATATGCATAAGCATCATCACAATCAACATAAATATAAGCATAAGCATATAAAGAAGCACGCAAGTCATCTAAGGACCATCAAAGACCACAAGTTTATCATCATCATCACCACACACAAGTCATCTAAAAGACATAAGCATAAGCACACAAGTAACCAAAAGTCTTAAGCGGAGGATGTCGAGCACTGCGGAGGTCGTCACCGCCAAGACCGCTGAAGCCTAGGTCGTCACAGGCAGCGCTACCGCCCAAGACTGCCTTCACCTCCGCCTTTGTGGATCGGAGTGGTCGGGCTCCGTGACTCGGGAGTGCTGCGAAGACCACCGCCAACGGTTGATCACCGGTTCCCTGGATGTTGAAAAGACATATTAACGGGATATTTGACTTGTTGAAAGGCATGATATGCTTTGGGTGAATAGTTTAGGGATGTACATAGCGGGAGGGCATCGTGCGTGTGCCACAAACTCCTCAAAGGTAAGCAGCGTTGGTGTGTTGGAGGAGGTGGTGTGCTTGCCAATTGAGGAACACGTCCGGCCCGCCATCTCATCAAGAGCGTGTTGTATCCTGGCATTGTTCTGCTCATGGTGTGCATGAAGTCTCGTGTGCACGCCATGGTCTCCTGGGTGTGTACTCCATGTAGGCCTACGGTATGACATGATGGAACTCATAAACATCTCAATGCTGAAAATAAAGTGAGCATTAGATAAGAGGAAAAATACTTACAGATTGCCGCTCTCTGAAAGAGGGCCTGTGACTGCGCACTGGTCATGGGGCTGTGCGCTGGCTCAGGCTCGGGTCGATAGCTGGAGCTGCGTGTAGGAGATAGTAGGAGTGATAACAGATCGAGAACCGCTGCCGACCGTGCCTCCTGGGCCCCATGCCCACCACCACCCTCTCGTCCAGATCTGCACTCATGGGGTCAGATGTGCCAGGATGTAACCTGAGATACTCCTGAGAGTAGACCTGCTTCTTCTTGCGGTGTTGCCGTAGTATTGGACTCGCCAGGCTTGGGGCTCCTCCGGTATGGGCGATCTCCCACGCCTCCATGTGTGAGAGCGAACGCTTCAGTTTCTCCTCCTGCACCACCAAACAGAGGGTTAGTCATACATAAGAAAGTAATAGAAGAAGATTGTTTCGATGAGGTTAGTCATACATGAAGTGCCTTGTGGAGAAAGTGGTTTCGGTTTCCCTGAGCATGTACTCCCTCCGTCCCTCGGTTAGCCTTGTTTTTTATGCTCGTAGCCGCCCAGTCTCCATCCGTATCACACCAAACATCCACCAATGCCGCCAAGACTCTCTTTTCCATAACACCAATTGGACACACCTACATAATGAAAGCATATGGCATGTCAACACGAAAACGGTAAAATGTACCACAAACATCGGATGAAAAATCTTTTATACTTACCGCCAAGTATGCGTCCCTCAAGGTAATGCCCGTCCTCCGCGCGCTCTTCCTTGGTCATCTTCACACCAAGAAGGTCGTGATAGTAGTCGAGATGCCACATAGCGCACCTGCTACTGCCATCTGGCGGGCCTTCTTCTTGCATTGGCGCAGCACGATCTGGTCGGCTCTGGCCTTGTGCTCCGGAAGAACTCGATAAAATTTTACAATCATGCATGAAACAAGAATGGAAGAAGCCATGATTAAATCATTCATGAAACTAGAATGGACTTGTGCTCTGAAGAGAATTCACCCAGAAAGTAGTGATCACGGCCTTGGCATGGGTCTCATGCTCCGCGTGGAGGGCCGCACCCAGTGGTCCTAGCCGTGGCCAAAACCGATGGCTCGGTGCCTGACTGGATCCGACAGTACAACCCCGGCCAATATAACTTCAGCAAGACGGTGATGAGGCCGTTGGGAATACGGACCCCTTTAGAAATATACCAGTTGTGCAAAAGATGATATTAGCAGTGTAAACAAGAACTAAAATAAATAACAACGGAATGAGCATTGTGACAAGCAAATAATGAAATTATTATAAAGTGACACTACTCTTTCCCCGTGGGCTCAATGAGCCACTTTGCTCCTCAAGTAGCAGGAGGAACCTGCTTTGGTAGCTTTGCGCTTACCACGCAGACACCCTTGCTGTTGCCCCCCCTCCCCGCCAACATCCCGCCACCACCATCCTCCTCGCCTCCTCCTCCTCCTTCACGCCCCCTCCTGAACCTCTCCTCCTCATCCTCCTCGCTCAGGCCCCATCTCGAACCTCCGCCCTCCCTCCTCCTCTCCTCCTGAACCTCGTGTTCCTCCTCCTCCTCCTCGTCTAAGAGGGTACCTCACTAGAGGAGGGCCTCGAAGACAACACCCCTAAGTCAGTGAGGGTGCGCTGTTTCTGGCCGCGACCCCTCGCCTCTAGGGGCCTCTCCCACCGCCCCCTCCTCCTCTAGGGGCACACCTCTCCCTCGACCTCCCTGTGAGGAGTCATCCTCAGTAGCGTGGGGTGGTAGGAATTACAAACACGGGCCAGCAGCACTGTATGGGTTGGACGACAATACCATATGGATTTAACCCATCACCTGATATGCCAATTCAACATTCCCAAGCCTCGCTGCTTCCTCGGGGTATCTTCATCGAACGACTTCCATGCTTCTGCTTCCGATGGATGTTCGATTTATGCGGATGGTACCTTATACCTTGCTTGTGCCACTTCATCATTTTGGCAGTCTCCTCCGTGAGGAAAGGCGCTGCAGTCTTTCAATGAAATGGAGATACCGAAGCACCTTTGCGGGGATGGCTAGCCTGCCTCTTCTCACCATCCTCACCGACCACCTCAAGGTACCGAGACGAACCGCACTTCCTACAGTACTTGTCATCCGCATACTCGTGCCTAAACAAAAGGCAATTCTTCGGACAAACATGTATTCTCATAATCCATAGAGAGTGCCTTCATGATTTCTTGTAGTGTACATGCTTTTCGGCAGTTCATGACCCTCAGGAGGCCGTTAGCCCATACTCCCAGGAACGCCTTCGAAGCATTTCTGGCACAACCGTACTCAGCCTTGACTGCAATAAGTTGCGAGATGGCATCCAGCTGAGATAATTTTCACACCCGCCATAGAAGAGGTTTCTTCGAAGAGGCCAAGACCTCCAAGAAGGCCTTCGCGGTTGCCTCCGGCTCCTCCGGTTCATTCTGTGAAGGTGTCGCATTTGCCGTTTCTGCGGCGATGACATCATCTAGCATGTCCCTGACCCGTCATCTCTCATAACCATCGATGCGTTGTCGCATCACCACCTCTCTACACGATCCTGCTCGGCTAAGTTTATCGAGGCATGTCGAAGTTGGCATATATCCGTGCATGCGAAGGTGGTCAGTCATGTCCTTCTGATTTCTACTCGGTGACGTCTGCGCATATCTCGCACAGGGGCATGTGGGATAATTCTCATTGGCCTACGGAATATCTCCTTCAAATACACATCGGTTTTGCCCGATCTACTCTGGTGTGTACTCACTTTCCGACGGATAAAGCCACTGCTACATCCACTGATTATCTGCCATCCTCCTGCTTTTTGCAAGCACACAACATAATTAAGAATTCACTTAATTAATCACATCAAATTTTCATTTTCTACACGCGTTGAATCCACCTACATCTCTAATAGATAAAGATGGTCCTAATCCCCACGAGGAGTGAGATTGAGTACGTTCTCAGTCTACCCCGTTCCGAGACAAAATTCGGCAGCACCTCCCCACTGTTCTCCAGATACACGTCTCCGCTAATAGCCGAGAGAATGTGCTCCGGAGAACAAGGGGAGGGCGCCGCCGAATTTTGTCTCGAAACGGGTGGTAGACATGAGAACGTACCCAATCTACACATCCTCGCGGCTGTCCGTGGAAAACGCTGGACAATCCGAAAAAGCTGCGGTGTGATAAATATGCATTTGCAATTTATCGATGCAACCATTTCGGACGGAGACGCCTGTAGGTTACGCGACTTACGCAGAAAAGAAAATCTAGTGACATGATTCAAAGAGTGTACAAGGTTAAGGTGGATTCGTAGACTACCCTGCTGCAGAGCGAGCAGAATAGTCAAACAGCGACGAGATCACGGACCAATGCCTTCGACGAGTGACTCCAAAGATATGCAACCCCACAAAGCCTGTAAATACGACAAAAAACTTAGATCATCAAGTGTCAAAAACTTAGATCACGGACCAATGCCTAAGAACAAGTTACCATTTTTGCTCAAATTACTATTTTTTAGCAAGACCAGAAGTGTCAAAAAATATGTTATCATTATTTTGTAGCACGACCATCGATGAACAAAAACCACTCATCACGAGAGATGCGACACAACAAAGAATGCTAATCAACCGTGCGAAAAGATATATATCATCTCATCACCGGTGGAAGTATATGTATCATTATATAAGTAATATTAACATGTAACCAAACTCGGTACATTTGTACATTGGGAGACAGCCATAATGAAACTCCAAGCAAGTAAACTACTGGGACTAATAGGAGGTCCAAATCGACATTCAGAGAGAACAGGACTAACAGTAGGTATAATATCAAATGACTATTATCCCAGCACTAATAGTAGTAAAAGCTAAAAAAAAATCAGTAGCAGAGGACGCCCGGACCGCCGGAGCCGGTGCTCACCAGTCAGCAGAGGGCTGGCAAGGGGGCGCCGGACCGCCGGAGCCACGCCGCGGCCAGCTCACCAGAGCTGCGGGGGGGAAGGAGCGGGGACGACGGGGCCGGAATGAGCGGTGCGGGGGAGATGCGCCGGTGAGGAGCGGGCGGTCGGTGCGGCTGGTGACGTCGCGGCACTGCTGTTCACGTTTCTGCAAGATTGCCCTAAGCTAAAGACGTTCCTCATGCTGTATGTTGTAGAACAGTGAAAAAAGCGCACATTCCCAATCACACTCGCATGGGCAAATACCACTGGATCATAGCAGACTACCGAAACGTTCGTATTGTCTGCGCCGAAACAACAGGAAAACTGAACGGCGTTTGCGCGGCCGACGAACGGAGGCATTGCGGAAGCTCGGGGAGGAACGGATCATGCGGGCGCACGCGCGTACGGACAACGTAGCGAGCAGGACCGGAGCCCCCCAGAGGGCGTGCGAGGATGGAAGGGAGGGGAGGGGGAGGGCGCTTACAAGCCTCCTGGTGGCACGCGGTGGTGGGGGGAGGGGGGGCGGGCGGGGCGGTGGGGGGGGGGGGCTGGCTCTCGTCGACGCTTTTCATTACCTTTCCGGTCTTGGGGGCGGCGGGGCCATTCCGACGACCCTCGCAGACGGTTCGGCGGGGCCGGTGCGGGAGGAGGGTCAGGGTCGCCGGTGGCGTGGGGCAGAGGCACCCGTGGCGATAGGGGGGCCGGGGGTGGCGGGACGAGGCGGCGGCCGCCTGGGGGGGACCGGCGGCTGTGGCGCGGGGCGTGAGCGGCGGCGAGGGACGAACGAGCGTACGGGCAGGTGGGTCGCGCGGGTGGGAAGCGAGCAGGTGGGATGGGCGCGAGGAGAGCAAACGGCACAGGGTTGCGAGACGGGCGGAACATTTTTTGGCGCAAGCCTTACGAGACCGTGCGGGACGCTAGCGGGTCACAGGGGTCCCTGCCAGACCTGACGGCGTGGGGAGATCGCAGGCTATGGACGGCTAACCGTCGGAATAGCCCTGGCCTTATCATCGGCCACGTGGCACCTATGCCGACGGTTAAGCCGTAGCCATAGGTTTTTTTTTAATGTTTTGTATACTTAACTATAATGATTTTTGAATGTTCTATTTAAAATATATCAACTTCACTCCTCCTAAGACCATGTGCGATATTTTGTTCATAACGCACCTTGACCCCGACTAAACCTAGACCGTACGCGCACGATTCCTGTCTTCAAGTGCGCGACACTGCCATCGTTGAAGGGGCCACACCCCGGCCCCAAGACGAACTGTGTGAGCAGCCACATCACTTCACCTACAAGAGGACACTGGTGCGTGTTTCGTGCATTGCCGCACCGGAAGCCCCACCGACCGGATAACCTGCACCGTTGACCGGCGATCTAGCCCATACTTTGGCGACATGCTGACCGTGAGCCTTCCACTGGTTGCGCATATGTCAACCCATAGGAACATACCGAACACGGTCTGGACCCAAGCCGCCGAGTACACCCGTCCCGTCTAACCCTGCGGAGTGACCGGGCATAGAGACGCCTTTGACTTTCCGCACGGTTCAGGGGTTGACGATGGACATTTTCACCTGGGTGTGGATAGCCCAGCACATAGGTACACTTTGGATGAAGGTCCGGACACAAACCCACCGCAAGATTCCCTCCGTTACGCTCCGATAGTGGTAGTCCCCCCCTCCGTGCGACGGCTTGCGGCGAGTCGGTGAGGGGGGTCACACCACTGAGCACGTGCTGCCGAGTGCTTGCACCTGCCATCGCCACTTCCGGATGTGTGAGGGTGGCCCAGCTAAAGACCTCGCGGATAGCTACCCTCCCAAACTACACCGTCCCGTCTAACCCTGGAAACCGTGACGGGCGGTCTAACGCCTTTGACTTTCGCGGACGGGGTTTGACCGATGGACATTTTCACCTGGGGTGATAGCCAACACATAGGTACACTTCGGATCAAGGTCCGGGCACAACCCACCGCAGATCACCGTTACTGCCCGATGTGGCCGTTCCCCCCTCCGCGCTGAGGCGCGGCGACGTCGGTGAGGGGGGTCACACCATGGACCGCGTGCCGGTGCTTGCACCTGCCACCCACTTCCGGACATGTAGGAGGGCCCAGCTAAAGACCGGCGGCATAGCTACCCCCCCAAACTACACACCCGTCCCGTCTAACCTGCGAGAGTTGACCGGGTGGCATAGCTACGCACTTTGACTTTCGCCGACGCGGGGTTTGACCGATGGACATTTTCACCTGGGTTGGGGTGATAGCCAGCACATAGGTACACTTCGGATCAAGGTCGGACACACCCACCGCAAGATTCCCTCCGTTACTGCCCGACGTGGCCCGTTCCCCCCTCCGTTGCGCGGACTGCTGTGGCGGACTCGGGAGAGGGGGGTCACACCAGTGAGAGCGTGCGGGTGCTTGCACCTGCCACGCACATCGGATGTAGGAGGGCCAGCTAAAGACCTCGGCGGCATAGCTACCCTCCCAAACTACACCGTCCCGTCTAACCCTGGAAACCGTTGACGGGGGGTCTACGCCTTTGACTTTCGCCGGACGGGGTTTGACCGATGGACATTTTCCACCTGGGTGTGATAGCCAAGCACATAGGTACACTTCGGATCAAGGTCCGGGCAAAACCCACCGCAAAGATTCCCTCCGTTACTGCCCGATGTGGCCTTCCCCCCCTCCGTGCGACGGGCGGCGACGTCGGTGAGGGGGGTCACACAACGAGCAGCGCGTGCCGGTGCTGCACCTGCCACCCACTTCGGACATGGTAGGAGGGGCCCAGCTAAAGACCTGGCGGCATAGCTAACCCCCAAACTATTACACCCGTCCCTGTCTAACCCTGGAACACGTTGACCGGGCGGTCTACGCCTTTGACTTTTCGCCGAACGGGGTTTGATCGATGGACATTTTCACCTGGGTGTGATAGCCAAGCACATAGGTACACTTCGGATCAAGGTCCGGCACAACCCACCGCAAGATTCCCTCCGTTACTGCCCGATGTGGCCCGTTCCCCTCCGCGCCCGACGGAGGCGGCTGCGGCGACATCGGTGAGGGGGGGGGGGTCACACCACGGAGCCGCGTGCGGCGTGCTTGCACCTGTCACCGGCACTTCCGCGACATGTAGGGATGGCCCACTCTAAGAACCCGTCTTTGGCCACATAAAGAACTACCTCACACAGGATCACACACGTCCCGTTTACTAACTGCGAGAGTTGACCGGGCGTGCCTACGCCTTGGACCTCTTTCGTTTCGCTCACGGGGGTTTGACCGATGGACATTTACACCTGGGGTGATAGCCAGCACATAGGTACCTTCGGATCAGGGCCGCGGACCCACAGAACTCACCGCAAGATTCCCTCCGTTACTGCCCGATGTGGCTGTTCCCCCCCCCCCCTCCGTGCGACGGCGGCGGCGACGTCGGTGAGGGGGGTCACACCACGGAGCCCGTGCTTGCACCCGCCACCGCACTTCCGGACGTGTAGGAGGGCCCGGAGAAAGACCTGGCGGCATATGTACCACCAAATTAAACAATACCCGTCCCGCCTAACCCTACGAGAGTTGACGGGGCGGTAAACTGGGCCCAAGAGACACGCGTGGTGTATCTATGTATAGATAAGGCACAATTTAATTAATGAAATTTTTTTGAAAAAAAATATTATATTTTAAAAAAATTAATAAAAAAAATTATACGTAGATATGCCTACGGTTAGGCCGTCGGCATAGCTCAATTTAATTATTTTTTTTAAAAAAAGAATTTTATTATTAAAAACAGGGAAAAAAAGTTAAAAAAATTATACGTAGATATGCCTACGGTTAGGCCGTTGGAATAGCTCAATTTAATTATTATTTTTAAAAAAGAATTTTATTATTAAAAACAGGAAAAAAAAAGTTAAAAAAATTATACGTAGATATGCCTACGGTTAGGCCGTCGGCATAGCTCAATTTAATTAATTATTTTTTTAAAAAAAAAATTATTATTAAAAACAGGGGAAAAAAGTTAAAAAAATGAACGTATATATGCCGACGGTTATGCCGTCGGCATAGCTCCCTGCCACGACATCTATCAGCGGCACCATGGGCCCAGAGATATGCCGACGGCGCTCCGGGCCCACGGTGCCGCGGATCGATGACGTGTCACAGTGAGGTATGCCGACGGCCGACGTTAGGGCCGTCGGCATATGTTTGACGGCGTGAACCCGCCGGCTGTGCCAGGGCCACCAAGGCCACCTCTATGCCGACGGCCAAACTATGCCTACAGCTGCCGTAGGCATATATATTTGTATGCCGACGGTCTTTCTATGCCTACGGCCCCCGTCGGCATAGATGGAGGTATGCCGACGGCTTTCCTACGTCTACGGTTTTCCATAGGCCGTCGGCATAGCTCCCTCTATGCCGACGGGGGCCGTCGGCATATATAAGGCCGTAGGCATATAAGGTTATTCTGGTAGTGTCTCATGGTGCACCGCCCATTCGTATCTCCTCTCGGGTGGGCTACCTAGCTAGTCATTGCTCGAGAACACACGAGACTCAACAGTGACAAGCACTTTCTTGCACCCCGGCCGCTTCATTCTCGTCACGGCATCGTTTCCTTCGTTTTCGGCAAGACTTGCGCCAGCGACAACGCTGTGTCGTGTCTCGTGGGCACGTACGCGTTGTGGACAATGCGACGGCGACGCGGCTTGTCAGTTCCACAGCGTCTAGCGCTACCTTGCGTGGCCGGCGAGAGAATGCCGGAATTGCTTTGTGCCATGCCCTCGAGTCATTCTCTTGTACCAAGTCATTTGTTGTGGAACGAAAAAGTGTGCACGATAGTTAGAAGAAACTGGCGCGTCGGAGCGTAAAATCATTTGGGTCCATCCATCCGTCCATGCCCGACAAGGCGAGCCACACAAGAGTACTCCTCCTGTGTACCACGCCCGTAAAATCATTTGGGTCCATCCATCCGTCGTCGTCCGCAAGGTGTTCGACAGTTTGTGGTTGCTACTATGGTCGTTAATGAGCATATTTCTAGGATGCGACCAATGTTCAGGGGATCGATCAGAGGCCATGCTTTGGGATTGAATCGTATCAAAGAAAGCGGCCATTGCCTACTCTACAACGATTATTTCAAGTTCAGGGACCCATTATTCCCTCCCAAGCTTCTTGGGCGACGCTTCCGGATGGTGTGACATATATACAACCGTATTCAAGAGGGGGTGATGGAGTATGATGATTACTTAAAATGCAAGTATGTTGTCCTTAAAAAGGGTGGTTTCTCCTCTTATCAGAAATGCACTGCAGTTGTTCGGATGCTTGCATACGGAATTTCCAGTGATCTTGTGGATGTTTATGTCCACATCCCCATCATTGTATAGGTTGTGCAAAACCGTGGTTGTCGTGTTTGGCCAGAGTACTTGAGAGAATCTAATATTGCAGATGCAGCCAAGTTGTTGGCGATCAATGAATCGAGAGGCTTTACGGGAATGCTTCGTAGTATAAATTGTATGCACTGGGCGTAGAAGAACCGTTCATTTCCTTAGCAGGGGCAATATAAGGGTCGTCTTAAGACTTGGATGGTCATACTTGAAGCTGTGAGATCACAAGATCTCTAGATTTGGCATTTTTTTGGCATGACAGGTTCTCACAATGACATCAACGTGCTTCAACGCTCTCCAGTATTCGCAAGGCTTTCAGAAGGCAACTCCCCATAGATCAACTTTGAGGTCAATAGTCACCAATACAATAAGGGGTACTATCTATCTGTGGTCAACTATTGTGAAGACAATCTCCAAGCCGTTAGGAGAGAAGAGGGGTAGGTTTACCCAAGAACAAGATAGTGCTAGGAAGGACATGGAGCGTCCTTTTGGTGTGCTTCAGTCTTGATGGGCTATTGTTCGACACCTTCCTAGAACATGGAGCCCTCAGAGAACGAGGGATGTCATAACTGCTTGTGTGATCATGTACAACATGATCATAGAGGATGAGCGTGATGACAGCATCTTCGACAAAGTGTGATATGTCCAGGATGAGAATATTGTGTCTGAGTTTGGAGCAGCAACGTTTGCATAGTTCATCCAATTCTATCATAAATACGTGATTGTACAACTCACATCCAACTACAAAATAATTTGATTGAGCATATGTGGACTCATATAGAAAACCAATAGATGTATCTTTTTTCTTTTAATGTATTTTATACAATTTTAAATTCATTTGGCTGTAAAACTATAAGATTTTTATTTTTTGGTTGTAGACTATGTGAATTATTTACTTATTACCGTTCAGACGGACCAAATGGATTGGTCGGTTGGGCGCACTGTCAAAATTTACGCGGACAAGGGCAGACATCGTCCCCACAGACGACCCAAATGAACAGAAAACGGATCAAATGTACATCCATTTACGTCGATGCGTTGAAGTTGGCCTAAAATTCGGATCAACCGCATTGTGTGGCCAGCGAGAGAATGCCGACATTGCATTGTGGCTTGCCCTCAAGTTGTCGTGGCTGGTCGTCTCCAAGCTGTTGTGTATGCATCCAGCCAGATTTGGCGCGTCTCTCGTCGCTGGGTAAAATCAACTGGGTCCGTCCATTGCATCCATGACTGACAACACGAACAAGACAAGAGTATATTCCTCCGATCCTATGTAAATCAACATGCGTACATTTTACTACAAGGTTTTTACGTAAACCAATATGGAGGGCCAGAATTAGAAAGTGTGGTTGAGATGGGATGGTATGGAGAGCATAAAATACAAAATTGGGAAGATGAGGGGCTTGAGGCCAACGGAGAGGAAATGAGGAAAAGAATGAGAAGCAGTGAGTTGCAAGTTGGCGCTAGCAAAGCAATAATTACTATGGGGAGCTTGAATTTAGCACAATTTGGGAGATTAAGAAAATAAGTGAGGAAATTCCGAATGCTCGAAAGGAACAGTTGATGGATTTGGAGGCCAGGAAAAAAGTGGAAATGGTTTTAGATACTGTTATGAAAAAGGTTCATGATATGGAAGAAGAAAAAGCTAGACATGTGGCCTTTAGAGCCAGAGAGGAGATAAGGATCTTGGTGCTGGAAAAGAGAGGAAGAATCTGTTGGAACTTGTGAACAAACAACAATTAGTGATTGCCAGATGTGTTGATAAGATTGAATTGTGGGAAGCTAGAGACAAGGAGTTGGAGGAGTTTGCTAAAGCCGATTTGAAGGAGACTGGAGATGAAAGAAAGGATGAGGACAATGACAATTATGTGGAACCTGTTGATTACACTGCTAGTCAAGATTCAGTGGAGTCTTTTGGTACTAAAGTGGGGGTCAAATCCAAGAAAGATGAGGGAAGTAAAGAACTGGATAACACTTCCGATGAAGCACTAATGAAATGTAACAGATTGATGGACAAACAAGATGCCAAGATTGCAGAATTGGCCAAGGAGAGAGCTTCTGCCAAAGATGATTATGGTATGAATACTGAACTTGATTACCACAATACTTCTCTGCTTTATATGGCTGATAAAATTGGAATTGATTTGGGACGTTCATGATAAACCAAAATTTGGATATCATTGCTAAAATGGAACAAACTAGGAAAGCCTTTTACATTCAAAACATTGTCAAAAAATAAAATGACAGAAAATAACTCTAACAATCCTATTGATACTGGAGAAGTTGGTACAAAAGAGCTGTGTTCCGATGATGACCATCCTGATGCTGAACTAGAAATGGACTACTTTGCCCATCTCAAGCACATATTCACTAGTGGAAAGAAAAATAGTAATGGCTCACCAGGGATTACCTGTGGGAAGCCTACTGTTCATATTGTGGGGGGGGGGTGGTGGGGGGGCACTAGAACTAAGGGAAAAAAGAAAAAACAATGGTAGGCATGTTTTGGAATGTGAGACGGATTGGGCCTGACATTAAAATAAGTTTCATTAGAGATAGTATTTGTAATAGAAAGATGGATTTTGTGGGGATTCAGGAAACTATAAAGCCTGACTTCACCAGAAATGAGTTGCACAATTTGTGTGGGGAGAGGAATTTTAGTTGGAAATGGTACCACCCAAGAGGAAGATCCGGGGGGATTCTGGCGGGCATTAACAATGATAACTTTGATATTATACATACTAAAATTGGGATTTATTTTATAAGAATTTTGTTGTTTGAAAAAAAGGGAAAGTTTGAGTGGAATCTTGTTACAGTTTATGGAGATGCAAAAATTACTACTAAAGCTGCTTATTTGGCAGTACTATCCACAGTTTACCAGGATAATGATGATGTTCCTTGTGTGGTTGGGGGCGACTTTAACATAATTAGAAATAGTTTAGAAAAAACAAATCGACTGGGTCTAAGCACTGAGTTTTGTTTTTAATGCTATAATTAATTGAACATGCATGTCTGAGAGAATTACCATTGAATGGCAGGAAATTCACATGGGCTAATAATCAGAATGACCCAACCTATTGAAAACTTGATAGGGTCTTAATTTTCCTAGATTGGGAAGAGCATTACCCACTAGCTATGGTACAAGCTCTAGAAAGAGAGCTTTCTGATCATACCCGATTAATCTTAGATACTGGGGTTAAAAATAATCACTCACCTAGTTTTAGGTTTGAAAATTCTTGGATGTTGAGAGAAGGATTTAAAGACTTTGTTACCAAGGTCTGGTTAGCACATTATGAAGGGAATACAATTGAGCAATGACAACAAAGGATGAGAATGTTAAGACAAAAAGCTAGGGGATGGATTTTAAATCCAGATGGTTGGTATAGAAAATTGAAGAAAGATATTCTTTCAAAGCTAGAGTTATTGACAAAAATGCTGAAGTTTTTGGATTTTCAGCACATGTAGAAATGAACAAAAAGAACTCGGAGCTCACTTAAATAGACTCCTTAAACATGAGGAATTGAAATGGCTCCAAAGATATAAAGAAAAAGAAATTAGAGATGGAGATGGTAATATCAGATATTATCATGCTAAATCTAATGGAAGAAAGAGAAAGAATATAATATTTCGTCTCACTCAAGATGAGGGGGTGATAGAGGAGGGAGATAATTTAGTTAAATACATCACAAATTTCTATAAAAAACTTTTTGGCCAAGCTGATCCTTCCATAGTTAATTTGAATATTCAAAATGCTCCTGGGATCTCAAGAGGGGAAGCTGCCAAAATAGTAGAACCATTCACCATGGAAGAGTTGCATGATGTGGTCTTTAATATGGAAAAGAATAAAAGTCCAGTAATAAAACTAATTCACTTGCTTCCTGGGATCGATAAATGAAATTTTTTTTCATTTCGGACTACCCTCTTCTAAGAGTTCATCCATGAAAGGAATGGGATATTTTTTATTAATGGTAAGGCTATTTAGTTTCTTGTAGTCTATACACAATCACCAACTCCCACCCATCCTACCTACAGGTACCGGATTTGAAAAGGGCAAAGGGCTTGAGCTTGGCCTAATCACAGCAGCTGCATCAATATGGGTCAAATAATCCATTCGGTGTACATTCTAAGATGGATAAAATTGCTTCTTACCCTTATTTTTATGTAAAGGGTCTTGTAGGTTGGGCAGCTTCTGCTATGTTTTTTCCATTTTGATTTTTTTGCTCCTAATTACCACGATGTATAGAGTCTGACACCTGCCCAGTGCTTGAAGGTTGGAAGGTGCGATGAGTCACATCTGTGTAATATTTTGGAATTCCTTCTCCCACAACCCTGTTTTCACAGTTTAGGTTGCGCCCATTTCGCTCACTGCTACTACGGGAATCGCTTTTGCTTTCTTTTCCTCTGGCTACTAAGATGTTTCAGTTCGCCAGGTTGTCTCTTGCCTGCTCATGGATTCAGCAGGCAGTTTAAAAGGTTGGCCTATTTGGGAATCTCCGGATCTATGCTTATTTTCAACTCCCCAGAACTTGATGAAACATAGAATTTTTTTATGAAAAAACCCGAAGCCCACCTTAATCCATTTTGTTGAGGATCTTGCACCTACTCCGCCCCTCCTGGGAAATAAACTCCCACAAAATAAAGATACTGGGAATGGAGACTTCGAAGATGAAAGTGATAGTAGCAAGCAGGCTTATGGCGGGCTAGGGGTATTTACACTAGTAGAAAACAGGGCTTTGGTCCAGGCCTGAAAAGGGCATTAATCCCGGTTCACCTACGAACCGGGACCAAAGGGGGCATCAGTCCCGGTTCGTGAGGCCAGGGCGCCGGCCGGGCCTCGGGGGCCATTGGTCCCGGTTCCAGACACGAACCGGGACCAATGGGCCTCGCTCCTGGCCCACAACCTTTAGTCCCGGTTGGTGGCTAGAACCGGGACCAAATGTGGTCCTTTAGTCCCGGTTTTAGCCACCAACCGGGACTAAAGAGAGGCCTATATATACCCCCTGCTCGCGAGCAGAGCAGTGCACTGCTCTGTTTTTTTGGCCGGCCGTGGGAGAGCTTTGTGGTGCTCTAGCTCACCTCCTATGCACATGAGGTGTTCGATGAAATTCCTGAGCCACACTTAAGCTTTCTCCTCTCGAAGCTCCTTGTCCAAACTCCATTTTCCTCAAGATTTGTCTAGGTTTGGCGGTCCGTCCTGTCCCGTCCCCGTCCTCACCGCCGTCGATCGCCCGCGCCGATCTCGTCGCCGGCACCACCATGGTGAGCCTCTTGTTCTTATCTTCTTTCTAAAAGAAAAAAAAATTCTTACTTGTATGATTTAGATTGATACTTGTATAATTTTCTTACTTTTATTATTGTTTGTTATTATATAGTGCGATGGTTTTGGTATCCGCCCCCGTCGGCCCTCGTCCTGTCTATGATTCGGATGTGGTATATATTATCTTTTATAACTATTTGTTTCATTTAGTGTTTATGACAATTATTCCGACCAACGTGACATAGATGTCTTATCTAGGAGGTATGTGAACCGAAAATTCCAACCGACCCTCTTGTCGAGAGGTTAAATTTAGTTGAAAAAGAAAATGATTACTTGAAGAAAAAATTGAAAAGAATTGAGGAGGAGAAGATGGCATTGGAGTTGCATGTTGCGGATATCGTCGATGATCACAAGATCAGAATGGATAAAATGCGCTTGAAGATTAGAAAGATTAAAAAATATGCCATTCATACTGAGGCTTGGTATCATTATGCAGTTGGATCAATTGTTACCTTAGTTGCGATTATGATCGCATTTGTTGTTGCATTGAAATGGTTTAATTAGATGCTCTAGAGAGCTATATGTTGTTCAATGAGAACTATGTATGAACTTTATGTATTTATTTTTTCAGTAATAACATTTGATCCCTACTATACTTTGGCTTTAATGTGATGATGAACTTCTATTAATTTGGTCACTTCTGTATTCATGATGTTCTATAATGGTTTTTGACACACTTAATTATATATAATGCACGCAGATGAACCGGCAATGGATGTACGGTAACAGACGCACCTCTGAGTACATTAAGGGCGTGCATAATTTTCTCGAAGTGGCTGAGGCAAACAAGCAGAATGGTTTTATGTGCTGTCGATGCCCTATCTGTGGGAATACGAAGTCTTACTCTGACTCGAAAACCCTTCACATCCACCTGCTTGAGAAGGGTTTCATGCTACACTATAATGTTTGGACCAAGCACGGAGAAAGAGGGGTTATGATGGAAGACAGCGAAGAAGAAGAGGATGATGACAACTATGTGCCCCCTGAATACAGTGATGCTGCAACGGGGGAAGCTGAAGATCAAGAGGAACCAGACAATGTGCCCGATGATGATCTTCGCCGGGTCATTGTTGATGCAAAGAGACAATGCGAAAGTGAAAAGGAGAAGTTAAAGTTCGATCGCATGTTAGAGGATCACAAAAAAGGGTTGTACCCAAATTGCGAAGATGGCAACACAAAGCTCGGTACCACACTGGAATTGCTGCAGTGGAAGGTAGACAATGGTGTATCTGACAACGAATTTGAGAAGCTACTGAAAATATTGAAGAAGAAGCTTCCAAAGGATAACGAATTGCCCGACAGTACGTACGGAGCAAAGAAGGTTCTATGCCCTCTAGGATTGGAGGTGCAGAAGATACATGCATGCCCTAATAACTGCATCCTCTACTGCGGTGCGTACGAGGATTTGAACGCATGCCCGGTATGCGGTGCATTGCGGTATAAGATCAGACGAGATGACCCTGGTGATGTTGACGGCGAGCGCCCCCGGAAGAGGGTTGCTGCCAAGGTGATGTGGTATGCTCCTATAATACCACGGTTGAAACGTTTGTTCAGAAACAAAGAGCATGCCAAGTTGATGCGATGGCACAAAGAGGACCGTAAGAAAGACGGGAAGTTGAGAGCACCCGCTGACGGGTCGCATTGGAGAAAAATCGAGAGAAAGTGGGGGGACTTTGCAGGTGACGCAAGGAACGATGGTTTGGTTTAAGCGCTGATGGCATTAATCCTTTTGGGGAGCAGAGCAGTAATCATTGCACCTGGCCCGTGACTCTATGTATCTATAACCTTCCTCCTTGGCTATGCATGAAGCGGAAGTTCATTATGATGCTAGTTCTCATCCAAGGCCCTAAGCAACCCAGCAACGACATTGATGTGTACCTAAGGCCATTAGTTGAAGAAGTTTTACAGCTGTGGAATGGAAAAGGTGTACGTGTGTGGGATGAGCAAGACCAGCAGGAATTTGACCTACATGCGTTGTTGTTTGTAACCATCAATGATTGGCTTGCTCTCAGTAATCTTTCAGGACAGACAAACAAGGGATACCACGCATGCACGCACTGTTTAGATGACACCGAAAGTATATATTTGGACAAATGCAGGAAGAATGTGTACCTGGGGCATCGTCGATTTCTTCCGACCAACCATCAATGTCGAAAGAAAGGCAAGCATTTCAAAGGCGAGGCAGATCACCGGAGGAAGCCCGCTGTCCGCACTGGTGATCACATATTTGCTATGGTCAATGATTTACAAGTAATCTTTGGAAAGGGTCCCGGCGGACTATCTGTTCCGAATGACGCTGAGGGACGCGCACCCATGTGGAAGAAGAAATCTATATTTTGGCACCTACCCTATTAGAAGGACCTAGAGGTCCGCTCTGCAATCGACGTGATGCACGTGACGAAGAATCTTTGCGTTAACCTGCTTGGCTTCTTGGGCGTGTATGGGAAGACAAAAGATACACCGGAGGCACGGGAGGACCAGCAACGTGTGCACGAAAAAGACGACATGCCTCCAAAGCAGTATGAAGGTCCTGCCAGCTACGTTCTTACCAAAGAAGAGAAGGAAATCTTCTTTGAATGCCTGCTCAGTATGAAGGTCCCGTCTGGCTTCTCGTCCAATATAAAGGGAATAATAAATATCCCAGAGAAAAAGTTCCAGAACCTAAAGTCTCATGACTGCCACGTGATTATGACGCAACTGCTTCCGGTTGCATTGAGGGGGCTTCTACCGGAAAACGTTCGACTAGCCATTGTGAAGCTATGTGCATTCCTCAATGCAATCTCTTAGAAGGTGATCGATCCAGAAATCCTACCAAGGTTAAGGAGTGATTTGGCGCAATGTCTTGTCAGTTTCGAGCTAGTGTTCCCACCATCCTTCTTCAATAACATGACGCACGTCCTAGTTCATCTAGTCGACGAGATTGCCATTCTGGGCCCTGTATTTCTACACAATATGTTCCCCTTTGAGAGGTTCATGGGAGTCTTAAAGAAATATGTTCGTAACCGTGCTAGGCCAGAAAGAAGCATCTCCATGGGCCATCAAACAGAGGAGTTCATTGGGTTTTGTATTGACTTCATTCCTGACCTTAAGAAGATTGGTCTCCCTCTATCGCGGTATGAGGGGAGACTGACTGGAAAAGGCACGCTAGAAGCGGACTCAATAATATGTAGGGACGGGCATTCTTGGTCTCAAGCACACTACACAGTTCTACAGAATTCTACCTTGGTGACCCCGTATGTCAATGAACACAAGAATATTCTGCGCTCCAAACACCCGGAGCAGTGTGACGACTGGATTACATGTGAACACATCAGGACTTTCGGCAGTTGGTTGCAAACACGTCTCATGGGTGACAACACTGTTTCTGATGAGCTGTACTCATTGGCAAGGGGACCATCTTCGACTGTATTGACTTACAAAGTGTACGAGATAAATGGGAATACATTTTACATGATCGCCCAAGATCAAAAGAGCACCAACCAAAACAACGGTGTCCGCTTTGATGCAGCAACCAAGAGGGGAAAGGACACATATTATGGTTACATAGTGGACATATGGGAACTTGACTATGGACATGATTTTAAGGTCCCTTTGTTTCAGTGCAAATGGGTCAATCTGTCAGGAGGCGGGGTACAGGTAGACCCACAGTACGGAATGACAACAGTGGATCTGAACAATCTTGGGTACACAGATGAACCATTCGTCCTAGCCAATGATGTGGCGCAGGTTTTCAATGTGAAGGACATGTCTACCAAACCGAGAAAAAGATAAGATAAGGAAGCGAATACATCATACGATGAGTCAAAGCGCCACATAGTTTTTTCAGGAAAAAGAGACATCGTGGGATTGGAGGGCAAGACAGACATGTCTGAAGATTATGAAAAGTTTCATGAAATTCCTCCCTTCAAAGTCAAGGCTGACCCAAGCACCCTGTTAAACGATGAAGACTATTCATGGTTACGACGCAATAAGCAAAGGACACAAGCGAAGAAAAAGTGAAGACTTTCTCTCCACAACTATTATGATGATGCCTTTGATCTAGAATATCACTGCAGTTACATGTGAAGAAATGAAATGCCTTTTGTAACATATGAGTTTCCGTCCGAAACCCTGATACTTCGAAAGAGATTGTCCGTTTTGTACACGAAGTGCATCTAGTTTTTGCCGTAACCCTCTCAACTTTTTAAGACATGCTATGTGGGTGAAATGATGATACCATGCCAACTTTCAACCTTTTCACAGTTCATTTGAAGTGCTTTTCAATTTCAGGGTCATTTAGCTCAAAAAAATCAGTAAATGCATGAAAAATACCAAATGAAGTCAGA
This sequence comes from Thinopyrum elongatum, assembly GCA_011799875.1. NCBI lineage: Eukaryota > Viridiplantae > Streptophyta > Magnoliopsida > Poales > Poaceae > Thinopyrum > Thinopyrum elongatum. Next base: position 665,168,244 of record CM022303.1, read on the forward strand.
AAGGGTTGAAAATTGATGATGTGGCTTTGAATGGTGCATTTTGAACACACAAAAAGTCTGGATTTCAATAAATTCAAAAAAAATGAAATCCCTTTGTAACAGATGAGTTTTCGTCCGAAACCCTGATACTTTCGAAAGAGATGTCCATTTTGTACAAAAGTGCATCCAGTTTTTGCCATAACCCTCTCAACTTTTTAGCACATGCTATGTGGGTGAAATGATGATACCATGCCAACTTTCAACCTTTTCACAGTTCATTTGAAGTGCTTTTCAATTTCAGGGTCATTTAGCTCAAAAAAATCAGTAAATGCATGAAAAATACCAAATAAAGTCAGAAAGGGTTAAAAATTGATGATGTGGCTTTGAATGGTGCATTTTAAACACACAAAAAGTCTGGAGTTCAAATAAGTTCAAAAAAATGAAATCCCTTTGTAACAGACGAGTTTTCGTCCGAAACCCTGATATTTCGAAAGAGATTGTCCATTTTGTACACGAAGTGCATCCAGTTTTTGCCATAACCCTCTCAACTTTTTAGCACATGCTATGTGGGTGAAATGATGATACCATGCCAACTTTCAACCTTTTCACAGTTCATTTGAAGTGCTTTTCAATTTCAGGGTCATTTAGCTCAAAGAATGAACTAATAGCAAAAAGAATGAACTAGAAAACTTTTACGAAACTCTAATAGCAAAAGAAATCAACTAAAAAAATTAATTAAAATATTCTGTTATGATCAACTAAAACAAAACTATAATATTCTTCAATAGCAAAAAGAATCAACTAAAAAGCTTTTATAAAACTCTAATAGCAAAAGGAATCAACTAAAAACATTTTATAAACTTTTAGTATTTTTGAAACTAAAATTATAAAAAATGTATGCAACTAAAATTATCAAACTATTTTTTGTTCAAAACATTAATAGCAAAAAGAATTGTCATAAAGAATTTTTTGTTTAGAAACTTTAATAGCAAAAAGAATTATCATAAAGAATTTTTTTGTTAGAAACTAAAATAACAAAATCTGTTTTTGAATATAATGATAAAACACAGTAATATTAAATAGCAGGAAAAAGAATCACTCAAAAATCTATTTTTATAGTAAAGTTATTCACAAACTAGTGATTCACATAAATTTCAAAGAATTCAAATTTAAACTATTCAAATTTGGAAACTAATGGCACTAATAGAAAGTTTATAATTTTTGTGACCTAACAGCAAAAAGAATTAAAAAAATAAAGCAAAAAACAAAACAAAAAATATGGAAAAAAATAAAAAAATGCCGCCTACTGGGCCACCACGGCCTCTATACGACTAGAAACCCAACCAGCCAGGTGGGCCAGGATTCAGGCCCGCAGAAGACCCAGTAGGCCCACAGGCATATACAGAGAGGTTAGGCCCGTAAGCCTGCTTTAGAGAGGAGCTCGAAGGCTCAGGCGCACCGCGCCTTTTAAACAGGTGCGCCACCCTCTCAACTAGCGAGGCGGGACTAAACTCCCACCACGCCGCTGTGCAAGCCCATTGGTCCCGGTTGTTGGCACGAATCGGGACCAATGCCCACCTTTGGTCCCGGTTCGTGGCACCAACCGGGACCAATGCCACCCTTTGGTCCCGGTTCGTGCCACCAACCGGGACCAAAGGGTGGCATTGGTCGTGGTTCATGCCACAAACCGGGACCAAAGGTGTGGGTATATAACCCCACACTTAGAGAAATTTCCCCCCACCCCGCCATTCGCCGCCAGGCTGCCCCTGCTTCCTCGACGCCGTCGCCGCCCCGTGGTCGCCGTCGCCGCCCGCTCCTCGATGCCGTCGCCACCCACTCCTCGTCGCCGTCGCCCCGCGCCCCTGCCCTGCCCCGATGCCCCGCCCGGCCTGTGCCCCCTGCCTCAACGTACGCCGGCCGCCCCGTGCTCCCTGCCTCGACGCCGGCCGCCCCGTGCCCCTGCCCCGACGCCGCCCCGCGCCCCCGGCCTGCCCCGACCACGCCGCACCTCTCCTTGCCGTTCGGTCCGGCCGGCCTCCTCCTCTCTGTTTTTGTTTTTTTAATATGATGATTTTTTTGTTCATAGATGATATATATTTAGTGTATATGATGATATGTATGTGTATATATATGATGATATGTCCTGTTTTTTCATTTTTTTTTGTTCATAGATTTTTTTTTGTCAATTGATGTATGCTTTTTTTGTTCATAGAAAGTTTTTGTTCATAGAAAGTTTTTTGTCAATTGATGTATATGTTCATATATATGTGCATTTTTAGAAAAAAAATTATGTATGTATGTTCATATATGCAAAAGTTACATTTAAGAAAAAAAGAAATGTATGTTTATGTTCATATGCAAAGAATATGCAAAAGTTAGAAAATTTTTTGTGTAGATGATGATATGATGATATATGAAAACTTGGTCAATTTTTTTGTACAGATGATGATGATATATGAAAACTTGGTCAATTTTTTCTGTTGTAGATGTTTGAATGTATTAAAAATTTGTCATATTGAAAAAAGTTTGAATGTTGCATATTTCATGATGCAACATTTGATCCAATGTAACTAGATGCAATAATTTTGATCATATATCAAAGTTTGAATTTTGACATATGCAAAATTTGATCATATATCAAAGTTTGATCATATGTCAAAGTTTGAATTTTGACATATGCAACATTTGATCATATGTTAAAGTTTGATCATACGTCAAAGTTTGAATTTTGACATATGCAACATTTAATAAGGGATTTATCAAGAATGCCCCCATTAATAAGAGATTTATCAAGAATGCCCCCATTATGGATGTGCATAATTAAGTTGATACATATTTTTTCTGATCTCATCTACGCTTCTATATGTGCACGTTCTCTTGTGTCATAGTATTGAAGAAATCCATGATTTCATAATTAGCCGGAAGTAACAGGCGCATGATGGTACAAAAGTTTCCAAAGTTGTTTTGGAACGGAGTCCTGATAGGATAATTCGCTTTTTGGTACGAAGTTCAGCAAAGGCCTTCCAAATAGCGATATTCGGAAGGCTCTTGCTGAACTTCGTACCAAAAAGCGAATTATCTTATCCGGGACTCCGTTCCAAAACAACTTTGGAGAGCTTCGTACCATTATGCGCCTGTTACTTCCGGCTAATGATGAAGCCATGGTTTTCTTGAATCCTTTGACACTAGACAACGTGACATATAGAAGGGTAGATGAGATTAGGAAAAATATGGACCATTTTCTGCACATCCAGAATGGCGCCATTTTGTTAAATCCCTTAAAGATTAAGAGAATCCCTTGTTTGACATTCATGAGAGAGGCGGTCCGGACGTCGGACATTCATGAGAGAGGCGGTCCAGTCCGGTCGCCGGACATGTCATGTGATAGGTAGTATTTTTTTGGCTCATAGAAAACTCCGGTAACTCTTCGACATGAGGGGGGACGTCGATCAACCCCCTCTCGCCCGACCAAACCCTAGAAGCGTCGAGGCCACCCCAAACCCTATAATCGTTGTCGAGGCCACCCCAAACCCTAGAAGCGTCGAGGCCACCCAAATTTACCAAGTTAAAAGAGCGTTGTCGAGGCCACCCCAAACCCTAGAAGCATTGTCGAGGCCACCCCAAACCCTAGAAGCGTTGTCGAGGCCACCCCAAACCATAGAAGCGTCGAGGCCACTAATATGATTCCTTGTTGTGATTAGCTAGCTAGGTCTATGTTTGCCACTAATATACCATCTCTCATGTTTGTATATTAATTGCCATGTTGTAATATTTGCAGAAACTATGGATCAAAGAGACTTAGAACAAGAAGAGTTGTTGGGGGACATAATCCGCGACGGACGTGATGTCTTGTCGTTTCTCAACGACACCGATGGTCTGGAAGGAGAGGATGATGGCTCCGGTGATCGAACAATGAAGGAGGAAGGACATGATCATGACGGCTCCGGTGACCATGATGACGGCTCCGGTGACCGTACGGAGGAGGGAGCTATTGCAAAGTCCGGCGAGGTATATATCTTAATTAAGCCTGTGCTGACTAATTGATGCATTAATTGTTTTGGTATGTACATATATTAACACTTCTTTCTTCTTTTATAGCCCTCCGGATCGAGCCAAACTTCGGTAACGAGACGAGGCCCGAAGAAAAGGTTGCGCCAGGATGAATGGTTCACGATCACAGCACTCGCGGACGATGGCCTACCGATTGAACCCAAGCGGACCAAGGATGCATTTGTTGCTCAGTGCGGAGCTATTGTTAGGGACATCATCCCGGTCAGCATCCAGAAATGGAATAAGCCGGCTAAGGACGACCCTGAAGTTTCTTCTGTCACCGATAGACAGAAAGATGATCTTTGGACCTCGCTGAAGGCAAATTTCACCCTACCGCCAGAGGAGGATCCGAATATGCCTGTTATAGAGCCAAAGGTCAAGGTGTGTGCTCTTAAGAAGATGGCAGATCTATTCAGGAGGTGGAAGAAAGAGTTGAACACAAAGTTTGTCGACAAAGGGAAAACTCCACAATTCATCGGTCGATATGAGAAGATAAGAGATCACCGTCCCGCATTTATGGCCTACAAGACATCAAAGAAGGGTAAGAACATGTCAGAGACAAACAAGAAAAATGCTGCAAAGAAGTATCACCATCACACGGGGTCAGGTGGCTACCACAAAGCCCGGCCGTTGTGGGACAAAGCTGAGCAAGACCTGCTTGCTAAAGGGGTCCAACCAGTGACATTGAACTGGCCAGACCGTTCAAGGACTTGGTTCTTCGGGGTTGGGGGAACTTTGGACCCAGAAATAGGGGAGTGCCGTTGGACGGACGAGCAACTTGCAATACCCGTCAAGAAGCTTCAGCAATATATCAGCGCAGCGCAGCAAGGGACGTTCATTCCCGACAGAGAGAAGGACGAGCTGACTGAGGCCCTCGGGAATCCTAAGCACCCTGGAAGAACACGAGGCACACCAGGCTCCGTTCCGTGGGTGGTTGGGTTTGCCGGCGCAGGCGGTTACAGAAGCCGGGAGAGAAAGAGGAAAGCGGAGCTGAGCGAAATGCAGAAGCTCAATGCAAGACTAGTAAAGTTAGAGGAACTTGCAGCTGCCGGGCAACCATCTCAGCGGCACGAAGCTACCCCGCCATCTCAGTGGAGAAGCAGCGTGGCTTCCACGGAGCTCGTTCAGTCTGATTTCACGGCTCCTCGCTACCCCGTGGATACTATCACGGAGGCTCAACTTTGCCAGCTTATGACGAAATGGCAGAACCTCACTTTGAAGGCGGCTGTCGGCTCTGTTGCACCTCCTCAACCCGACGGAACTTTTCACTGCCGTCCGATTGCACATGGCTATGCTGTTGTGATGGTGGATGAAATAATGGAGGGATTTGAGGAGCTCGAGCTTGACCACCCTACAGGTGAAGGGGAGAATCAGCTGCTTTATGCTTTGAGGAGTACATGTCTATGGAGGAAGGAGTACATCAAGCTTCCAAACTGGACGCCTCCTCCTCCTCCTCCTCCTCCTCCTCCTCCGGCGAGTCAGGGCACTCCGCCTCCTCCTCCTCCTCCTCCGGCGAGTGATCAGGGCACTCCGGCTCTTCCGGCGCGTGAGGGCACTCCGCCTCCTCCTTCGCCTCCTCCGGCGCGTCGGAGCAGTCCGCCTCCTCCTCCGCCTTGTCAGCAACGGCGGAAGACAGACGCCGCCGCTCCGGCTCCTCCGGCGCGTCGGAGCACTCCGCCTCCTTCTCCGCCTCGTAAGCAACGACGGAAGAGAGACGCCGCCGCTCCGGCGGCTAGCAGTACAAGCAGAGGCGGGAGGAAATTCAGATACGGTCCATCTCTCAAGGCTCCGGAAAAGATACCATATGAGAGGACCGAGAAGGAAAACGAGGACATCTATCGTGCCCAAGTGAGGGACTTTTTTGCAAAGAAACCTCCACCTTCGAAGGAGACGATAGATCCGGTGAAAGCGAAGCGCACTATCGATGCCCTGAAGCGACCACCACCGCCTCCGCCGCAATCCAACTATGAGCGCATTATTGAAAGGACATATAAGGAAGCGGAGCGGTCGGGAAGTACTTGCAGTGATGCAAGGTTAGCAGAACGAAGAAGTGGAAAAAAATTCCCCAGCTCGGCGAACAGGCGAACCAATCGTGCCCCCCACTCAAGGTGTCTAGCGATATCGTCGCTAATCAGCTGGGGATGGTGCCCGGTACCAATCCTGCTGATTACCAGAGCGATGATGTAGAGTTTGAAATAATGGAGGTGGACGAATTCAGATACCAGTACGGGCAGCCTCTCGTCAAACCTGATCATCATCCTCCTCTAACAACGATGATGCGAAGATTCCATGAATGGTACATGAAAACCTGCAGCGAGTCTGGGAAGGATACTTTGACGCTGAGAATTAAAGAGGAGCACGACCTCGTTGGAATGGATCGGTTGTCTGTTGAATTTGACGAGTTATTCCAGTTATACAATCAAAAGGCCCTCGACAAAACACTCGTGATTTGCTACTGTCTATAAGTACTACTTCTGTAATTAAGTCTCTATATATAGCTCAGCTCTTTCATTGCATGTATATATAATTATCCTCACTATATTATGTAGATTGAAGATCGTCGAATGCAGAAAAGCATAAATCTATGACATTGGGTTCATTAACCCAAATATCATACATGAATGGACGGTTAAAAACAGAGTCATAGATACCGAGGACAACTTGCTACAATCGTTGCTTAAAAATCAAAACAAAGAGAAAATACTCTTTCCTTACAACTTCAAGTGAGTGTTACTGTCTTGTGCATATTCGGTTTCCCTTACTCGAGGTTATAGTAATGTAATTGATGAGTTATGCATGCATGCGTGCGCAGGTTCCACTTTATTCTGCTAGAGATTAAGCTTGAGCGGGGAGTAGTAACCGTCTTAGACTCGAGACGAAAAGATCCCCAGGAGTATGCGTACATGACTGAAATGCTCCAGAAGTAAGTTCAATCGATCATTATCGCACCATATCGGCAACTTTGTTCATTTCCTGATATCAAGTAATTATTTTCTTTGTCTGGCAGGGTTTGGAAAGAGTTCATCGGAATTGTTCCGGCACTGCCGAGGGAGCTGCGATTTACACACCCAAAAGTAAGTACTACTAGCTAGTTCTGCGCAACTCCCATTGATTCTAGTTTCATCAATACCATTTATAATGCTTGATTATCAGTTTGATTGAACTCTATTTCTCGTAAAGTGCTTGTGGCAGGAAGCCAGGAATGAATTTTGTGGATACTACGTTTGCGAGTTCATCTACAACGCGACGACCTCTAAGCGGGGCTACTCTGAAAAACAATATGAAGTGCGTAAGCAATAATATTCACAATTTTATTTTATTACCATCATTTGTGTTGAGTTTCATTCATATATATGTATTGACCCCCTTCTTCAAATTAGATGTGGCAGATGCGGGATGAACTCCTACCACATGATCGCATACGAGCAATTCAAGAGGAATTGGCGGGATTCTTTCTTGACCACGTCATAAATAAAGTCGGAGAATACCATGTGAAATTTGACATTAGATGTTAGGGATTGTACGTAAGAGATCTTATATTGTATATATGTAGCTAGTAGCGTCGGATAGATATACGAAAACTTGTTGTTCGACCAATCTCTCGGAGAAAGAGAGGTCGATCACTTCTCTCTGTATATGTTCATGACGATCTTGTGTACTTAATGGTTCCTTCATTTGCTTACTAGCTATCGTGTCGAGTTCTCTCTATACGTATAGTAGCTAGCGTCGACCAAGCACGGAGAAAGAGAGGACACTTCTCTCTATTAGCTAGCTAACACAATATGAAACCCCTAAATTAACCCACCAAAACCCCCTAAACCCCCCCCCCCCCCCCCCCTTAAAATCATATCTGAAGTCTTAATGTATAGGTTGAGTAGTGTGATTAGACCCATCATTTCTCCCACACAAACTGCCTTTATTAAAGGGGATACATTATGGACGGGGTGGTGGTGCTACATGAGGCTCTCAAAACACTATCTAAAAAACAAAGTGCACTCCTCTTTAAGGTAGATTTAGAGAAAGCTTATGATAAAATCTTGTTGCGTACTAAAAGTACAGGGTGGCTGGGGGATCTTGAATTTGGATCTCATGAACAAAAGCCCTGTTAGCTAAATGGTGTTGGAAACTAGAAATTGAGGAAGGTCTTTGGATTGATCTTCTGCTTAATAAATATTTGAAGGATAAATGCATTTCTGGGATTAAAAAGAAAGTGGAAGACTCTCGGTTTTGTGCTAGTATCCTGAGAGTCAAAATTTTGTATTATCAACATGTTAAAAAAAGACTGGGGAGGAAGAAACACCAGATTTTGGGAGGATTGGTGGGTGGGATCCAAACCACTGAAAGATGCTTACCCCAGGCTATACAATATAAGTTTTGATCGTGAGATCTCTGTTGCTGAGGCCATTGATAAGGGATGGGATAATTTCTCATTTACAAGAAATCTAATTGGTGATTCTGCTAAGGGCTAGCCTTAAAAATATATGTGAGGAGGTTAGAATGTATGGGGGGAGGACAAACCCCAGTGGATGTTAAATAACGACAAAACCTTTTTTGTTAAATCTTTATATACGTTTCTTGTTAAAACTGAGGTGGGCTTTCCACACAAATTTCTATGGAAGGTGAACTCTCCTACTAAAATCAAAATGGTTTTCTGGTTGATTGCTTGCAAGAGCATTCTTACTAAGGACAATCTAATTAAAAATGGATGGAAAGGCGGAAAAGAATGTGTATTTTGTGGACAGGATGAGAATATCAATCACCTGTTCTTTGAATGTTCTGCTACCAGGCTTGTCTGGAGCCTGATGAAGTGTGCTTTTGATTTGAGATCAATTCCAAACAATTTGGAAGAATGCTTGAATATATGGCTAAAAACATTCCAGAAATCTGACAAAAGAGTAAAAGACTAATCTTGGTTGGAATTTCTGCTATATTTTGGTCTATATGGAAACGTAGAAATGATATTATTTTCAAAGAAAAAAAGATCCATGAACCCATGATCCTTGTGAGACTAATGTATAACTGGATTGTGGATTGATCTGTTTTGTAGAAGAAAAAAGCCCAGTGCAAAAACTACTGACACTGGGGCAAAGCTAGTCGAGCAGGGGGCAAGTGAAGTCTATCGTGCGTCGCAGGGATGGAGACCGGGAGCGAAAAGACTTGGGGATTAAAAAAAATAAGACGATGCAGTGCTGCTGAAGTCTTTTCCTCTACCCTCTAGGACCGGTTCGAGATGGCGATGTTGCTGGCTACTCTCTACCTGTCTATTTTGTCCTTTGATGCGTTTTATGTCTCTTCTAGTTTTCAGACTTTTATGTCCTGACGGGTTGCTCCCCGTCTGTTGAATCAGTTATTTCCTGAACTTGCTAGATCTTGGTTAGTAGTTTGAGTAGCTGGTAGCTTTTGGATAATGTTAGAGGTTCGTCATACTGATGGTTTCGTTAATGAAATCAGAGGGGAGCCCTCTTTTGCTAAAAAAAATTCAATAGGGAGGATCGTGTTTGGGGTTAGAGGGAGGAACGGACCCACCCCACTTAAATTTAGGGGGGGGGGGGGGGGGGGGGGGAGGTGAGTAGATTAGTTGGAAGTTTACATTAAGGAAAATGTTTCTACCCGGCACGCGGCCGAACCGTTGCTCCGGACGCGCGCGACGCGTTGGATCGAAGCAAAACGTGCGTCCCTGTGCGCCTTTTCCCATATCTCCTTTTTTTTTCTTCTCACTCCCCGGTGAAGCACCACCCGGTCGGTGAGCTCGCGTAGCCACGCGCCCTCGCGCCCATGCCCCGCTGCTGACAGCAGCCTCTGAACACTGTCGCCGGTGACCGCGAGAGCTGTGAACCCACGACCGACATGGAGGCAGCGAGCCTAGGAGCTGCAACCGGTGTTAGGGGAAGCTGCAACCGGTGTTAGGGGAAGCTGCGACCATGGACGGCGAGCGTGGTGACCGCGGGACGGCGAGGCCGTGGCGGCGCTGCTCCAGGAAACTACCGGCATTACCATTATGCTACATGCCTCAACCGGCATCGCAATTTGCTACAATCGCTCAGTTTTTGCAACTACAGATCATGTTTTTTGCTACATCCATCACAGCGGAGCTGCGACCCCGCAACGGTGGCGACTTTTTTGCTGCAACTGCCGCCGGATTTTGCTGCCACCGGTAAACGATTTTGCTACATCCATCATGGCGGAGCTGCGACCCCCACGACGACGGCGACTTTTTTGTTGCAACCGTCGTCGGATTTTGCTACTACCGGCGAGAGATTTTGCTACATCCATGGTACCGGAGATGTGAGCCGCGAAGGCGGCAAACTTTTTTTTTGCTGCAACCGTCGGTGTTTTTTGCTACTAGCGGCGATGTATTTTGCTACATCCATTTAATGTCGTTTTACTAGTGCTCGTCAGTCGCGCAATTCGTGCAGCGAGTGTTGACGACGAGCGGCGGCGGTGCATCATGGTGCTACATCCATGAAGCGTCAACGACACGAGTTGCAACCGATCTACTACGAAGTTGCAAACAGGTTGAGGCAGGCTGCAACTGCAATTCAATAGCGGGCCAAGATTCTTTGACGAGCAGTGCGCCGGGTGCGAGCGGCAAGCGGCCGCCAGCGTCAGGTGCGAGCGGCGAGCGGCCGGCGGCCGGCAGCCGTTGCCCTCGTGGAGCTGCGCACGGAGGCGGAGGCGCGTGAGGCAGAGGGACGGAGGCGTGTGGGCGGAGGTTGAAGACGAGTCAAGGAGGGAGGAGATGCCACATGGGACGACTAATTGAGGCCAGATCGAACGGCTGGGGCTGACCGGCCGAAAACTGGGCCGGCGCGCCGGAGCCTAGCACTGGCCCGAAAACGTATGTAAATTTTACAATGTGGCGCACACGACCGTCTCGTCTCAGTCTCTCACGCAGCCGCGTCTTCTTAAAGCCCACACCACACCACACGAGCGCAGTGACCCCAGAGGGCCGACGTGCAAATATGGCAGCCTCTTCCTCGCTCCCCATGGTCGTCCCGACGCTGCTCCTCCTCGTCATCGCGGCGTTCGCGCCAGCAACAGCAGCGAGCCCCTCCAAGCGGCCCACCCATCAGCTTCCTCCTTTCCCAGGAGCAGGGCTCGCTCTCCTGCAGCAGCAGCAGCAGCACTCGAGCGGCAGGTACGCCGCCGCCGCCGTCTCGTCCTCAGCGGCGGACAACGGCACGGCGAACCCGTTCACGGCGCACTACTTCCCGCAGGAGCTGGACCACTTCACCTTCACGCCCAACTCCTCCCACGTCTTCTCCCAGAAGTACCTCCTAAACGATACCTTCTGGCGGCGGAAGCCCACCGCCGGGCCGCTGTTCGTGTACACGGGCAACGAGGGCGACATCGAGTGGTTCGCCACCAACACCGGCTTCATGTTCGACATAGCGCCCGAGTTCGGCGCCCTCCTCGTCTTCATCGAGGTACCCTGCTGCTACATATATATATCCTCCGCTATGGCTGATATCATCGGTGACCACTGACCGCCCCCTGGACCCCGGTCCAATATTTTGTTGTCCTATCGATTCCCTCTAGACAAGACACCATTTAGCAGCAATCACTTTCAAAAGCAGTTTGGTTGTCCTAATAATCAGTAACAGTAACAACCAACACCTGTTCAACTTTTTTGAAATTTGTGTGCAGCATCGGTTCTATGGGGAGTCGATGCCGTTCGGGAACGACTCGTACAGGTCGGTCGATACGCTCGGCTACCTGACGTCCATGCAGGCGCTCGCCGACTTCGCCGTCCTCATCACCAGCCTCAAGCAGAATCTCTCCGTCGTCGACGCACCTGTCGTCGTCTTCGGCGGCTCCTACGGCGGCAGTAAGTCCATCACCAACACGTCTCCGTGTATTAAATCCATGCGGGCGATCGTGAGGGCGGAAATTTTCTTCTTTTTTTTATAGAAAATTAGGATGAGCTAATCTACACTAGTAATGTTGTCAGTGAATCTTTCAAATTTTATGGCTGTTGTTTCTAGTGCTGGCATCATGGTTCAGGCTCAAGTATCCCCATGTCGCCATGGGAGCAGTGGCATCCTCTGCACCGATCCTGCAGTTCGACGACATCACCCCGTGGTCTAGCTTCGACGACACCGTCTCGCAGGACTTCAAGGTAATAATGGGAATTAATCACCACTACTGCATATATAAACATCATCGTGCTTTCTTGATGGATGGCCCAGTGTCACCGGTCAAATTATTGGTCTTGAGAACGCATGGCAGATCAACATGCACCTGCGTATGTCTGCTCTGGATACTTAATTTCACTTGTTGTCACGGTGCCGGCTCTTAATTAGAGTTTTTTTTAGTTCAATCATATTAGTACTGAATTTCACTTGTTGTCGTGTTATCAGTACCCTAGAGGCACCTTAGTGGTTTCCACTTTCCAGTTGTGAATTAACAGATGTGTCTGATTAGAATCTTTAAAGAAAATAATACATAATATTTAAGTGCGTGACCAAAATGGCTAATGAAGTAATGACTCAGTTTTTCATTATCTTGATTGCGATGCTCAACCGCACCGAAGAGCTATCCTATGAATAGGCGACTGCGTATACAAATTGATGTATTTTGTTCATCATTAATGCCTGATGAGAGCATCTCCAACAGCCGCGCTATATAAGCGCCGCGCCGCAAATTTATGCTTTTTAGCGCGCGCGCAATCGCTATCCGAGCTCCAGCGGACGCGCAATAAGCGCGCGCGCGGCATATAGAGTTCAGCGCGCGGTCCGAATCGCCATCGCGCGCCGTTTATTTGGTGCGCCCGCTTCCGCACGCCGCACACTCGAGCGCTCGCGCCGCACTCTCTCCGCCGTGCCACTTTCGCCCCACCCGCGCCACCGCCAGCGAATTGGCATTGGTGGCATGGGTGGCGGTGGCATTGGCGGCATGGGAGGCATCGGTGGCTTCGGAGCTACCATGGGCGGCATGAGTGCCATGGGTGGCTTTGGAGCTACCATGGAGACCATGGGAGGCATGGGTGGCTTCGGAGCTACCATGGGAGGCATGAGTTTTGCGTCTCTCATGGGAGGTATGGGAGCACCTCCGGGCGGCATGGGCGGAATGTCTTCCGGTGTGCCTCACACACCTTCGCATGATGCCGTTGAAGATCTTGCCAACACCTTCCGAGCTTCACATGATGATGCGGCGCGCGACAATGAAGAGGAGGAGAAAGAATCGTCTTCAGAGAAGGATGATGAATCGGAGGAAGATGAGGATGAAGACGAGGACGAGGCTTGATTGTTGATGGGCCATTCGTTGGTGTGAACTTTTGTGTCATGAACTTAGTTCGGATTTTGAACTTGGTTGGATGATGTTGTGGGCATGAATTTAAACTTGTGGGCATGAACTTTTATGTCATGAACTTGTTTGGGTGATTTAAATTATGCCATGTCTTTGTTTTGATGTTTGAAATATCATCTCGTCTTCAAAATGCAACATATGACAAGCGCCAGCTGCTCGCGCGCGCTGTTTTTTAGCGCGCCTGCTGGAGCTACTCGCGCGCGCTAAACTTTACAGCAGCCGCTGGAGCAAACGCTCCTCGCCGCGTAAAAACAGGCGATCAGCGCGTTGCAAACGCTTTTTTAGCGTGCCGCGCGTTGAGCGGCTGTTGGAGATGCTCACAAGAAATAACAAGGGAAGGGAAATGATGAGTCACTTTGTAGTGACATCTTGTCTGATTCGTGCTTGATTAGTAGCTGTCCCAAGTCAAGTTTCCAAAAAGATAAATGTTTTTAATCAGCTGATTGTATGTTTGTAACAACCAACTAATTTTGCAGTCTGAGAGCCTTAATTGCTTCAGTGTCATCAAGGCGGTCTGGGATGTGCTAGATGACAGGGGATCCAACCACACAGGCCTCTTGGAGCTCAGCAAAACCTTCAGGGCCTGCAAGTAAGCGTGGCCAGCCTACTCTCAATCATATCACACAAGGAGATTCTTTCCTTTTTTTTTCTTTACTGAAGGTGTGGCTAGATCTCAGTCGACTGAGATTTAACCAAGTCTCAATCAAGTGCCAAAACTTATAGAAAGAAGGAAGAAAAAATATCCAAAATATAATTTTGCACGGATCCCTACGTATGATCTTACCAATATAGCATCGACTGAGACTTGATTAAGTCTCAATCGACTGAGATTTAGCAATCCCATTAGTGAAAACTGCCGGGGACTGGTCGAAAAATGAGAACTGCTGGGGAGAAAAACATGGGAAACCTTATAGGCAGGAAATACTTGAAAATGGATTACTTGCAGGCTTAGAGAATGTACATTAAGGCCAACGGATGGATTTGCTACTGACACAGACACTCAGCTCAACTGCATAGATGAAAACCTAGTCTTGACAAGATTGCCCGAGTGGTGAACAAATGAAGAGCGCCGTATTTGAACGAATCGATGATGACTCAGGTTCATGACGTTGTATTATCCCTTGAATTTTAGGACCGTGCAGTCTGCTGATTCGCTGGGCAACTGGCTAGCGACAGCATTCACCTACACAGCCATGGTGGACTATCCAACCCCAGCCAATTTCATGATGAATCTACCTGCTTACCCTGTGAGGGAGGTTAGCTACTTCCAACCTAATTTACAACCCTTACTTTCGCCTTCATTACTAAATCAAATGAAGGAGCAAAGAAACATGAGTTTCCAAGGACCTGTTTTTATTCTCTTCTGCTGAGCATGTAATTCTCCTGACATTTCTGCAGATGTGCAAGATCATTGATTCTTTTCCCGCGGGAGCAGACGTCATCTTCGCCGCGGCGAGCCTGGACTACAATTACACAGGCGACCAGAAGTGCTTCCAGGTGGAAGGTGAGGATGACCCTCATGGCCTCGACGGCTGGGGATGGCAGGTAGAAGCCTTAATCACATACATATGATGTGGTGTACTGGTAACACATGATGCCTGAGATGATCATATTGAGTTTTCTTAAACAAACTCTTTTGCAGTACTGCACAGAGATGGTCATGCCGATGACGGGGTCGAACGAGAGCATGTTCCCACCAGCCAGCTTCAGTTACGAGAATACGTCCGAGGACTGCCTTCAGTACTATGGAGTTCGTCCGAGGATACACTGGATCACTACTGAATATGGTGGCCATGTAAGTTTTTGTTTCAGATTTTCAGTAGCAGCATTTCTTTGGGTGGCATGTGCTCACCTGGTACTGAATTGCACAACCCACTGCAGAAAATTGACAAGGTTCTCAAGAGGTTTGGGAGCAACATCATCTTCTCCAACGGGATGCGAGACCCGTGGAGTCGAGGCGGGTAGGAGCAAAAGATTTCACCATCTGAGTTATTTGTGACGATAGTTTCAACCATTCAGGTAACATTTTTACCACAGTAAAAAAATACTAATAGCCTTCCTTTCGAACCGCTATCAGGGTGCTCAAGAACATATCATCCAGCATCATTGCTCTTGTCACTGAGAAAGGTAAACATGAAGTTACAGAAAATATGCAAGGTCAAAAGTATTTTGAACTTACTTACGCATGGTTACTTCTTGTGGTGGCGATGTTCAGGGGCCCATCATTTGGACTTCAGATTTGCAACCAAGGATGATCCAGACTGGGTTGTAGAACAAAGGAGACAGGAAGTTGAGATCATACATGGATGGATAGATCAGTATAACAAGGACATTGCACAGGTGTAGCAGTACGAGGGCGCCCTTGATCTTCACAGTCGGGGAAAATAAATGTGGCTACATGTAAAATATAAGGATTTTCCTTTATTCTACATGGCGATAAGCAAAAAAAATTAAGATGATAATGTATTAATGCAACTTCAAATTCAACAAGACAATAGAAATTCTTGAACTTAAGCAGTCATACGTGAATCATGAATGCAGAGGTTCTTTTTTTCTACTACCACTAGTAGAAAAACGATTTTACGTTCGCATTATTAATCCCGGTTCGATTACGGCCCAGGGCTAATGTGACTATTAGTCCCGGTTCCAACGGCTAGGGCAGGGGCATCATTAGTCCCGGTTCGTGGCGTACCTCTAGTCCCGGTTTGTGACACAAACCTCCTACCAACGGACCGCATACGAGCACTTCAAGAGGAAATGGCGTGATTTTTTGGTTGACCAGGTCATAGATCCCGAAGGAGAATACCATTACACCTAATGCCTGCATGTAATGATCTGCAAATTGTAAGAGAAATTGTATATACCAAATTGTATATATATATATATATATATACATATATATATATATATATACATATATATATATATATACATATATATATATATATATATATGTGTGCGTGTGTGTGTGTATGCATGGTCGTACGAGAAATTCGATGATATATATATGATTGGTTCTATGAGAAATTCTATTTATATATACATAACGTGTATAATATGTAGTAGCGTAAAATATGTTTGAAATAAAAAAGAATTAAATGGAAAACATAAAATTAAAAGAAAAAATAACCATAAACCCCTAAACCTTTTAGTCCCGGTTGGTGTCACCAACCAGGACTAAAGGAACCCCACCCCCCGGTGCGGGCTCGTGCCACGTGGTGGGCCTTTGGTCCTGGGTCGTGACGAACCGGGACTAAAGGCCCTTACGAACCGGGACTAATGGTCAATTCTGCACTAGTGTACTAAAGCTGTTGAGGTGAACATTGAATTTAGGGACGAACATGTATTTGTCCCTGCTGAAAATTTTAATGCACGGTTTTGACATACACCATGTCTATGACGCGTGGGGTCTGAGTCCACATGTCATAGACACGGGCCATGTTATTACTTTGCAGGGGCATCTCAGGGAATGAAGCGACATTGCATTAAAAACAAGTACATGCAAACTGGTTATAAGTGACATAACATAGAATAACATTGTTTATTCTTATAAACACAGCATTGTTTATGATCCCTGGAAATAAAACCTATTTAAAAGCTAAAGCTATGCCCATGGAAGCCCCCAATCATGCTTCTAATTAACTCGAATATGACAATTTGCACAGTTTCACTGATACAGCAAGATCAGCAATCTGCAAACACACATGCAGAAACATCTCATGCAAAATACATGAAAGCATCATCTCGATTGAAATTCAAAGAAGTTTGATTTAGATACAACTGACCAGCTCAGCAGATTCATATGCAATGTCTGAAAAGTCTAGAGATAGTGTCAAATCACCTTAAAGAAGGCACATAGTTTTTTCACCTTAATATGATCTCATTTTAAAGAAAGGATTGATCTGGATTAGAAGGGAAACTGAATTGAAAACCAAAACAGAGCAACCCTGTTTATGAGAAAAAACGGACCGAAAACCACGCAAGCAACTAGGCCGAGCCAACACACACCTTCAGATCTGGAGCCGCCGCTCCGGCTTCCCCCGCTCGCACGCTAGCGGCAACGTCGTGCAACTCGGTCGCCTCGTAGCCCTTGCTACCAAGGAAAAAAAATAGCCCTTGCTACCGATTGAAGAGAAGCTTGTCCGATATCATCTGAGATGGTTTGGGCATATTCAACGCAGGCCTCCAGAAGCTCCGGTGCATAGAGGACGGCTAAAGTGTGCTGATAATGTCAAGAGTGGTCGGGGTAGACAGAACTTGACAAGGGAGGAGTCCGTAAAGAGAGATCTGAAGGATTGGAGTATCACCAATGAACTAGCCATGGACAGTGGTGCCTGGAATCTTGCTATCCATGTGTCAGAACCATGAGTTGGTCGCGATATCTTATGAATTTCACCTCTAGCCTACCCCAACTTGTTTGGGACTGAAGGCTTTGTTGTTGTTGTTTGTATGGCAAAATAGTGTTTGCCTTAAAATATGCTATTAGCGTGCTATAGCGTGCTATTAGCAAGACATTGTACACTGTTTTTTTAGCGAGACAATTCTCAACACGCTATAGCGTGCTATTAGTGGTGCTATATCACGCTATTTATTTTTCAATGCTTGCTACACAAGAGGAGCGCCCTTTCGTGGTTGCGAAGGAATATATAGGTTTCGACCTTGTTTATCTATTCTTTGCACCATGTTCTATGTTTTGGAGGAGCCTAAAGCAAAGTGGGCGACATGAATTTGTAAGGCTTTATATAGATATGAGTACATTGTATATGTGTCTACTTTCACATGTAAAGTGTTAATAGTTATCTTCCAACCACATATTCTTACTTTGAGATGTCTAATAATGATATGGATTTGCTAATTCTATTCTATATGAGAACTAGCTATGTCACATCTAAGTTTGCCATCGCATAAGCAAAGTGCTATAATATTCATGCAAACTTGTGGTCTAAGCGTCCCACCACATGTTCCGGTGTGTTTCATTGATGTGTTGGGCCGTATTGGCTTTTTGCTTTTTAATTTTTTTTGTCGGTTGTTTTCCAGGTTTGCTGGCTGTGGTGTTCAAAATTTCATTTTCCTTTATTATTGATGTGGAGAGTGACTTATGCCCAAAAAGAAAAAGATGTGGAGAGTGACTGGCGTAGTAAATTAATGGAGAGAGAGAGAGAGAGTGGAGTGGTAAAGCACATTACAAATCACATGGGAATTTTCCGTTTTTGTTTTTGTTTTCTCTTTTCTGGACAATTTTGTGTCTTAGAAAGGACAAGCTTGTAAACTGGATTAGTTCTTATCTGCAAAAGTATACGAATGGATGAAATGGATTTTTTTTAATATCATGACCACTAGACATGCAACTACGTACGTCGACCATTAGATATGCAACTGCATGCATCATAACCCGACTACAACAGCACATGACACATATACCACACAACTGCAAGGATACAACAAAGTCGTAAAAGCCTTGGGGCAGCGTTGCATTTCTTTTCGTGTTTTGTCCTTTTATTGTCCCACGACAAGAGAACAACATACTAAAACGATCGATTTCCAGGGGAATTCTTTTTTCTCCCAAGGGATGTCCACTCTTGGCATGTCACTTGCCCTGAACCTAACCTAGTTGCATGCCCACTCTCGACACTTAACTCCCCTTGACCTGAACCGGTTGCATGTCCACCATCAATATGTAATTTGCCCCCTTCTATCTCGGTTGCATGTCGATCCTTGACACATAACTTGCCCCTAACCTGACCTAATTGCATGTCCACTCTTGACACACAATTCGCTGTTAACTTTACCCAGACACCCAGTTGCATGTCTAGTCTCGACACACAACTTCTCACCTAATCTAACCCAGTTGCATGTCCACCTTCAACATGCAACTCTACCTGTCCCATCCCAGTTGCATGTCCACCTTCAACATGCAACTCCCCCGTCTTAACCCAGTTGCATGTCCATCCTCGACATGCAACTTGCCCTGCCGAACGGACCCATTTGCATGTCAAATGCGCAACTCCACCCTGACCTAGATGGATGTCCACCATCGACACACAACTTGCCCTCAAGCCCCGGCCCAGTTGCATGTCCACCCTTGACACACAACTTGCCCCCAACCCGACCAAGTTGCATGTCCACCCTCGATGCGTAGTCCCCCCTGACACACAACTTGCCCTTGCCCTGACCCAGTTGCATCTCAACTATTGACACTCAACTTCCCCTCTAACCTGACCCGGTTGCATGTCCAACTTACCATTCACCCCCCCCCCCCTAACGTAGTTGCATGTCAGACCTTAAGGCGCAACTCCACCCCAACCCAGTTGCATGCCCATCCTCGATACACAACTTGTCCTCCGATCCGGACCTAGTAGTATGTCCATCATCGATACGCAACTTGCGGACTCGACCCAGTTGCATGGCAATCCTCAACATGCAACTTGCCCTAACGACTGGATCCCAATTTGCATATGAAACCTTGACATGCAAATCCACCCTGACCCAGTTGGATGTTCATCCTCTACATGCGGCCTGTCCCTCCGCCACCCCCCCCCCCCTCCCCCCCGGGCCTACTTGCATGTCCACCCTTGACACACAACTTTCCCCCCTCCCCAACCTCAACACGGTTGAATGACAGACATTGACATGCAACTCCACCCCGACCTACTTTCATGTCCACCCTCGACACACAACTTCCCCCCATTTGATCCAATTGCATGTTCACCCTCCACATGCAACTTGCCCCGACCCGACCAAGTTGCATGCCCACATTCGTCACGCAACTTGCTCCCCTCCCTCGACCCCGCCCAATTGCATGTCAAACATTCACATGCAACTTCGCCGACCCAGTTGCATTTCCACCTTCAACATCCAACTTGCCCCCAACCTAACTTACTTGCATGTCAAACCTAGATACACAACTCCACTTGACCAGTTGCATGTTAACCCTCGACATGTAACTTGCCTGCTGGCCTGACCTAGTTGTAGGCCCACACTCGACACGCAACTTGCTCCCCAATATGATCTAGTCGCATGCCCACACTCGAAATGCAACTTGGCCCGAACACCGGCCTAGTTGCATGTCCAGACTCGATACTCAACAACATACCCCTTAACCCAATCGAGTTGCACGCGTCTACACTCACAAGTCACAACAGCTTGCCCCTTGTCCCATTTGCATGTAGAATACAACTGCAAAGCGCCCAATTTGAACATGTTTAAATATGCAAATTCACTTTTAAATAACGTTGAACATATTATAAATGCATGATGAATAGTTTTTAAATAAAGAATTCACATTTTATATACAAGTAAACCATTTTCATATTTTTTGAATAACATTCAACAATTTTAATGCATGAAAAACAATTTTTAAATATGTGATAAACACGTTTTAAAGAACATTGTCCATTTTTGTGCGACGATCATTGTCTTAATACTCGGTGAATATTTTTAAATGTAATTAAATTTTAAAATACATGATAAAAAATTCAAACAATTTTGAGTATTTTTTAAATGCACAGTGAAAATTTTTCAAAAAAAAAATAGACGATGAACATTAAATTTGCAACATTTTTTAGCTCCATGGATATTTTTTAAGTTTCATGGATATTTTTAAAATGTGTGAATATTTTAATTACGTGAACTTATTTTTTAGTTTCTCGTGATTGTTTAGTAATAACATTTATAGTCAAGCATGCGACACACAAAAAAAAATCTGTGGTGTCCCATTCAAAATAAAACACGTGGTGTACCTTGCGAATCAAAAAGAAAACAACATGGTGCAACCATTTTTTTTTAGGGCAGCAACAATTTTGTTCTGTGCGTGTGTGTAATGTGCATGGGACTTTTTGCAACTTTTTCTAAGCAAATATGGCCCGTGTGATTCTTCTTTGTCAGGATCCTTTCTCGTCAAAATGTGCAATGTGTACAGTTTTTTTTTAGGGTTAATGTGTACCATTTTTAGAAGCCTTTTTACTAAAGTTTTTTTTTGAGTCGGTGCGACAACAAGCTCCTATTAGGCCTCGAATATTGCCCTTTTTTTAACACAGTACAGACACAAGCGCTCATACATACACGCATACACTCATCTCTATGAATACACATACGCACACCCTACCCCTATGAGCACCTTCGAGAGACTGAGCCGGCATATAATCAAAAGATTTACGAAGTCACCGTAGGCGCCTCGTCGTCGACGGGGACATCTCCTCCCACTGAAAGCGCATCGCCGGAAATCCTAAGTAAATCCAGGAATAATGCGAGCATCAGGACTTGAACCGTGGTGGGCTAGAAACACTATTGTCCCTCTAACCATCCAACCACAGGTTGATTCGCATTGCCGTTGTTGCTGTCACCGGTAAGCTTTGTGTTGTTGGGGTGGAGGCCTTTGGTGTGCTAGATGGTGGCCGGCAAGAGAAAACAATGTCAAAAACAAAACAAAAAACACAACAAAAAGAAATGAGGACAACGAATTTCCACGTGACATCATTTAGATGAGGCTTAAACAGACCCATAATGGTATTAGTGAAGCAATGTCATATTATGACAAGAAGATTAAAAGAATAACAATATTAAACTAGTATGATTACCTTCAATAAAAAAACAAATTCCAATGACTCCATGTCTCCATCAACAATAATGCTACAGTGCTTCAGAAAGAAACGAAAAAAAACTTATTTAATGCACTTCTTTGTGATTAAGTAAACTGATCCACTCGTTTTCCCTTTTCTCAGCTCCACACCCAAATTCTAAAAGGAAGTAAATAAATACAATTAGAAGTTTAGAAATGAGAGCCCTAACAAAGACTAAAGAGAGGAGTATAGATTGATCATGGGCGTACCTTGTCGATGGCCAAAAGGGCAACGGGCTCGAACCTCACAGACCGCAGTTACATGCGGAGGGAGCCATGGCGCAGAACACGGGCACGCATACAGTGCACAACCACAGTCGTCAGTGACTAAAGCGAGCATAGGTAGTCAGATAGAGCGATCAGTGATGGCGACAACATTTGCTTTCCTCTGCTGCCATTTTTTAGCAGAACCTCCGCTGCCAGCTGCATTGGCGATACATACCTTCCTCTCATTTCCTAGCCGAACAGGCCTGGTCCAATTCCTCCTGCTTCTTCTATCCCTTTTCTCTATATTCTTACCGGGTTGAGCCCATCCACGAAGACTATATCTCGCTTATAGCGAGTACAACTTCGTCTCGATGAAGCATTTTATTTCCCCGTCATAAACTAGGGCGGCTCGTTTTATTTTTTTCGATCGCTGGCCACATTCATGTTTGATGTTTGTTTTTTTTTGTTTTTTGTTTTTTCCTTTTGGTGTTCTTTGTTTCTTCACAGTTTTCTTCATTTTTTCTGTTTTCGTTTTTTGTTCACTTTTTGTTTGTTCTCACCGATTTTCCTTTTCTTTCTTTTTATATGATTCTTTTCCATTTTCTTTCCAAATTTTCTTCTGGTTTTTCCTGGATTTTTTTTATTTCTCTTGTTTTCTTTTTTTTTTGCGGTAAAAAAACAAAAACAGAAACCCAATGAAAACCATAAAGAAATAAAGAAAAACAAGTGTAATTTACTCGTCACCGGAAACAATGCGTAAAATACATGCGTGATGAAACCGACGGGCCGAGGTTAGTAACAAAAACTGGCGAGTTACGCGTGTAATCTAGGAAACCAGTGTATATTTTAACAGTCGAAAACGACCAACCAATCGCTTCGCCCAAGATCATCTGCTCTTATTTACAAGCGTCAGTTTTTCAAGCGGTTTTGGCTGGAAAACGACGATCCAGTCACGGCCTTATGCTTTTCATTGGTATTTGCTCTCTCTCTATTGTTTCTTTCTCTGTTTTCACTGGTTGTTTTGCTTTTCATTCTAACTTTCTTCGGTTTTCTTTGTTTCTTTGTTGGTTTTCATCAAATTTTTCTTTTTCTTTTTTTCTTTCTTCCCTTTCTTCGGTTCTCACCGTCTTTTTCTTTTTCCTTTTTTTGATCAACACATGTTTACATTTTTCATGTACATCATGAATATTTTTAAAACATGTTTAACATTGAATACATCATTAATACTTATAATAAAATTATGTTTGATGAATACTTTCTTCATAAACATTGTAAATTTTTGGTATATACCAGATTTTTTTTCATTAAATATTTAACCTATTTTAGTATATGATTCACAT
The DNA here is from genome assembly GCA_011799875.1 of Thinopyrum elongatum. Classification (NCBI taxonomy): domain Eukaryota; kingdom Viridiplantae; phylum Streptophyta; class Magnoliopsida; order Poales; family Poaceae; genus Thinopyrum; species Thinopyrum elongatum. Next base: position 665,191,746 of record CM022303.1, read on the forward strand.
TTTTTTGAGTCATGAGCAACATTTTTTAAAAGTTAGGTATTTTTGTTCAATATTTTTAATAAACGCTCTAAGTTTTTCATATACATCAGTAACAGTTTCTATACATGTCTAACATTTACTTAAATAGATGATTATTTTTTTCCAAATTTTTTTGTTTGACAACTACTTTTTTCATACACATTGTATGTTTTATATATATAAAAGGAACACTTTTCGTATGCATTTAACATTTTTGACACATTTGAATAACATTTTTTAATAGACATGCAATATTTTATAAGTTGATGTTTTTATGTTCAATTTTTATTTATGTTCTACATTTTTCGTTACATAAGAAACATTTATTCTATACACATTTAACATTTTTAAATACATGAAAAAGATTTTCATACACATTGTATTTTGTATAAACTTTGGTATATATGACAAACACTTTTTCTATACAATTCAAATAATTGTGAACATTTTTTAATTAAATGATAAAAAAATCAGACTATTGAATTTTTTTGTAACATTTAAGTGTACAAGAGAAAAAAAATTCTCTATACACATTTATGATTTTAAAATGTTTGGTTAATATTTTTTTTGAAATGCTTTATGTATTTTTGTAATATATATATATATATATATATATATATATATATATATATATATAGGGTCGTGCTATTCGTCACCCTGGGTGAGGAATAATTATTCTTCACCCCCTCTCTATTTTGAGGTCAATGTACCGTATTTTTAGGTTTCGTAAATTTTATCTTATTTCATACGTAAAAAGAGAACGTAAGAAAATATATACTCGCCGTAAAAAATATTTTATGTTACGTAAAATTACAAACGTAAAAACATAGTGTAAAACATACATAAAATGCGATATTTCTGGTCTTATAACCTATTTTTTTGTTTTCTTATACCAAATTTTATATAGTGAATCAATATGAATGTAACTGTTTGTATTCCAAACGTAATTCATTTATGAAGCGATCGTAAGATTACCTCAGGTGAAAAATAACTTATTCTGCATCCTGGATGATGAATAGGATTAATATATATATATATATATGTCGGCCTAACCATCGATTTTTCTTCAACCTGCTAGTAAATGTTCTGGGAAATATGGTAATACAATTGGAGTGGTTACTAGGTAAGCAAACCAGCCCCCCCGCTCCGCAAAATGGAGGCAACTTTTTCTTCCACTTGCTAGTAAATTCTGTGGCAAATATAGTAAGAGAACTAAATTAGTTACCGCATGCATGCACTAGTCCCCCGATCGATCAAAGCAGACAAGTTTTACTAGTAAAATAATCTGGTCACATAGTAATCAACTAATAAAAATCGTTGGCTTCTAGTAATGGTAATCGTGTTACGAGCAAACTGCGAACTAATGCTTGGTTCCTGCCCTCTTCTCGTAAAAGAGGTGGAAAATATGGTAACAATAGTAAACTGATTGTTGCTTGTACATTACTTTTGTAATTAACCAACATGAACTCTCTAGTACGTCAATTCCAACAGAAATATAGTAATGAGCCAGAGAAAGCTTGCTCATACGGTGCTTCAGTACGTGTATGCGAAATTAAAAAAATATGAAAACTAACTAGCTTAGTGCAAAAAACGATGGTAATTCATTTACTATGATCATGTACGATCGAACTAATTATTATTATTATTACCCACAGAAAAGAAGTAAGTATTATTAGCTACTGAACTAACTTAGTGCAAAAAAGGATGGTAATTTATTTACCATATCTTGTACAAACTGATTACCATATGAGCAGTCTTTTTTCTTTCATCGCCATCTCTTCCGTGAGATTTAGGTACAATAGGCATCCGTGTTACCTAATTAAAAGAGCAAGGTACGAGCAGTAATATATTCACTATGGTTACCATGTTTTTCTATTTTTTACGAGCAGGCAAAATGAACTAGGCACATGAGTGGTGCGTTCAGATCCAACACGTGCCCCTTAATAGAAAATGCATGCTTTTTATCAATGAACTCCTGCCAATGGTAACCGAATGGAGTTTATTACTAGGTTTAGTGGAGCCTTTACGTGCAGGTGGGCTGCTCCACTGTGCGTGCGCTGGTTCGTCTGGCTCCATGTGCGTGCGATGTTTGGCCGGAGCGCAGAATAGTAATTATGCGCTCAGGCTTAGTTTAGCAAGTCTATATATATATATATATATATATATATATAAAATTTGGAAGTATAAACAGAAATAAAAATGCAAAAATTAAAATTAAAAGTGAAAAAATATAGATAGAATGAGGCAGTGGCCTCCCACGCGCCGGGCCAGCCCATTGAGGGAGGCGCCAGAAGCGAGTCGGCACTCTATCTCGCTTGAAGCGAGACATAGTCGTGCCCGAGCCCATCTCCCTCACAACCTCTCTTTTACTTCTTTTAATTTCTTTCGCGCTTGGTCTAGCCAGCTGCTACCTGAATGTACACATAAATGGGCACATGCCAGGCCTAGGCTGTAGGCCCTCATGCCAAGAGGAACTCAATCCCAACCAAGCCGTGCGTGAATGCTCCTATCGGTGCTAAATCTGGCATATCTCGAGGTAGGGGTCCTAAGCTAGGCGTCTGCTACTTATGAGCTGTGTTGGGATTTTCCTCGAAGAAGAAGCGTGAAGCAATATAGTTGCCGATAAGTATTTCCCTCAGTGAGAACCATGGTTATCGAACCAATAGGAGAACCACGCAAATCCTAGTGAACAGTACCTGCGCACAAAAGAGCAAATACTTGCATCCAACGCTGCAAGAGGGTTGTCAATCCCCTTGAACTCGTTACTTGCAAGGATTAAATCTGATAGTGGTAGATAGATAAATTACAAAACAAAAGAAATGTAAATAAATTGCAGCAAGATATTTTTGGTTTGTGTAATATGATTTAGATAGACCTGATGCCCATAGTTTTCACTAGAGACTTCTCTCTCGAAACAATAGCATACGGTGGGTGAACAAATTACTATTGGGCAATTGATAGAAAAGCGCATAGTTATGATATTATTCATGGCAATGATCATGTATATAGGCATCACGTACATGACAAGTAGACCAAAACGATTCTGCATCTACCACTGTTACTCCCACTAATCGACCGCTATCCAGCATGCATCTATGGTATTAAGTTCATCACAAGCAGAGTAACGATTTAAGCAAGATGACATGATGTAGACAAAGTAAATTCAAATAATATGAATAAACTCCATCGTTTTACCTTTAATGGAAACAATGCAATACGTGTCTCGCTACCCTTTCTGTCACCGAGTGAGGACACCGCAAAATTGAAGCCATCACAAAGCACATCTCCCACTGAAAATAAATCAATCTAGTTGGCCAAACCAAATGGATAGATCGGAGAGAAATACAAAGCTATACCAATCATGCATAATAAAGTTCAGAAAAAACTCAATTACTTTCAAAGAATAATCAGATCATAAACCCACAATTCATCGGATCCCAACAAACACATCACAAAAGAAGATTACATCGGATAGAATTCCAAGAAGATCGAGGAGAATATTGTATTGAAGATCAAAGAGAGAGAGAGAAGAAGCCATCTAGCTACTAGCTATGCACACATAGGTCTGTGGTGAACTCCTCACAAGTCATTGGTAGGGCAGCAAGGATGATGTAGAAGCCCTCCGTGATCGATTCCCCCTCCGGTAGAGTATCGGAAAAGGCATCTAAATGGGATGGCGGAAGAACAGAAGCTTGCGGTGGCGGAAAAAGTATTTCAGGTGGCTCTTTGTTGGTTTGAGAATATTTGTGAATTTATAGAGGTGGAATTAGGTCAAACGGAGCTATGTGGGACCCACGAGCTCAGGTGGTGCCCTCCCCGGGGCGTGCTGGGTGAGCTCGTCGCTCTCCCGTAGATCTTCTGGCCTCGTCCCGAATGTTCTAGTGTCCTTTCTGGTCCAGAAAAATCACCGTAAAGTTTCATCGTGTTTGGACTTTATTTGGTACTAATTTTCTGAAAAGACAAAAATAAGCAAAAAAACAGGAACGGGCACTAGGCACTAGGTTAATAGGTTAGTCCCAAAGATGATATGAAATAGCATATTAAAGCATATAAAGCATCCAAGATTGGTAACATAATAACATGAAACAATTAAAAATTATAGATACGTTGGAGACGTATCAGCATCTTGAAATGATGGTAACAATGGACACAGAATTTCACCCAGGTTCGGGCTCTCTCGAAGAGATAATACCCTATGTCCTACGTTTGATTATATTGATATGGGGGATAGTACAAAGTACAGCTATCTACCACGAGATTGTTGTAATGAACATGAGATGTCTGAATATCCTCTCTATTGACTAGCGTGGCCTCGGTTTATATAATGCACCAGAGGCCTAGGATTTTGAAGAGTCCTCCTCTTAGGCGCCAACTCTTGTGGAATCTTACTTGTATTCGCATGGGCTGCTCGAAGTGGCCCATTAATGAACCGCCATGGGGGTCCTCAGCCCAGCCCTCCTAGCCGGGAGACGACGTGGTGAGTAACCCCTAGTTCGTGACTCCATCTGTAGCCCCTTGAACCGGTCTTCATGTTGGGGACGCTCCTCGGTGTTTCCAAACTGTTCTTCGTCTTCGATCGTCGATCTTGAAGGATGGTTCCACAAATCTTCCCATCTCTGATCTTGAGGATCGCCGAGGTGTATCCGAAGAGTTCATACATCGAGTATCTAAGGAGTTCACACTTCGGGCATCCGAGGAGCCCCTTTAAGTTCTCGGCCTTTTTCAGTGCCTTATTATTTTTACGTCACACCTCGGGTTTGAAGTTTTTCCCTGCGACGGTGTCTTTCTGCAGCAAAGCTCCAAGAGGGGACTTCATCCAAGGAGTCATAGACCACATCATCCTTGAAATTTTTTGAAGGAGGTTACCCGAGATTAACGCCGATTTTTTTTCCTAAGGAGACACCCACTCGCAGCTGAGCTTTTATGCTGGACTGCTTCCGAGGTGGTGCACCACCTCGGTCTTGGGACGATTTTTTACGGAATTTATTTCCGATAGGTGCAATTTACTTACTGCCGAGATGTATAGCCAGTAGCCCTCAAGGTGCGTGTCGGCCTAAAACCCGGGATGCACGTGAAGGATAAAACAAAACCACTGATCCCAGTAGCCCCTAAGACTCAGGTTGATTCGCGAAGTCGGCCTGAGGATCAAGTCCTTGCTCGGCAACATACCTTAGGAATAGAAACACGGTGTCAGTAGCCCTCGAGACTCGGGTTGGGTGCGGTCGACAAACCTGAGGATCGTAATCTCCTCGGAAACCGTATTGTACTTTTAAATTTACTGCATTGAATCGTCAATGCAGTAACCGCCAAGACTTGGGTTGGGCAACATGGCCGACCCTAGGATCGTATCTCCTCGGGAACTAGTCCGAATGTCGTGTGTGTTTCACCAACATGAGGTGCATATCAGTAAGAAAGATGTTGAGCTGCGGGTCGGAAAAGATTTCCTGAGCTGAATTATTATGCAAGGCACCTCGGTCAAGAGGATGTCTCGCCTCTTGAAAGAAAAACATACAAATAGGTTAAAAGTGTCATAAGCTCAAAAAAACAAAAAACTTATGTAAAAACTTTACGTGTGAATTAAATCAAGTTTTTTGGTGCCAAACAAAATTGGTCTTAAAATTAATTTGTGCTTCCGTCGTGCTTTAACATGATATGTCGGATCTCCAGAGCTCAAGCGGTCAGCTTTCGGTTTCAACCTCCCTTCCCGACGGTGGGATGCTTTTGAGGCCAGTTTAGCGAACTAAACTTGCGCGGCTCTAGAGAGAAACCATGCTATTTGGATATTGACCACACGCTCGCGTCAGAAAAAGAAGTAGTAGAAAAAGAGATTGCAATGACTTAGAAGAAAACATTTATTATAAAACAACACATATGAATTTAAGAATCCCCAGTTAACATGGGAAAAAGAAGGGCTTTTTTAACAAACAACTTTTTTGTTTAACAAAAATACAATGCTTGGTTGAACCAAAAAAATTAATATTTTTGAGCATGAAAGCGACTTAGCTGGTTAATGTGCTTGGTGTTGATAATGGAGTCCGAGCTTGGGGCGGGACGAGGTCCCAGCCCCATGGCCGGTCCCGAGTTGACCAAGCGAAGAGGTCGGCTTGATGAAGTGACAACACCACACTGTTGATGTGTCGATGCGAAGCCCTTGCTCCAGTTGAGGTGACCGAGCAGGTCGGCAGGGTGACGCTAGAGTCTCCAGTATAGGTTGATGAAGCGATGGCAGAGCCCCCGGTCCAGCCGAGGTGACGGAGTAGGTCGGTGAGGTGGCGTCGGGGCCCCCACCTTTGCTGACATGTCGAAGAAGTTCGGCGTGGTGGACGTTGATATGTCTCCAACGTATCAATAATTTTTGATTGTATCATGCTATTATATTATCAATCTTGAATACTTTATATGCATTTATATGCTATTTTATATCATTTTTGGGAAGTAACCTATTAATCCAGTGCTTAGTGTCAGTTACTGTTTTCTGCTTGTTTTTTATTTTCTAATTAGTACCAAACAGAGTCCAAACACCATGAAACTTTTTGACAATTTTTTCTGGTCATAAGAGACCCTAAAATCTTCGGAGGAGACCAGAGGACAAACGAGGAGACGGCAAGGCAACAGAGCGCCGCTAGGGGGTAGGGCGCGCCATGTTACCTTGTGGGCTCCATGTGGCTCCGTCCGGCCTAATTCCACTTCTATAAATTCTCAAATATTGGGAAACCCCCAGAGAGCCACTTGAAACACTTTTTTTGCCACCGCAAACTTCTATCCTTCTGCGATCCCATTTGGGGGCCTTTTCTGGTACTCTGCCGGAGGGGGAATCGATCACGGAGGGCTTCTACATCATCCTTGCTACCTTCCGATGATGCGTGAGTAGTTTAACACAAACCTACGGGTCCATAGTTAGCAGCTAGATGGCTTCATCTCTCTCTTTGATCTTCAATACAATGTTCTCCTCGATCTTCTTGGAGTTCTATTCGATGTAATCTTCTTTTGCGGTGTGTTTGTTGAGATCCGATGAATTCTGGGTTTATGAACACATTATTCATTGAAAGTAATTGAGTATTTTCTGAACTTTATTATGCATGGTTATGATATCTTTGTATTTCTCTGATCTATTCATTTGGTTTGGCCAACTAGATTGATTTATCTTCAGTGGGAGGGGTGCTTTGTAGTTGGTTCAATCTTGCGGTGTCCTCACCCAGTGATGAAGGGGTAGCGAGGCACGTATTGTATTGTTGCTACTAGGATAAAACGACGAGGTTTATTCATATTGATTGGGTTTACTTTGTCTACATCATGCTGATACGTCCATTTTGCATCATGTTTTCCTACTGTTATTTTTGATGTTTTTATGCATAATAATGCTTTTTGGAGTAATTGTAATTCCTTTTCTCTCATAATATGCAAGGTTCACACAAAGAGGGAGAATTCTGGTAGCTGGAAATCTGGACCTGAAAAAGCTACGTCAGGCTATATATTCTGCACAACTCCAAATGAGCTGAAATTTCACGAGAAATTTTTATGAAATAAATAAGAATTATTGGAGCAAATAACTACCAGAGGGGGCCCACCAGGTGGGCACAACCCACTTGGGCGCGCCAGGGAGCCTAGGCTCGCCCTGGTGGGTTGTGCCCTCCTCGGCCCACCTCCGGTGCCCCTCTTCTGGTATATAAGTCATTTTGACCTAGAAAAAATAAGGGGAGGACTTTTAGGACGAAGGGCTGCCGTCTCGAGGCGGAACTTGGGCAGGAGCACTTTTGCCCTCCAGCGGAGCGATTCCGCCGGGGGAGCTTCCCTCCCGGAGGGGGAAATCATCGTCATCATCATCACCAACAACTCTCCGATCTTGGGGAGGGAAATCTCCATCAACATCTTCAACAGCACCATCTCCTCTCAAACCCTAGTTCATCTCTTGTGTTCAATCTTTGTACCGGAACTATAGATTGGTACTTGTGGGTGACTAGTAGTGTTGATTACATCTTGTAGTTGATTACTATATGGTTTATTTGGTGGAAGATTATATGTTCAGATCCATTATGCTATTTAATACCCCTCTGATCTGGAGCATGATTATCATTAGTGAGTAGTTACTTTTGTTCTTGAGGTCACGGGAGAAATCTTGTTGCAAGTAATCATGTGAACTTGATATGTGTTCGATACTTTGATGATATGTATGTTGCGATTCCCTTAGTGGTGTCATGTGAACGTCGACTACATGACACTTCACCATATTTGGGCCTAAGGGAATGCATTGTGGAGTAGTTATTAGATGATGGGTTGCGAGAGTGACAGAAGCTTAAACCCTAGTTTATGCGCTATTCCGTAAGGGACTGATTTGGATCCAAAAGTTTAATGCTATGGTTAGATTTATTCTTAATACTTTTCTCGTAGTTGCGGATGCTTGCAAGGGGGTCAATCAGAAGTAGGAGGTTTGTTCAAGTAAGAACAGCACCTAAGCACCGGTCCATCCACATATCAAATTATCAAAGTACCGAACACAAATCAAACCAACATGATGAAAGTGACTAGATGAAATTCCCGTGTACCCTCAAGAACGCTTTGCTTATCATAAGAGATCATTTTGGCCCGTCCTTTGCCTCAAAAGGATTGGGCTACCTTGCTGCACTTTTATTACTATTACCTTTACTTGCTCGTTACAAATTATCTTGCTACCAAACTACTCGTTACTTATAATTTCAGTGCTTGCAGCCATTACCTTGCTGAAAACCGCTTGTCATTTCCTTCTGCTCCTCGTTAGGTTCGACACACTTACTTATCAAAAGGACTACGATTGATCCCCTATACTTGTGGGTCATCAAGGCTCTTTTCTGGCGCCGTTGCTGGGGAGTGAAGCGCTCTCGGTAAGTGGAAAATGGTAAGGAAAAATTATTACTACATGCTGAAATTTATTGTCACTTGTTACTATGGAGAACAATCCTTTGAGGGATTTGTTCGGGGTATCTTCACCTCGACCGGAACCACAATTAGTTACCCCTCAACCTACTGCACCTATTGAAAATATTGGTTATGAAATTCCTTCGGGTATGATAGAACAACTGCTAGCTAATCCTTATGCAGGAGATGGAACCAAACATCCTGATATGCACTTGATATATGTGGATCAAATTTGTGGATTATTTAAGCTTGCAGGTTTACCCGGAGATGAAACTAAGAAGAAGGTTTTCCCTTTATATTTGAAGGGAAAAGTATTGGCATGGTATAGGCTATGCGATGATATTGGATCTTGGAATTGGAATCGATTGAAATTGGAATTTCACCAAAAAAATTATCCTATGCATCTAGTTCATCGTGATTGGAATTATATATATAATTTTTGGCCTCGTGAAGGAGAAATTATCGCTCTAGCTTGGGGAAGGCTTAAGTCAATGTTATATTCATGCCCCAATCATGAGCTCTCAAGAGAAATTATTATTCAGAATTTGTATGCTCGGCTTTCTCATGATGATCGATCCATGCTTGATACTTCTTGTACTGGTTCCTTTATGAAGAAGACTATTGACTTCCGATGGGATCTTTTAGAAAGAATTAAACGCAACTCTGAAGATTGGGAACTCGACGAAGGTAAAGAATCAGGTATTAAGCTCAAGTATGATTGTGTTAAATCTTTTATGAATACTGATGCTTTTCAAAAGTTTAGCACTAAATATGGACTTGACTCTGAGATAGTAGCCTCCTTTTGTGAATCATTTGCTACTCATATTGACCTCCCTAAGGAGAAGTGGTTTAAATATCACCCACCTATCAAATAAGAAATTAAAGAACCAATAATAGCTAAAGATGAAACTATTATTTACAATGTTGATCCAGTTGTGCCTACTGCTTATATTGAAAAACCACCTTTCCCTGTTAGGATAAAGGAACATGCTAAAGTCTCATCTGTGGTCAACAAAAGTTATATTAGAACTTCCAAACTTGCTGAACAAATCAAAGTAGAACCTAGTGTTGCTATGGTTAAAGATCTCTTGGTTAAAAATATAGATGGGCATGTTATTTATTTCTGTGATGAAGCTGCTAGAATTGCCAAACCCAATGAAAAAGATAAACATAGACCAATTGTTGGCATGCCTGTTGTCTCAGTTAAAATAGGAGATCACTGTTATCATGGTTTATGCGACATAGGTGCTAGCATGAGTGCCATTCCTTTTACCATATATCAAGAAATTATGAATGATATAGCACCCGCTGAAATAGAAGACATAGATGTTACTATTAAACTTGCTAATAGGAACACCATCACACCACTTGGGATTGTTAGAGATGTTGAGGTCTTGTGTGGGAAAATAAAATACCCAACTGATTTTCTTGTTCTTGGTTCCCCACAAGATGACTTTTGTCCCATTATCTTTGGTAGACCTTTCTTGAATACCGTTAATGCTAAAATAGATTGCGAGAAGCAAACTGTCGGTGTTAGTTTTGGTGATGAGTCTCATGAGTTTAATTTTTCCAAGTTCAGTAGAAAACATCATAATAAAGAGTTGTCTAGTAAGGATGAAATAATTGGTCTTGCTTCCATTGCTGTGCCTCCTACCGATCCACTAGAACAATATTTGCTAGACCACGAAAATGATATGCATCTGTATGAAAGAAATGAAATAGATAAGATTTTCTTTGAACAACTTCCTCTGCTTAAACACAATTTGCCTATTGAAACTCTAGGGGGTCCTCCTCCACCTAAAGGTGATCCTATGTTTGAACTAAAACAATTGCCAGACACTTTGAAATATGCTTATCTTGATGAGAAAAAGATTTATCCTGTTATTATTCGTGCTAACCTTTCAGAACATGAAGAATACAGATTATTGAAGGTTCTGAAGAAGCACCGAGCTACCATTGGATATACTCTTGATGATTTAAAGGGCATTAGTCCCACTCTCTGTCAGCATAAAATTAATATGGAGCTTGATGCTAAACCCGTTGTTGATCACCAACGACATTTAAATCCTAAAATGAAAGAAGTGGTAAGAACATAAATACTGTAGCTTCTAGAAGCAAGTATAATCTATCCCATAGCTAATAGTAGATGGGTAACTCCCGTTCATTGTGTCCCTAAAAAGGGAGGTATTACCGTTATTCCTAATGATAAGAATGAACTTATTCCACAAAGAATTGTCACTGGCTACATAATGGTAATTGATTTTAGAAAACTAAATAAAGCTACTAGAAAAGATCATTACCCTCTGCCTTTTATTAATCAAATGTTAGAAAGACTATCAAAGCACACACATTTTTGCTTTCTTGATGGATATTCCGGTTTTTCTCAAATACCTGTCTCACAACCTGATCAAGAGAAAACCACCTTTACTTGCCCTTTTGGAACTTATGCTTATAGACGTATGCCTTTTGGTTTATGCAATGCACCTGCTACCTTTCAAAGATGTATGATTGCTATATTCTCTGACTTTTGTGAAAAGATTGTTGAGGTTTTCATGGATGATTTTTCTGTTTACGGAACTTCTTTTGATGATTGCTTGAGAAACCTTGATCGAGTTTTGCAGAGATGTGACCAAACTAATCTCGTCTTGAATTGGGAGAAGTGTCACTTTATGGTTAATAAAGGTATTGTCTTGGGACATAAAATTTCTGAACGAGGTATTGAGGTGGATAAAGCTAAAGTTGATGCAATTGAGAAAATGCCATGCCCTAAAGATATCAAAGGTATTCATAGTTTCCTCGGTCATGCTGGTTTCTATAGGAGGTTTATTAAAGACTTTTCTAAAAAAATTAGGCCTCTTACAAATCTTTTACAAAAGGATGTTCCATTTGTTTTTGATGATGATTGTGTAGAAGCCTTTGAAACGCAAAAGAAAGCCTTGATTTCTGCACCTATTGTTTAACCACCTGATTGGAACTTGCCTTTTGAAATTATGTGTGATGCTAGTGATTATGCTGTTGGTGCTGTTCTAGGACAAAGAGTCGATAAGAAATTAAATGTTATTCATTATGCTAGTAAAACTCTGGACAGTGCTCAATGAAATTATGCTACTACTGAAAAAGAATTTTTAGCAGTTGTGTTTGCTTGTGATAAATTTAGATCTTACATTGTTGATTCTAAAGTGACCGTTCACACCGATCATGCTGCTATAAAGTATCTTATGGAAAAGAAGCATGCTAAACCTAGACTCATTAGGTGATTTCTTTTGCTACAAGAATTTGATTTACATATCACTGATAGAAAGGGAGCTGAGAACCCCGTGGCTCGTAACTTGTCTAGGTTAGAAAATATTCTTGATGACCCACAACCTATTAATGATAGTTTTCCTGATGAACAATTAGCTGCAATAAATGTTTCTCATAACACTCCTTAGTATGCTGACTATGCCAATTATATTGTTGCTAAATATATACCACCTAGCTTCACATACCAACAAAAGAAAAAATTCTTCTATGATTTAAGACATTACTTTTGGGATGACCCACATCTTTATAAAGAAGGAGTAGATGGTACTATTAGACGTTGTGTACCTGAGCATGAACAGGGACAAATCCTACGGAAATATCACTCCGAAGCTTATGGAGGACATCATGCGGGAGATAGAACTGCTCACAAGGTATTGCAATCTGGTTTTTATTGGCCTACTCTCTTCAAGGATGCCCGTAAGTTTGTTTTATCTTGTGATGAATGTCAAAGAATTGGTAATATTAGTAAGCGTCAGGAAATGCCTATGAATTATTCTCTTGCTGTTGAACCATTTGATGTTTGGGGATTTGATTGCATGGGACCTTTTCCTTCCTCTAGTGGGTATACACATATTTTGGTTGCTGTTGATTATGTTACTAAGTGGGTAGAAGCTATTCCAACTAGTAGTGTTGATCACAACACCTCTATTAAAATGCTTAAGGAAGTCATTTTCCCAAGGTTTGGAGTCCCTAGATATTTAATGACTGATGGTGGTTCACATTTTATTCACAGTGCTTTCCATAAAATGCTTGCTAAATATGATGTTAACCATAGAATTGCATCATCTTATCATCCTTAGTCTAGTGGTCAAGTTGAACTTAGCAATAGAGAAATAAAATTAATATTACAAAAAACTGTCAATAGGTCCCGAAAGAATTGGTCTAAGAAGTTAGATGATGCACTTTGGGCTTATAGAACAGCATATAAAAATCCTATGGGTATGTCTCCTTATAAAATGGTTTATGGAAAAGCTTGTCATTTACCTCTTGAGTTAGAACATAAAGCATATTGGGCAATTAAAGAACTCAACTATGATTTCAAACTTGCCGGTGAAAAGAGGTTATTTGATATTAGCTCACTAGATGAATGGAGAACCCAAGCCTATGAAAATGCCAAGTTATTTAAAGAAAAAGTTAAAAGATGGCATGACAAAAGAATCCAAAAGCGTGAGTTCAAAGTTAGAGAATATGTTCTTTTGTACAACTCTCATTTCAAATTCTTTGCAGGAAAACTCCTCTCCAAATGGGAAGGACCTTATGTTATCGAGGAGGTTTATCGATCCGGAGCCATCAAGATAAAAAATGCCAAAGGTACTAACCCGAAGGTTGTTAATGGGCAACGAATTAAACATTATATCTCAGGTACGCCCATTAATGTTGAAAGCAATATTATCCAAACTATGACACTGGAGGAACACATAAAGGAAACCTTCCGGAACACTCTAGAATAACTGAAAAAGAGGAGATACGTGATACAGTAAGTAAACGGACTCCAAAAAGTCCGCAAAAATATTTTTGTCAGTTTTAGAATATAACAAAAATTAGGAAAATAAGAAACAACCAGGAAGGCACCCCTGGTGGGCACAAGACACCAGGGTGCGCCTGGCTTGCCAGGCGAGCCCACGGGTACCTTCCGGACTCCGTTTTTCTTCTGTTTACTTCTTTCCCAAGATAAAAAATCTTTATATACCCCCCGAACCTATTGACCACCGTATCACGAAGAAATCTTCTGTTTTCTTTTCTTGCTGTTTTCCTGACAGATCTGAAAATATGTCGTCTCAAGATTCCGAGGAGGAGTGCCCAGTTTCTTATCAGCCTTTAGATAAAAATATCTTCAAGGATACCTATCCCTATATATGGTTCTCCGATGAAGAAGATGAAGATGAACCAGTCCCTCCTCGTTTCAAGCATGAAAGCATGGAGGCGTTATGCAAGAGGATAATAAAGCTTGAGATGGATAATGAAGAGTTAAGGATAGAAAACTTTTACCTTCGAAATAAGTTGGAGAAAAAGGATGAATCTACTACTTCATCACCACCACCTCCTTCTTCATCACCAAAGAAAAATTGAGTATCGGGTATGGGCACTCCCCTTGGCTTGTGCCAAGCTTGGGGGAGGTGCCCCGGTATCGTATCACCTCCACTATCTTTTGCCTTTACTTATCTTAGTTCGATCCATAGTTATCTTTTGCTTTAGATGAATAAAAGTTTAGTTCGATCATTTCTTTTCGAGTGTTTGCTTAGTGATCTATCTTTGTAATCGTGTGCAAGATATATATAATAAAGTTTAGTTTGGTTTTCTTTACCTTCATGTTCAACAAAAAGAAAGAAAATAAATGAAAAAGAGCACATGCTAATTTTATGGTAAGTAATGACATCACATAGAAAAATTATAAGTAGAAAATTTTATTGGAGATTGACAAACATAGCATTGGTCAATGATGCAATTCATGAAAGAATTAATAAGGGAAGAGAAGATTCACATGCAAATACACTATCCTGGATATCTTTTGTGATTGTGAGCCCCCATCAAAATATTATATGCCAAAATTGTTGACGTTGGACAAGGAAGACAACGTAATGATTTATGTTTGTTCATATTCACATAGAATTTATATCATCATAGATCCTTTAACATGTGGTGCTTGTCCCCATCTTTGCTAGCCAAAAATTCCGCACTAAATAGAGATACTACTTGTGCATCCAAAAACCTTTAAACCCAAATCTTATTTTGAGAGTCCACCATACCTACCTATGGATTGAGTAAGATCCTTCAAGTAAGTTGTCATCGGTGCAAATAGGAAAATAAAAATTGCTTCTAAAAGTGTTGGATCATTTAGTGTAAGAGAAAATTGAGCGTTGTACGAACTTGTGATGGCAAAGAATAAAAGCGACGGACTGCATAATAAATGTTGCTATCATAAGGGGCAATATAACGTGACGTTCTTTTGCACTAAGAGATTGAGCATGCAAACAAATAAGCGCATGGCAACCTCTGCTTCCCTCTGCGAAGGGCCTATCTTTTACTTTTATGTATTTACTTTTATGCAAGAGTCAAAGTTCTTCTCTCTATTCCTTTTTATTTTCTCTTTTGGCAAGCATCATGTGGTGAGGAAAGATCTAGGCACATATATCCAGTTGGATATGAGTAGCATGAGTTATTATTGTTGACATCACCCTCGAGGTGAGTATGTTGGGAGGCGAATCTATAAGCCCCTATCTTTCTATGTGTCCGGTTGAAACGTTTTGCTCATGTGTATGCGGTGGGTGTTAGCAATCATAGAAGACTATATGATGGTTGAGTATGTGGACTTGCCAAAAAGGCTCCGATACGTGACCCTTCCTGAAAAGATGATGAATTGTAATTGCAAAGTTGACTGAGAACATAGTTTGTTGGTTTTCAATAGAGTTTATGCTTTATACTTCGATGTTGTGATGAATTATTTCTTATTCATGAGAAGTTTATGATAAAAGTTATGTGATAAAGTTCTATGTTAAAGTTTGTTGATGTTATAATAATATACATGATGATTCTATGTCCGTATTTTGTTTTTATCGACACCTCTCTCTCTAAGCATCTGGACATGTTTTTCGATTTCAATTTTCGCTTGAGGACAAGGGAGGTCTAAGCTTGGGGGAGTTGATACGTCCATTTTGCATCATATTTTCCTACTATTATTTATGATGTTTTTATGCATAATAATGCTTTTTGGAGTAATTCTAATGCATTTTCTCTCATAATATGCAAGGTTCACATAAAGAGAGAGAATTCCGGCAGCTAGAAATCTGGACCTGAAAAAGCTACGTCAGGCTACCTATTCTGCACAACTCCAAATGAGCTGAAATTTCACGAGGATTTTTTATGGAATAAATAAGAATTATTGGAGCAAATAACTACCAGAGGGGGCCCACCAGGTGAGCACAACCCACCTGGGCGTGCCAGGGAGCCCAGGCGCGCCCTGGTGGGTTATGCCCTCCTCGGACCACCTCCGGTGTCCCTCTTCTGGTATATAAGTCATTTTGACCTAGAAAAAATAAGGGGAGGACTTCCAGGACGAAGCGCCACCGTCTCGAGGCAGAACTTGGGCAGGAGCACTTTTGCCCTCTGGCGGAGCGATTCCGCCGGGGGAACTTCCCTCCCAGAGGGGGAAATCATTGTCATCATCATCATCAACAACTCTCCCATCTTGTGGAGGGCAATCTCCATCAACATCTTCAACAGCACCATCTCCTCTCAAACCCTAGTTCATCTCTTGTGTTCAATCTTTGTATCGGAACTATAGATTGGTACTTGTGGGTGACTAGTACTGTTGATTACATCTTGTAGTTGATTACTATATGATTTATTTGATGGAAGATTATATGTTCAGATCCATTATGCTATTTAATACCCTTCTGATCTTGAGTATGATTATCATTAGTGAGTAGTTACTTTTGTTCTTGAGGTCACGGGAGAAATCTTGTTGCAAGTAATCATGTGAACTTGATATGTGTTCGATATTTTGATGATATGTATGTTGTGATTCCCTTAGTGGTGTCATGTGAACGTTGACTACATGACACTTCACCATATTTGGGCCTAAGGGAATGCATTATGGAGTAGTTATTAGATGACGGGTTGAGAGAGTGACAGAAGCTTAAACCCTAGTTTATGCGCTATTCCGTAAGGGACTGATTTGGATCCAAAAGTTTAATGCTATGGTTAGATTTATTCTTAATACTTTTCTCGTAGTTGCGGATGCTTGCGAGGGGGTTAATCATAAGTAGGAGGTTTGTTCAAGTAAGAACCGCACCTAAGCACCGGTCCACCCACATATCAAATTATCAAAGTAGCGAACACAAATCAAACCAACATGATGAAAGTGACTAGATGAAATTCCCGTGTACCCTCAAGAACGCTTTGCTTATCATAAGAGATTGTTTTGGCCTGTCCTTTACCTCAAAAGGATTGGGCTACCTTGCTGCACTTTTATTACCATTACCGTTACTTGCTCGTTACAAATTATCTTGCTACCAAACTACTCGTTACTTATAATTTCAGTGCTTGCAGACATTACCTTGCTGAAAACCACTTGTCATTTCCTTCTGCTCCTCGTTGGGTTCGACACTCTTACTTATCGAAAGGTCTACGATTGATCCCCTATACTTGTGGGTCATCACATGTCATCTTGCTTAAAGCGTTACTTTGGTTGTCATGAACTTAATATCGTAGATGCATACTGGATAGCGGTCGATTAGTGGAGTAATAGTAGTTGATGCATGCAGGAGTCGGTCTACTTGTCACGGACGTGATGCCTATATATGTGATCATTGCCAAGAATAGGTCATAACTATGTGCTTTTCTATCAATTCTCCAACAGTAGTTTGTTTACCACCGTATGCTATGTGTTCGAGAGAGAAGCCTCTAGTGAAAACTATGGCCTCGGGGTCTACTTTTATCATATTATAAAAACCAAAAATACCTTGCTGCAACTTATTTACTTTTATTTTGTTTTGCAATTTATCTATCTACCTATACAAGATTTGATTCTTGCAAGTAACAACTTCAAGGGGATTGACAACCCTCTTGCCCGTGTTGGGTGTAAGTATTTGCTTTTGTGTGTGCGGATGTTGTTCAGGAGGGTTTGCTTGGTTCTTCTATTGATTCGATAAACCTTGGTTCTCACTGAGAGAAAAACTCTCTACTGTACTGCATCTCCTCTCCTCTTCGAGAAAAATCCCATCGCAGCTCACAAGTAGCAAACATCGGGTTGAAGAAGCGACAGTGCGGCGAAGCCGACAAAGGTCAGAATTTGTGACATGGTCAATGCCGACTTGATTAAGTGACCGCGCGGCGATGCTGGCACGCCAGACCTGTGCGAGCCATGGAGCGACGATGTTGTCTTGACGATTATTTCGCCCTCGCGATACCGAACTCTTGATCGGCTCGCCGAGGTAATGATTCGAGGTGGTTGTCATTGGCCTGATGAAGTGACAGCACAGTCGATGCTGTCACAGGTCGACATCCATGGAGCAACGTGATCGGATTGGTTTGACACTGGCGTGACAATGAAGATCGCTTGGGAAAAGGCTCAAAATTTGTGGGCACATGATTGAGATCAAAACACGATACCATACAAAAAAATTCCTTCAAAAAGGACGTATGATATCCTATTCATAAAAAAGATGAACTCGGGTCAGATTCATTTTTGCGCAGAAAATAGATCCAAAAATTGATGCACTCATCGGATGTTTCCCGGAGTTTGAATAGTCGGATCGAGCTCAAATTTCAAGGGGGTTGTTGATATCTGAATTCCGCAGCCGATGAACGGTTGGACCTTTCAAAAGATGTTCGAGCTGGCCACTGGTCTCCTCGCCCCAAACTCGTCCAGATTTCCGTCCAGACTCGACATGGCTCGGTATATAGAAGACTACCGGAGATTTCTTCATCGGAACGCGGTGAAATTTTAAAGGATTGTGCTAGACTCAATTCCGCACAATTTCACTGAAGCAATTGTAAAAGCAACGCTCGAGGAGGCGGGGACGGCGACCACAAATCCGTTGTCCAGAAAAACTGCATGGTCGCCTGAGGACAATGTTGACGCTGAGCCCCTGAGCTCCATGGACGAATTCCTCCATGACCTGAGTTGAGATTGGAGTTGATGTTGATGAAGGCACCCGTCCGATCTTGACGATCCGATGAGGAGTGTAATCCTCGGTCCAGCCAAGGCGACCAGTCGAGCCAGCGACGGAGATGCCGACGTTGATTATGAAGCTCGGTTCCGATGCGTAGATCGCATCGGAGCCGATCTGAATTCTAATCGCACCACAGCGACTACCACTAGGGACTTGTATGGGCCACCAATATCGGTGCTAAATCCGGCATATCTCAAGGTAGGGGTCCTAAGCTAGGCGTTTTGGAACGATGGTAACAATGGACACAGGATTTTACCAAGTTTCAGGCTCTCTCGAAGAGATAATACCATACGTCCTGCTTTTTTTATTGTATTGATATATGGGATAGTACAAAATACAAGTATCTACCATGAGATTATTGTAATGAATATGAGATGTCAGATTATCCTCTCTATTGACTAGCCTGGCCTCAGTTTATATAATGCGTCGGAGGCCTATGGTTTAGAAGAGTCCTCGTCTTGGGCGCCAAGTCTTGTGGAATCTTCCTTGTATTCGTCATGGGCTGCTCGAAGTGGCCCATTAGTGAACCGCCATGGGGGTCCTCGACCCGGCCCTCTTGGCCAGGAGACGACATGGTGAGTACCCCCTAGTTCGTGACTCCATCAACTCTATCAAAATAGCCCGCGATGACTCAACTCTGACGTCCGCAAGATCATCAGTGTGGGCGCGAGGCGGGCGGAGCTAGCTCGAGCACAGGTCAGCTACGCCACCCTATTCTTCTGGAGGTTCATTCCCAATGAAATGAGGTGCTATGGTGGTCCGCATTGAGTTGGAGCCCCCAAGGGCGAAGACAGAAAGAGGCGGGAACAACCGGCGAGGGAGAAAAGGGTGGGGGAGAGGTCAGTAGGGCTGCATGATGGGGGGTGGAGGTGCACGCGCGCGCACACACACAGAGATAGAGGGGGAGTGAGAGATTTTGTTTGGCTTCCCAAATTTGAGCCGGTGAGGACAATTTAAAAGTTTTTGGGGGAAAGGTTAGGTATGGCTTAATGTTTTTAGGAGTTAAAGCTTTTTAGGTGACAGGTTAAGATGCTCTTAGGACTCTACTATAGCTTAAAGCATTGAAGCTTACCAAGGGATGTTTAAAATCATGTTTGTCGTTTTGTTGGTATCATCATTGAATCGAAAACAACTTCTGGATAACCAGAGATAATGTACACCCACTTTTTTTTCAAGGAACCGGCAGGAGCACTGCCTTTTCATTTGGACGAAAGAGGAGAGTATATGTATAGAGGTGTCAGGTTTTTCACAGGAACCTGACAAAACCCACTCCATACCAAGTCAAGGATCGTGACCTCCTCCGGTTGGAGCGCAGAGGTGAGGCTTCTAGCGGTGGTGAGTAGAATGGATGACCGTCACCAAAGACAATGAAGATAGACACGATGTCAAATAGAAAGAGAACATTCTTAGGGCCAAATAGAGAAGCTAGTTTTACTCTTTGCTTTTGGAAAAACACCTCCCCATATATTAATTAATTAAAAAATATTACAACCATTTCTTACATAATACGTCATGCATGGCGAACAACTATTAAGAAGAATACAATCGGACCTATTATCAAAACTGAACTTCACAATCTCGTGCGCCACCCCATTGGCTTGACGATTGACCTTAGATATCTTAAAGCTATTCAAAAGATTAATGATGTTCAGAGCGGGTAATCCGCCTCTGAGCTCGGGCTCAAATGCACCCGATGAACAGTAACACGATAAAAAATACAAAAATGTTCAAAAAATTCCAAATTTTTTCGTGGTGCATGATGTGCATGCAAATTTTCATCCCATTTGGACATTTGTGGAGCTCGTGGCAAAAAAGAGAAAACCGGCCAAAACAGTGCATGAACAGTAACCTTACTCACAGAGATGGGTTTTGTCTTTTTTGTCGCGCTCTCCTCGAATGTCAAAACTGCACCAAATTTTGGACAAACATCACGCACACAAGCATCTTTCTTGCAAAAAAAATTCAGAATTTTTTGATTTTTTTTTCGATTTTTTCATTTGGCCCGGGCTCATCTAAGCCCGGGAGCCAAATCGCCGCACTCTGTTCAGAGCTTCCTTCTTCTGATCAATAAGAGGGGACACATGTCAAGGTTTTCATTTGCAAGGAAAGAGAATTTGCTTCGCTGCCCTTTGTTTAGTGCAGTAGCAGGACCGTGTGAGTTCAGTTGACTGTGTAAGGGTTGACTCTTGCAACGAACAAGATATGGTGTGTGTGGTGGACTGGTGGTCCGTATCTTTATCCTTGGCGTGCGTTCTTCATGGTTTTATGCGTAGATAAGGTGCATCAATAAATAGAAGCACAGAAGTTGACACTCAAATCACTTGGTCCACAACCACAAGCCCATTGCTCTGTGGGTCCGTGGTGCACCGTGCGTGCCGCAGGTGCAGCCCAGCATCGCTGCTCCTATCTTGCTGTTGGTGCTACTGCTGCTGCACGTCAACCGCGATGGGCAGGCTCGTGGCACTGGCGCCACTACGATCGTGGCTGTTCGCTGTCTCTGCGTATGCAGGTGTCCATGTGCATGTACCTCACCGGGTTCCAATTATTTTCCGTACCATGCAAAGTTGCAAGTTTCACTGTGTCAGGTCAGACCGGTTTATCATTCCTTCAAAACTACTCTGACATCGATCCCTGTCGCTTCTACCCATGATGACACAAATATGGTTACAAAATGTTTTACTAATGTGCATCATTATGGTCAGTTGTGAAGCTTTAATGCATGTGAACTATGTACATTAGCATTCACCTAGTGAAGTCCTGAATCTTTGTTCAAGAGTCTATGGTTTGTCTTTTGAACAAGCTTTGTCCTTTCTGTGGTTCTAGGTCAAAGGTTGGAATCATTGAGACCGGCGGTGGGCCTACTCTACAGATTTGAGCCTTTGACAGATCACATGATGGGCTCGAACAATAGCCCCATTAGCATTAGCCTGCCTCATGTGCAGATTCCACCAGTGTTTGATGTGAATTTTTTTTCTTTCGAATATTACCTAGGAGCTGACTCATTGCTCGTCCGTGTAGTCTTGCCGTAGGCTGGTTCAGTGCTCAGGTGTGCTCGTTCGCTGGGGGACATGATGAGGTGATTCAAATAGGGAGTAGATTGCATGGGGAGATACTGTGCAAGTGTGCAACTTGGGTCATGGTGTGAAATGATTGGCTGAATTCATGAGAGTGAGGGAGACAAGACGAAAAAAGTGAGGGAGAATTATAAAAGCTCATCATATCTCATGACCACACCTTCTGTATTGATACTGGTGTAGATCGTGAGTTAGAAAAAAATATAGATAAATGATATTCCCTCCGATCCATATTACTTGTCGCTCAAACGGATTTATCTCGACGTCGCTCAAATGGATTTATGTAGACGTATTTTAATGCTAGATACATCCGTTTGAGCGACAAGTAATATGTATCAGAGTGACTAATACATTTTTTTGGTGCCGGGGCGGGCGGTGGGAGGGGAGGGTAGAGAGGTCGGTTGGTCAAGCAGAAACAAAGTTGCAATCAATGAAGACAAAGTCATGCTTAAAAATTTAGCCATAATATTTTCGCAATGTTGTGATAGGCTTATGGATTTTTAAAACAATACATTGCGCCTACGCATAGCGAGTTTTTTTCCAGTGAGATGCGATGTTTTCGCAGATGCCGGCTTTCGGTATTCTTGAAGTTCTGCGATTATGGTCTCCAGTAGTCGCTATTTTGTGTGCATGTGTAAGCATGGTGGTGTGTTTTACGTTGTACTCCATGTATTGGAAAAAAAAATGAAAATTACAAATAGGAACATGCACATAGATGATATAAATATCTCCTTCAACTTGAAAAAAAAAAACACCGCATAAACGTGAGGGTCCATGGCGATTAGTGGACCTAGCTGGTAGCAGGGGAGAGTCAGATACAAAAACACCATCACAGTCTCGATGTCCTCACAAAGAAATCCTAACCTCCCCAGAAAGGAGGATCTCGCCCCTCTATCATCGAGGATCAAAGGTCCGCCACAACTCCAGAGGCTATTGCAAGTAATTGTAGAGAGGTAATGGACGCAGATGTAAAATGAACGGCTATCTTTGTTAATGATGATTTTACACATATATAGCCCTTGAAGGGGTATGCCCGTAGGGAGGCGGCCGGGGCAACCGCCACTAGTAGGATAAGCATATAATATTATGATTAATTAAATTTAAATCTAAGCCCCCCCCCCCCCACCACCCCCCCCCCCCCCCCCCCCCCCCCCCCCCCCCCAAAAAAAAAATCAGTGGTTGTTGTGTAAGTATTATCATCTTGAAAAGCTCCTTCAAAAACTCCGGGGGAAAAGTTGATGAGGTATGTGTTTGATATGTTGCTAAAATTACTTCAAACCCAGTAAAAAAATAAGGACAAAAGGATGACCCACATAATGGCTATTGTCTCTATTAAGTCAATAGAATAAAACTTATAGAGTTTAGAGGACAATAAATATGGCACGTATACTTTCCTACAAACCCTGATGGAAAAAACCCAGAAATTATGACATCCTGAACCACACGTCCAAAGCATGAACCATTTTCATTGTTGGGTTTCTCGCGTCGAGATATTCAAAATTTGATCCAACATTAATAGGTATGGATGAACTTTTTCATGAAAAACCGAAAATAGAAAAAACCCGGAAAGCATAATTGTGCTTTTCACTTTTTTTTGGAAAGCACACAGATGCGTTTTCACTTTTGAAAAGCACATGGGTTCTTCACACAAAACCATAAATGTGCGTCACCGCGAAACACATATGTGCTTCTCACGTTTCACAGATGCGCTTCAAGCGGATGCACAACCGTGCTTCACTGCTGTTAGAATTATTTCAAAGCACACGATCGATCTATCGAGGACCCAGCAATCACACGAGCACGGCATCGAGATTTGTTAACAAGGTTCATCATCATAACTACATCCCCGGACCTGACTACGGGCGCTTCTCTCCATGACACCGCTACAATACCACACATCGGCCGTCCGGGCGCCAGCACACGCCGCCGGCTCCCCCGCGTGCCTGTGCTATTATGTTGGCATATGTTACATCATGAGTCTACCCCGCTATATATACGAGGCCTAGGATACAAGTATCCTACTAGCACACAATTCTAACCCTGTCTACACACAGTTCAAAACCACGTCTAACTGTAACCTACCTTGTACAATAATATTCGACACAATTCTAACAAACTCCACCTTGACGAATATTCTCCATCACCTTGAATTCACCCCTGCGTCGAACCTCCATGTACATTGGACTTGAGATACGTCATGAGCACCGCTGCTACTCCCAGATTCCATGTGACTCCACCTGCAACTGTAGTCCTTTCTCGTCTTCTTCACAGCCAACACTTGAGTAAAATTAAGTTCCTCATTACTCTACTTTGTGCTCCCAACTTCCGGAGAATCCGTTCAACGCCATCACACACCGACCATTGTGTGCGTGAAAGTGAACAACTCACATATTGGATACCACATATAAGAGTTATCTGAACTCAACGTCACCGCTCTTTCTTGACTGTTTGTCTGAAACTTGAAGGAATTTCACCATTGCCTGTAGTCACCCCGAGTCAAATTTGCAGTTGTCTCACCCTTCTTCTGGATAGTCTCTGGCATGTCCCACAGCTATAGCACTCCGCCTCCTTCTGTATTTGTCATCCGCACTTTTCCATGTGCACCGAACACCACAGAATATACGGCCATGTACTCTCTCAGCTTTTGACAATTTCAGACTTTCCGCCACTTTCTCAGATTCTTCATGGTCAACTCCTGTCCATCAACCGGCACCGATAGACCCAGTCACCAACCTGAATTCGGTACTCGTCAACACTGCTTCAGCACCCCCTACACAATTTGTCTGACCACATGTCTGACTACCAGTGCCTTGGCCTGTCGCTGTGTCCCGTGCTTACCGCACGCCTCGCCGCTATCACCGCGTCGAGTCTCTGCTGTCCTGGTAGAGTCTCTAGGGCCGCGCACCCACACCACTCAATCCTCACTGCAGAGAACCACCGATCATCACCGACCGATGCCGAGTATCACGTCTCCATCAGACCACTGGTACCCAGTCCGATCCACGTGTCTCTCGCTTTCCCGCGGAAATAGGCTTCGACTCTCCGTTAACTTACGCCATAGCCCCTCCATCAGCTCAGAGTGAAGTCTTCCGCCAGACTCCAGCTCGACCTTCAACATGACTCCATGTAGCTGCGCCTTGCTACCCCGCGCCCTGTCGACTTCAAGCTCTCAAGTGTACACTGTCTTGAATCAACCCTGCATCATAGTCTTGTCGAAGCCGCACAAGCCCTCAGGCCTGCACCACGTGTTTCCACGCCCCAAAAGTTGGCCACCATCAGCATCACGCTCCTATGTCGTCGTCGCTGAAATCACTGCTGTCTTCTGCTTTGACCAACATCCATGTCAGTCCAACAGACTATCCATTACGACCCAGCCGAAATTATCCGACTGCAGCCATGCTCCCCCCTGCGTCGTGTCCGCCCGCACATCTTTGTGCCTTGCTTTGACGCCCTGTGTATGCATGATCCTGCCACGACGCACTTGAGGCTCCACGAGCCTTATACGCGCGTCATCTGTCTTGATTTCCATTCGACCATCATGCCGAACAACACTGCCGCTGCATTCCAACCATCTTCACGATCCACGTACAAAGCAAAGAATTCCAAAAGAAATAGCAACCGGATCCTTCTTGTTTTCCTGTAGCAAGCCACCACACATAAGTTTCCTGAACTATTCTTTTCATCCTTCACACACGTACCCAATTGATCCATGGCCATCAATGTTCGCGCCTTGGTGACAAGACAACACCAAGCGAGACCCTTTGACTGCAGCAGAACATCATTTTTTTACCAACAAATCTCTTGTCGCCTCAGCCGTGTACGCACGCACGCACTGCCTTGACCCGATCCCGCCGGCTTTGCTCCTCCAGCAACCTGTACCTGGGCCTTGGTAGCCCACCAGCCAGCCTCTGCCAACTTAGGCCACGCCCACCAGAGCCGCTTGGGCCTGGGCCTCATGCCCACACTGCACCAGCGCAAGCCCCCGGCAAGACTCTTGTTGTACGCGTCGCTAGGGCTGCCCACACGCGTTACGTACGCCGCCGCCGAACCGATCGATCTCGTCAAGACGGTTCTGCGCAATTCCGCCGCCTGCTTCCCTGCAACCCGGATCACGTTCCTCATGCACCTGTGCGCTTCTCACGCCCGATCGATCCGCCGCTGCCTCACGCCGCCATGCGCATGCTTCTGCTGCCCGCGCGTCAGGCACATTACATGATGCCCCGATTCAATCGTGTACTAATTATACACGTAAACGTGCATGATCAAGCACAGGGATTCACGGGAAGATATCACAACACAACTCTAACACAAATAAACGGAGATCCACAATATTACTGACCAGGGATCACGAGGATCCGAAAACATAAGTCAGTCATACAAATAATATTTGGATACAGACATAGTTAATCAAGGTTTGTCTTAAGAAGGCTAGCACAAAAAACGACTCTAGATCGAAAGGCGAAAGGCCTCCTGCCTAGGGCCTCCGATCCTACTTCTGGTCGGCTGGCTCAATCCAGTAGTACGTGCCGTCTGGGCCCTCCTGGTAGTAAGCTCCTGCGGTGGCATCTGGCTACTGGGCTCCATCGTCTGATGTATCATCAAAAAGGGGTATGGGGGAAAACAGTTAGCAAAGCAACTGTGAGTACTCATCCAAAGTACTCAGCAAGCAAGGATCTACACTACATATGCAACATTATCAAAGAAAAGACTGTATATGTGGATTGAGCTGCAGAAATGCAAGAATAGAGAGAAGGCATAGTCCTATCGAAGACTAGCATCTTCACGAAGCCACCATCTTGCAGCAATTGGAAGAGTACAAAAAAGAATATTGTAAGTATCAAGCATGTTGAGGCAAAGCCTAGGGATCCTTCCTCGACTCCCCGCGAGAAAGCGATCCCATAGCTTCAATTAGTTAAACAAGTATCCAGTTCGAGTATTAGTTCGGAATACCGAACTGAGCGTCCTTTACCGTAGGACCGGCTATCGATAGATGTTTTTTTTCCTGCAGGGGTGCACTACTGTTACCCAACACGCTCGATCACCTCTGGCCGGACACACTTGCTGGGTAATGCCCGGCCTCGGGAGATCGACACGAAGCAGCGCCCTACCTAGGCTCAGCAGAGAGGTCAGCACGCCGGACTAACCTATGCACCTAGAGGTCTTGGGCCATCGCCCTGGGCACCCTGCGCATTGCGTGGCTGGCCGGGGTGCAGGCGCGACACTGAACTCGTCAGTGAAGTATCCAGCCCATTCCCGGCGATCAGCCCGCACGGTGAACCGTGAAGTCTGAAGAGCTTTCGGGGAAAACGTACGACGTAGAGGGCCCCATAAACCATTATCCCGCGTGGTGGTAGTGCGTATAGGGCACGTCGACCCATTCAGATCAAATACCCAAATCCGATAGGCTCATTTAATAACACGCGGAGACAATCAGAGTTTCTGAAGCTCCGCTACAATATCACACCTGGACGCCATTCCTGGCAAGCCCGACATCATAGATCTCCCTGCGGGTACCCCTCAGGGTCGACCCGCCTGTGACAAAGGTCAAAGTAACCGTGTGGTCATAACATCAAGGGGGAAACCCGAGGAATCACCCTCGGAGGATTCCACCTGATGAAATCATCAAGGTGAACGTAGGAGGCATCACCCTCAAGGTTCACACTTGAGGGGTTGCACGGCAGAGTCGTATCGGGAGTGGTTAAGAAGGAATCACCCTCGATGACCATGACCGAACAGTTACACTACAGAGTATTCATCAGGAGTGCGTTACGAGGTATCACCCTCGGCACTCGATAGTAACTATGCAGAGCCGTACAACAAAGGGGGGGGGTGAGGTGATGTCTCGGTCTCTGGTCGTCGATCACGTTGATCAAGTAGTCGATGAAGAAGCAGAGGCAACAAGGGTAAAGTGATGGGGGTCACTGATAGTTCATTACCAACCTATACTAAGCAGTTGAAATAGGCAGGTAAGGTAACAATAAGCAGATTACAAAAGCAGGCTATGCATCAGAATAGGAGCAAACAGTAACAGTAGCAAAATCTAATGCAAGCAGGAGAAAATAGAATGGACGATATCGGGCTGTTCAAGGGGGGGGGGGGGGCTTGCCTGGTTGCTCTGGCAAGAAGGAGGGGTCGTCGGAAGGCTGCTCGTCCGGAGCGTAGTCGTACTCTGCTGCGTCGGCATCGGTCTCGGCGTCTATCGAGAGAGAAGGAGGGGGAAGAAAGAGTAAATTCATGGCAAAATGCAAACAATATGCATGACATGTCTAAATGATATGCAGAGGTGTTCTACTGCCTAGCTAAAGGATCTAGTTAATTTAGGAATTTGTTTGGATTTTTTTTATTAAAATTGGGCACTATTCATTTATCGAAAACAGTCTAAAAGTTCCAGGTTCAGGTAGCTAGGGGCATCTGACAGCAATACAAAGGGCGTATTCAGATTCGTCTCGAAATTCTGAGCAACTTTCATGTACAAAGTATTTCGATCCGAGCTACGGATTATTTTATATGATTTTCTAAAGTTTTAATCATTTTCTGAATTTATTTAATTCTTTAATCCAACATTATCCAGAACAGTGTCTGGTGATGTCATCATGATGCAATGCTAGGTCAGCAGTCAACAGGGGCTGACCGGAGTCAAACCTGACAGGTGGGTCCACCTATCATTGTCACATTAGTCTAATTAGGGTTTAATTAAGCTAATTACAGTTTAATTAGACTATCTAATTAGTTAGTTTAATTAAACAGAATTAATTAAGTTAATTAATTATTTAATTAACTACTTAGTTATTATTTATTTATTTATTTTTAATTCTTTTAATAAATGTTCTCAGGGGCGGGCCCCTCGTGTCATTGGCCCATGGCCTTAGCGGGCGCACGGGTGGCGGTTACGGGCGCACGGGCATGGGCGCCCGAGCGTGGTCGGGCGCGGCCCAGGTGGCGGTTGCGGCGGCCGGCGATGCGAGCAGCCGCGGGCGGGGGCGCTGCAGGCGGTCGACGGCGAGCGGCGTCGGCCGCAGTAGCAGCCAGTGCGTGGCGGCACGGCCGCAGCTCGAGGAGCGAGCGGGGCGCGGGCGGAGCAATGGGCTCGGAGCGAGGGGATGCGGCCAGCGGCTGGAAGCGGAGCGGAGACGAGCGCGGCCGCAATATGGCGGCCGGCGAAAACAGAGACAAGGGAGGGGGAGGGCGAGTGCGGCCAGGAGCGCGAGCTCCGGTACGCGGGCGCGGCGATGCGGGCGCGGTCCGGACGCGGGCGCGATGGGGTCGTGGCGAGTGTGGGGTGAGGGAGAGAGAGGAGGCCGGGGGGCCTCACCAGCGGCTGCAGGGGATCGGGGCGGCGAGGCTCGAGGTGGTCCGGCGGGGAGGAGGACGGGGACGAGCGACGGCGATGGATGAAGGCTCCGGGCGGCGAGGCGGTCGAGGACGGCGCGGTGAAGTGGCGGGCGGCGAGCGACAGCGACTGGTCGCGCGCGGGTCGGTGTCGGCCCGATCTGGATCGGGGGAGAGGGAAGCGAGGAGTGGGGGGAGTGGGGTGACGGGGGGAGGGTTAGGGTTTCGGTGCCGGCAGGCCATATAGGCCAGGGGCGCGGATGGACCGGTGGGGAGGCCGGCTGGGTCGTGGCCCAGTTGGGCCGGGGGGGGGGGGTTCTTTTTCTTATTATTATTTTATTTCTGTTTTGTCTTTTTCTGTTTTCTTCTCTTTTTATTTATTCTTTCCTATTTTATTTTAGTTGCATTTTATTTTAGTTTTAGTAAAATATATACTTAGCATCTAATTTAGTATTTCAATTTAGTCCACTGTCACAAAAAGTCTAGTCCCCAAATAATTTAGTTTGATATTTTATTAATTAATAAATACATTTAAATAATTAGGTCTGCTACTATTTAGATCATTTTAGTGCATTTAAGCATTTCATAAAAGTTTGGTTTCACCACCATAGTCACCTATGCATTATCTGGCACGACCCGAACATTTTAGTTTTCAAATTTGAACAACTTTTATTTTCACTTTAAGTTAAATTGAAGTTTGAACTATGAGTTTGAAATGCAATATGATGCAAACGATGACTAGGCTCTGTTAAGCTTGCTGACATGGCATTAACTAAGGGTGATCACTGTGGTTAATTACAGGGGGTGTTACAATTCTTCTCCACTAACAAGAATTCTCGTCCCGAGAATTAAGAGGAAGACTGAAAGAAAAAGGGGTATGCTTCGCGAAGACAATCCTGGCATTCCCAAGTGGCTTCATCTTCAGAATGATTCGACCACTGAACTTTGAGGAATTTGATTGACTTTTGACGAGTCCGGCGTTCAGCTTGATCAAGAATACGGATGGGATATTCTGGATAAGTCAGATCTTCCCGCAATTCAAGCATTTCATGATCCACAGCTCGAATAGGATCCTTGAAGCAGCGACGAAGTTGGGATACATGAAAGACATCATGCACTTGAGAAAGATTTGGCGGCAATTGCAACTGATATGCCACTTCTCCTCGACGGGCAAGAATACGGAACGGGCCAATGTAGCGAGGAGCTAACTTGCCCTTGATTCCGAACCGATGAGTGCCTTTCAACAGAGTGACGCGAAGGTAAGCTTGCTCGCCAGGCTGATAGACCATTACCTTGTGCTTTCAGTCATAGTTGCTCTTCTGACGAGGCTGAGCAGTTTTCAGATGTTCATGGACAATGCGGACTTTTTCTTCAGCTTGTTGGATAATGTCTGGTCCGACGAGTTATCGTTCCCCAGTTTCTGACCAATTCAGGGGGGTTCGACACTTACGTCCGTATAGAACTTCAAACGGTGCCATCTTCAGACTAGCTTGATAGCTATTGTTGTAAGAGAATTCGGCATACGGGAGAGATTCCTCCCATTTCTTACCGAAGGAGATGACACAAGCTCGAAGCATATCTTCGAGCACTTGATTAACTCGCTCGACTTGACCCTGTGACTGAGGGTGGAAAGCGGTGCTGAAGGACAGATGAGTTCCCATACCTTCTTGGAAACTTTTCCAGAATCTTGAGGTAAAGAGACTGCTATGATCAGAACTAATCTTCAACGGAACACCGTGGAGTGACACAATTCGGGAAACATACAAGTCTGCTAACTGACTAGCAGTGATTGTCTCCTTAACCGGCAGAAAGTGAGCAACCTTTGAGAATCGGTCAATGACGACAAAGATAGCATCATGACCCTTCTGAGATCTCGGAAAACCAGTAATGAAATCCATTTGGACCTTGTCCTATTTCCATTCAGGAATATCAAGTGGTTGCAGAGTTCCAGCAGGTCTTTGGTGTTCTGCTTTAATGCGGCGGCAAACGTCACACTCAGAAACATAACGAGCAATGTCTCGGTTCATATTAGGCCGCCAGCATCTCTGACTAATGTCACGGTACATCTTTGTGCTACCAGGATGAATTGACAGAGGAGTGTCATGAGCTTCTTTCATAATGTATTCTCTCTCATCCTTGAATTTGGGTATGAAGAGACGGTGTTGGAAGAATAGGACCCCATCATTATCAAGATGGAATTCCGATGGCTTTCCTTTTTCAAGGTATCGCTTAATCCTTTCAACTTCAGAGTCATACCTTTGTATAGTCTTAATGCTGTGCTCAAGATCCGGTTCAACAACTAGGGTATTGAGATAACCCTGTGGAACAATATGGAGGTTCAATTTGCGAAGCTCTTCGTAAAGCATAGGTTGTGCTTCGTGAAGCATAAGGTTGTTGCAATAAGCCTTGCGACTCAAAGCATCGGCCATAACATTAGCCTTGCCAGGGGTATATGAGATATTCATATCATAATCGGCAATTGTCTCGAGCCATCTTTGTTGACGAAGGTTCAGATCTGGTTGAGTATATAGATACTTCAAACTCTGATGATCCGTGTATATCTCGCAACGGTTACCGAGAAGGTAATGTCGCCATAGCTTTAGAGCATAAATAACCGCAGAAAGTTCTAGATCGTGCACTAGATAATTTTATTCGTGAGGACGCAATTGTCGAGAGCCATAATCAATCACTTGGCGCTCTTGCATTAGGACACAGCCTAATCCTTGACGAGATGCATCACAGTATATCACGAAGTCCTTGCGAGTATCCGGGGTTGCTAGCACTGGGGCAGATGCCAACTTATCTTTTAGCGTCTGAATGCTTTCTTGACATTTTTCTGTCCACTCAAACTTAATACCTTTGTGTAGCAGGTCAGTCAGGGGCTTTGCAATCTTGGAAAAGTTCTCAATGAATCGACGACAATAACTAGCGAGTCTGAGAAAACTCCTGACTTGTTTAACATTCTTCGGTGGAGTCCAGTCAAGAATAGCCTGAACTCGCTCGGGGTTAACAGCAATGCCATTCTTGGAAATCTCATGACCAAGATAGGTCACTTCAGATAACCAGAATTCACACTTAGAGTACTTGGCGTATAACTGGTGCTCTCGAAGCTTCTCCAATACAAGCCGAAGATGTTTAGCATGTTCTTCTTCATTCTTGGAATATATAAGGATATCATCCAAATAAACCACAACGAATTTGTCGAGGTAATCCATGAAAATATAGTTCATCAACCGGGAGAAGGTTGCTGGAGCATTGGTTAATCCGAAAGACATAACGGTGTACTCGTACGAGCCATAGCGAGTCACGAAAGCGGTCTTCGGGATATCCTCCTTACAAACTCGGATCTGATGATAACCCAACCTCAAGTCGAGTTTCGAGAACACAGAGGATCCAGCAAGCTGATCATAAAGATCGTTGATCTGGGGCAGTGGGTATTTATTCTGGATTGTGGCTTGGTTAATGGGCCGATAATCCTGAACCAATCAGTTAGTTCCATCCTTCTTCTTAACGAAGAGTGAAGGTGCTCCCCAAGCAGAGGAACTGGGGCGGATGAAACCTTTCTTAAGTGACTTGTCGATTTCTTCCTTAAGCTCGAGAAGGTGGTGCGGAGGCATCTTATAAGGACGCATCACAATAGGGGTAGTGCCAGGCTTCAAGTCGATGACGAACTCGACAGCTCTAACCGGGGGTATTCCCGGAAGTTCTTCCGGAAAAACGTCCGAAAAATCTCGAACGACAGAAACGTTCTCGATTCCTTCCAGAGGTGAGGCATTCAAAGCATTCAGAACATATATCTGAGCTTCGGCGTCCCGTGTAATGCGGGCGGTATAGTTCACTATCTCATCGGAGGGGTGAAGAAGTTGGACAACTTTAGTGGCACAATTGATCGAAGCAATGTGAGCTTTCAACCAATCCATTCCGAGGATGAGGTCTATGGTGGAAGACTTCAGGATAATGGGCGAAACAAGGAATTCCAATCCTTTAATTTCAACGGGGACATTGTGTGCCATCATAGTGGTTTGACACTGGCCTCCAGGGGTGCGGATAACTACTGGCAGGTTCATCTTTCGAAATGCAATGTCATGCGATAATGCAAATGCTTCTGTCATGAATAAATGCGATGCTCCTGAATAAAATAATACAGAAGCAGTTACTGAGTTAACGAGAAGGATACCCATCACGGTAGCAGGTTGATCCTGGACTTCTTCAATATCAATGTTGTAAGCGTGTCCACGACCATGAGCAGCAGACCCAGTATTATAGTTGCGGGCCTGATTGTTGCCACGACCATTGCCACGGCCAGTACGAGGGAAAGCCAACTGATTCTGAGCCTGGCGGCAGTCCTTAGCAAGGTGACCTGGTTTGCGGCACTTGAAGCACAGACCATCTTCAGGACAAAGAGGAGCATTGGGTGGAGCAACTTGAACTCTTGGCTGCCTCGGTGGTGGAGGAGGCAGACGTGGTGTAGCATAGTTGTTCCTTGGCGCAGGGGCAGCTGGACGGAACACGTTGTTGGGAATCCAGACTCGACGTTCCTGTGCTGAGCCCGAAGATGAGCCAACATCACGATAGTGCTTCTGCGACTCTTATGCTTCATCTGAGCGGTCTCAACCAGAATAGTCTTGTTCACAACAGTAGCACAGTCGGTGAAGTCTTGAGCAGCAAGTGCAAGCTCGAGGTCTGGGTGGAGTCCATTACAGAACTTCTCTTGTCTACGAGCATCTATGGCGATGTCTTCTTCAGCATAGCGGGACAGGTCAAGTAATTCCCACTGATAAGCTTCGACAGTCTTGTTGCCCTGAGTGAGGTTGCAGAACTGGGTTTTCATCCGGTCCATAATTCCCTGAGGAATATATCGGGCTCGAAAAGCAGCCTGGAACTCAAGCCAAGTAACGACTGTTCCAGCAGGCAGTGTACGCTTGTGTGTGTCCCACCATTGAGCAGCGGGACCCTTTAGGAAAAAGGACGCGAAGGTGACAAAGTTGGCAGGGGAGACATTTGCAGACTCCATCTCATGAGTGATGTTGCGAATCCAGTCATCAGCATCCAGTGGCTTCTCAGAGTTGCGTACCTAAGTGGGGTTAAGACGCATAAATTCCGACAGAGTTATTGAAGGAGGGTTCTGGTTCTGGTTGTTCTGATGCGGGAACTGAGCCATAATCCCAGTCATGAACTAGCGGTTGAGCTCGAATTGTTGCATCATAGCTGCCATATAATCTGGCGGTGGTGGGCGTTCAGCGGCACGACCACGACCACGACCACCTGGTCTAACCATCCTGCTAAGTTTCAACACGGGTAGTTTAGTAAAAGCAATTACGAGTGTTTAGCAACAATCATCATGTAACACGACAATAATTAAGCAGTGTAATAGATACTTAACAGTAGTCCATTATGACATACAGATCCATACACAGAGTCGGGTACATGTGGACAGCATAACGGCGCAAATCTAAAAACTAGACATGCTAGGCGGCGCGCAGGCACGCGGTAAGAAAGTACACAACGAGACATAGCAAAGGCTACATCAACGTCGGGGAAAACCACTTAAACGGGGTAACTACAAGTGCGGACGACGAATGTTCGTCGCGGAAGGATCCTGTGCTCCATGTGCACTCTGATGCAGAATCCGGTCTCGAGCTGTAAGAAGAGGTCCACGTGCAGGTGTGTGACCTCCAACAGCAGGCCAATCAATACCAGCATACATCTGAGTCCTGCGCGGGTAAAGGATGTGCTCCGGATGTATCCCTGCATGAACAGCTGGTAGCAACTGTGTCATAGCATCGTAGAGACGTGCTCGAGTGGCAATCTACTCGACGGCAAGAGCCTGAACAGTGCGATCCAGAGCCTGAGTGCTTTGAATCAGAACGTGCGGGTCGTAACGACGACGCTCGTACGGGGCACAGATAGATGTGTAGTATCCAGTAGCATCTCCAGCAGGGGCATACGGAATGTATCGGAACTCAGAGGCATCCAAGCTAACGCTGGACTCTCCTCGGAGACGTGCGACAGCACAGTAGGCGGCATCATGGACTGCCATCTCAATCGTCATGCCGATACCGTGGAAAAGGTGCAGCTCAGTGTCTGAGTCATCGTGCTGATCGTAGATACGAACATCAGCATGGTACTGCTCCTGGTTGAACTCGCGGTAATCCTCGTAGACCATGTACTCGGGGTACCAGCGGTAGCCCAGTCTGGTCAGGAGGGCGATCAGGACAGCTGGAAAACCAGGGGCATCACGAGCCCAAGCGCGAAGCACAAGCTGCGTCGTAGGACGTGGTGGAAACAAACGATCCATCTGAAATAGAGGAAATTCAGGATTGTCAAATGACAATGAGAAGTACAGTACAACTCGGAGAGAAAGGTTAAACAAAACAATGGAAAGGAAAATGATTATCAGACTAATCAGATCAATGGTAAGGAATTAAGCATAGATATCCAGCTCTCCGAGTAGATGAGATTTACGAGACCCTAAGTGTCGACGTTAGTAAAATTTATTTAACCCGAGAAGAAGAGAGATCAGAGTCCCAGAGTATAGATCGAGGAATAAAAGATCCTAATACCACCCAGTTGGTGACGTGGGCCCGTAAGCTACACAGCCAAGTTAGTAAATTAGTTTTTCGATCTCTAGACTCAACTTCGACCAAGGAATTGGAAGGAGGCTTCCTACAGGCAGTCGGCTCTGATACCAACTTGTGACGCCCCCGACTCAATCGTGTACTAATCATACACGCAAACATGCACGATCAAGCACAGGGGCTCACGAGAAGATATCACAACACAACTCTAACACAAATAAACGAAGATCCACAATATTACAGACCAGGGATCACGAGGATCCGAAAACATAAGTCAGTCATACAAATAATATCTGGGTACAGACATAGTTAATCATGGTTTGCCTTAAGAAGGCTAGCACAAACAACAACTCTAGATTGAAAGGCGAAAGGCCTCCTCCCTAGGGCCTCCGATCCTACTCCTGGTCGGCTGGCTCAATCCAGTAGTACGTGCCGTCTGGGCCCTCCTGGTAGTAAGCTCCTGCGGTGGCATCTGGCTCTTGGGCTCCATCGTCTGATGTATCATCAAAAAGGGGTATGGGGGAAAAGAGGTAGCAAAGCAACTGTGAGTACTCATCCAAAGTACTCAGCAAGCAAGGATCTACACTACATATGCAACATTATCAAAGAAAAGGATGTATATGTGGACTGGGCTACAGAAATGCAAGAATAGAGAGAAGGCCTAGTCCTATCGAAGACTAGCATCTTCACGAAGCCACCATCTTGCAGCAATTGGAAGAGTACAGAAAAGCATATTTTAAGTATCAAGCATGTTGAGGCAAAGCCTAGGGATCCTTCCTCGACTCCCCGCGAGAAAGCGATCCTAGAGCTTCAATTAATTAAACAAGTATCCAGTTCAAGTATTAGATCGGAATACCGAACTGAGCGTCCTTTACCGTAGGACCGGCTATCGATAGATGTTTTCTTCCCTGCAGGGGTGCACTACTGTTACCCAACACGCTCGATCACCTCTGGCTAGACACACTTGCTGTGTAATGCCCGTCCTCGGGAGATCGACACGAAGCAGCGCCCTTCCTAGGCTCAGCAGAGAGGTCAGCACGCCGGACTAACCTATGCACCCAGAGGTCTTGGTGTTGGGGAACATAGCATGCAATTTCAAAAAAATTCTACGCTCACGCAAGATCTATCTAGGAGATGCATAGCAACGAGAGGGGAGAGTGTGTCCACGTACCCTCGTAGACCGAAAGCGGAAGCGTTTAGTAACGCGGTTGATGTAGTCGAACGTCTTCACGATCCGACCGATCCAAGCACCGAACGTACGGCACCTCCGTGTTCAGCACACGTTCAGCTCGATGACGTCCCACGAACTCTTGATCTAGTTGAGGTTGAGGGAGAGTTCCGTCAGCACGACGGCGTGGCGACGGTGATGATGAAGTTACCGGCGCAGGGCTTCGCCTAAGCACTACGACGATATGACCGGGGTGTGTAACTCACTACAAGAAATATGTCAACTTATGACCTTCTGTCAGTGACCCTAGAAGAATTGGTCATAAATCTACGACCATTTGAGGCCAATTGGTCAAAAGCTGTTCGGGGGGCTCCAAACCCTAAACTATAACGACCATTTTGGTCAGAAAGGTCATAATTTCCTTACACGAAATGGTCATAAAGCAGACAACACTGGTCCGCTGCCTTATTTCTAGCTGATCACGACCAATATAGATGGTCATAACCTTGTAAATTGTGGTGGATTGCTATGACTAGGCGCCACCTCATCAGTTTTGCCTATGTGTCATGTCCATGTGTCAATTTTTGCCCTAGGTTGTGAAGCAACCTATATTTCTGTCATTCCCAAAATTCCCAAAAAAATTGGGCATTCTTTACTATCCAAATCATTGCCTCATGACAATATTCAACTCCATTTGCTTGGTAAATCTTCCTCGGCAAATTTCCAAAGTTTTTGTTCAACTCGAACTGTTGTGAAGGAAGTACTAGCTAGGCATATCCTAATGAGCTGAATTTTTGCCACATCTATATTCCCAAATCATAGCTCTCCACAAAATTTGAGCCCCATCTAACAATACATGTGAGCTCAGCATCCAATCTTTATTTCTGCTGATATTTTCAGTTTGTGAAGCAACTATATTTTATGTTAATTTATAATTGCTGAAAATTTACCACGACATGACCCTGCCCATAGAACCTCCCTCCCCCAAATTTTAGCTCATTTATTCTAGCCAATTTCCCTCAGCATTTTTCCCATTTTTCTGTTCAGTGAAGAGCACTGTGAAGGAAGTACCATTTTTATTTACTCAAATGGTATGAAAATTTTAAATTGCCTTCATATGCCCAAATTATCATCCTCCTCCAAATTTCAGATCAATCCATTCATTCATTTGAGTCTAGCTTCAACATTCATATTCCTGTCCAGTGTGGTACGTTGCAAAGCAAGTGACACCTAGGCTCCTCCATTTGAGCTGCAAATTTTCCAAGATAGTGTCCTTAGTAGATGATCATCCTCGGCCAAAACTCAGGTCCATTGGCCATGTGCATTTTCCCCACCACTAATCAAACACTTGGGTGCTAATTCATGTTTGAGCTCAGTTCAGTCTCCTTGTGAGATTCTTCTATTGCCTTCTTCTTCCTGACACCTATCGAGAGAGTGCCCAACCCACTAGACATGCCTAGGCCGCCCGGAACGCGTGGCAACACCACGGTCATGCGGTGACCATGCGGCGGGCATGCGAGTTTACGCGCTCTGGAGTTGCGGCCCACGGCCACCATCCAAACCTCAACGTATCACCACCAAACCATGTATTTCTGATTAAATAGATACTTATGTACCTATAAATGATTTAAAAAAAAAATAGAGAGAAACTATGAGGCAGCTGCAGTTTAAATTTGACCCGCTTCCAACTGAATCAGCGAAAATTTGTCTTTTTCACCAGAGGTGTATAAATACTTTTGATGACCAACCATTTTGTCAATTGTACATTAAATATGGCCTAATATATTATAAAAATGACCTAGTTCCATTTTGCAACAAATATAAGGTAGGTCCTTCACAAAAAAAACTCATTTTGGGCACTCAAAAAATAGAAAATGAATTTTTCGTCCAAAGAAAATGAAAACTTCCTTAGGCAACATTGTTTGCCATCCCAAGATGCACCCTTGTGCACAATATGAGATCATTTGAACAAACTATGCCATGAATGTGGCCATAAGATTGAGCATTTGGGTTGAAAACTATTGATCTCCACACATGATAGCTCGTTTCTGAGAACACATTTTTAAAATAATTATCGTATTACAAGTTTATTATTTTTTCTGGTAACTTGGCCACATATAATGACACAATGCGAAGGTTTTCCAATGTTTTGATTTTTTTTTAATTTTTCATGCCCGTTTCAAAATGCGGTCAAAACGGCGGGCATGACCGTTCCTAGCTAGTGGTTGAATCTTGGAAAACTTTTGGTGTTTCTCTGATTAAATAGATACTTATGTACCTAGAAATAATTTTTAGAAAAAATAAAGAGCAAATTATGAGGCAGGTGCAGTTCAAATTTGACCCGCTTCCAACTGAATCCGCAGAAATTTGTCTTTTTCACGAGAGGTGGATCAAAGCTTTTGACACCCAACCATTTGGTCAATTATGCATTAAATATGGCCTAGTATTTTATAAAATTAATTTGGTCCAATTTTGCAACAATTATTTGGTAGGTTCTTCACAAAAAAACCTCATTTTGGGCACTCGAAAAATAGAAAAATATTTTTTCGTGCAAAGAAAATGAAAACTTCCTTAGGCAACATTGTTTGCCATTCCAATATGCACCCTTGTGCACAATATGAGATCATTTGAACAAACTATGCCATGAATGTGGCCATAAGATTGATCATTTGGCTTGAAAGCCATTGATCTCTACACATGATAACTCGTTTCTGAGAACACTTTTTTAAAATAATTATCGTATTACAAGTTTATTATTTTTCCTGGTAACTTGGCCACATATAATGACACAATGCGAAGGTTTTCTAATTTTTTGATTTTTTTTGAATTTTTTATGCCCGTTTCAAAATGCGGTCAAAACGGCGGGCTTGACCGTTCCTAGCTAGTGGTTGAATCTTGGAAAAAATTTGGTGTTTCTCTAATTAAATAGATACTTTTGTACCTAAAAATGATTTTTGGGAAAAATAAAGAGTAAACTATGAGGCAGCTGCAGTACAAATTTGACCCGGTTCTAGCTGAATCGGCAGAAATTTGTCTTTTTCATGAGAGGTGGATCAAAGTTTTTGACACCCAACCATTTGTTCAATTGTGCATTAAATATGGCCTAGTATTTTATAAAATTGATTTGGTCCAATTTTGCAACCATTATTTGGTAGGTCCTTCACAAAAAAACTCATTTTGGGCACTCGAAAAATAGAAAATGATTTTTTCGTCCAAAGAAAATGAAAACTTCCTTAGGCAACATTGTTTTCCATTCCAATATGCACCCTTGTGCACAATATGAGATCATTTGAATAAACTATGCCATTAATGTGGCCATAAGATTGATCATTTGGGTTGAAAGCCATTGATCTCCACAAATGATAGCTCGTTTCTGAGAACACTTTTTTAAAATATTATCGTATTACAAGTTTATTATTTTTCCTGGTAACTTGGCCACATATAATGACACAATGCGAAGGTTTTCCAATTTTTTGAGTTTTTTGAATTTTTTATGCCCGTTTCAAAATGCGGTCAAAACGGCGGGCTTGACCGTTCCTAGCTAGTGGTTGAATCTTGGAAAACTTTTGGTGTTTCTCTGATTAAATAGATACTTTTGTACCTAAAAATGATTTTTGGGAAAAATACAGAGCAAACTATGAGGCGGCTGCAGTTCAAATTTGGCCCGCTTCCAACTGAATCGGCAGAAATTTGTCTTTTTCACGAGAGGTGGATCAAAGCTTTTGACACCCAACCATTTGGTCAATTGTGCATTAAATATGGCCTAGTATTTTAGAAAATTGATTTGGTCTAATTTTGCAACAATTATTTGGTAGGTCCTTCACAAAAAAAACTCATTTTGGGCACTCGGAAAGTGGAAAATGATTTTTTCGTCCAAAGAAAATGAAAAGTTCCTTAGGCAACATTGTTTGCCATTCCAATATGCACCCTTGTGCACAATATGAGATCATTTGAACAAGCTATGCCATGAATGTGGCCATAAGATTGATTATTTGGCTTGAAAGCCATTGATCTCCACACATGATAGCTCATTTCTGAGAACACTTTTTTAAAATAATTATCGTATTACAAGTTTATTATTTTTCCTGGTAACTTGGCCACATATAATGGCACAATGCGAAGGTTTTCCAATTTTTTGATTTTTTTTGAATTTTTTATGCCCGTCTCAAAATGTAGTCAAAACGGCGAGCTTGACCGTTCCTAGCTAGTGGTTGAATGTTGGAAAAATTTTGGTGTTTCTCTGATTAAATAGATACTTTTGTACCTAAAAATGATTTTTGGGAAAAATAAAGAGCAAACTATGAGGCAGCTGCAGTTCAAATTTGACCTGCTTCCAACTGAATCGGCAGAAATTTGTCTTTTTCACGAGAGGTGGATCAAAGCTTTTGACACCCAACCATTTGGTCAATTGTGCATTAAATATGGCCTAGTATTTTAGAAAATTGATTTGGTCCAATTTTGCAACAATTATTTGGTAGGTCCTTCACAAAAAAAAACTCATTTTGGGCACTCAGAAAATGGAACATGATTTTTTCGTCCAAAGAAAATGAAAACTTCCTTAGGCAACATTGTTTGCCATTCTAATATGCACCCTTGTGCACAATATGAGATCATTTGAGCAAACTATGAGATAATTGTCGTTCAAATTTGCCCCGCTTCCTACTGAATGGGTGAAATTTGTTTTTTTTATAAGAGGTGGATCAAAAGCTTTTGACATGTAACTATTTGGTCAATTTTACATAAAACGTGGTCTAATATTTTTGAAAAATGGAGTTGTGCTATTTTGGAACAAATATTTGGTAGCTTCTTCACAAAAAAATGTTTTTATGCACTCTAAAAATGGAAAATCATCTTTTTGTGCAAAGAAAATGAAAGCCGTCGAACTATGCCATCGTTTGCCATTCTAAGATGCACACTTATGAAAAAAACGAGATCATTTTGACAAACTATGCCATTGTTATGTTTAAAAAAAATCAAAGTTTTGGGTCCAAAATTTTGAGATTCAACTGCGAGACAGCTGGCCAATGAGACGCAAGGAACCGCTTTCACGCGGATCACCAACTTGGAGGCAATCTGAGCCATCCATCACGCACCGATCCAACGGTGGAGCTTCTCCCGAGAATCAAAAACCCTAACCCACCCACCCACCCTCCCCTCGATCCCCCAGATCCCCACCCTTCGCCACCCCCACTCACCCACTCCCCCCTCCCCTCGGTCCCCCAGATCCATCCTCGCGCTTGGTCGCGCCGCCCTCCTTCCTTGCCGCGCCTTCATTCTCTCGTCTCCCGCAACCCCAAACCTGGCCCCACCGCCGATCTCCACTCCCCCAACCCCAGCCCCAGCCCTGCCGGCGACCTCCTCCCCCACTCCTCGACTGCCCGGCGACATCCTCTACTTCATACCCGCCGGCGACCTCCTCCCCCACTCCTCGACTGCCCGACTCCACCCTCTCCTTCTCTCCACGCCGAAACCCTAGATCGACGCCATGGCCACCTCGCAGGTGGCGCGCGCAGGAGGAGCCCGTCCATGGCGACACCGGTGAGATCTGGTATGGATCCCCCCTTTCTTCTTCTCCTCCTTCTTCTAGATTTCTCTAGCATGCTCGAATCTCATTGCGTTTGTGTGGTTTTTTTTTTGTAGATCGTCTGGTCAAGGAGGATGCCATGGACAAGCCCGATGCCATGGCGACCTCGCACGCAGCACAGGAGGAAGCCAGACATGGCGACAACCGCCAGCCTTTCAGATCTCAACGACTTCTGCCCACGATGGAGGACTGGGGTGAGCGCCTCCCCCTCCCCCTATCTCTCTCCCTCCCGCGCCTCGATCCCCTTCTTCGTCCTCTATTTTCGCGTCGTGATCCGAGAGTACGAATCCATCCGAGCACATGGTGGATTTGCTGCCTACGCCCCACTAAGGGCGTCTCACTTTACGTGAAAGATTCCCAGGTTTAGGTGATTGATACATAATCGCATAGGTTGCTTCACACTCAACTTGTATGCATGATGTGTAGCTCCGAGGATTCCTTGATTACATGGTTCCGCCTTTAAGATATGCAGACAGAAGAAACATTCTATAGTAAAGTATGGGGTTGTTGATTAAACTGCTGCTGTGTTCACTTCAATGAGAAAAAGTGTAGTTAATATGCAGACAGAAGAAACATTCTATAGTAAAGTATGGGGTTGTTGATTAAACTGCTGCTGTGTTCACTTCAATGAGAAAAAGTGTAGTTAATTCAGGTTGTGAACATTTCTTAGGAGTTATGTTAAGACACATACATGCTTCACAGCACTTTGTTGAAACCAAATGGAAAACAATGGAATAGCCGAACAGGTCCTGTTTGACAGTTTTTTAACATATAGCATTACTTAGGGATATACGTAACTGTTTTGTTTACTATTTTGTACTCTAGTTTCTGCTTCTCAGTTTCAGTGAAGCAGCATTGATAATTTTATAATTTATTTATGCCTGAACACTAGGCTTTAGATTCTGCCCTGATCTGTTGACTCGCGGTTTGATTCGTGGCGTGCGTGATTTGTTCCTGGGCTGACGTGGTGTGTTTGCAGGTGTGATTTTTGCAGGCCTTGGACAAGATCAGGTTCGAGAGCCTCATGGACAAGAGTAAGCTCGATGCGCAGCCTGAGCTCTTCATCCACATCATCCCCGACAAGGCGACCACCACGCTGACGATCGTCGACAGCGGCATTGGCATGACCAAGTCGGACCTCGTCAACAACCTCGGGACCATCGCGCATAAGCTAAACTCTGTTATTTATGTCTGCCCTGCATAAGCTAAACTCTGTTAGTTCCATAATCAACTTGTATATGCAGTCCAAGCCTTCTAAAATGATTGCCTTTATTGTCCATGTCTTGATGTGATTTGTTCTTAAAACGGTTTGCTAGATAGATCCATGCCTTGTATGTTTTGTGTCCTTTACTATACTGTTCTGGCCTAGGGCAATTAAACATTGTATCTGTTTTTATTGTGATATGCAACTCTTCAAAAAAAGAAACTGTATTATGGAATTACTCATCTGCATGGAATTTCTATGTATTCTAGTAGTTTATTTTTGATACTAGTATGTTCTGTATTGCTGTATTCCCGATCCGCGTGGGAGCCGATGCTCGATTTGTCCCTGTTTCTGTTTCAGTACTAGTACAATGTAATGATTTCGTGCTTTCATGAAGTATTTTGCGCTGTTTTTATCTGTCGAGCAATTTAGAAGAACTGTAGAGCATTTAACTAGACAGTTGAATTTGCATGTGCAACTATGCTTGCTTAGAGCAGCCCTTGACTGGTTACATTATTGCGATGGCCTGTGCTGTTCTTAGTTGTGCTATAGTATGTGTTCCGTGTTGTTTGCACTTGTTAGCCAAATCATTGCACACGCAGTGTCAATGCGATGTTGCGGGTTTGTGACCTAGGATTTCAGCCGAATTCCTGTTTGTACAATGTATCTGCTACATGCTGTTTTCATCTTGATAGCTTGCAGCCTAGCACCATGAACTTTGATTGTGAAATCTCCATATGCTGTAAAATTAATTGGGTCAGTCTCGAATTTGTTGTGAATTGTAAGTTGCTTCAAGTAAATATTTTTTTGCCTTCTCGCGTGTAGGCGGTCAGGCGAGACTGCAAGTAGAGGTTCAGTCTGTTGCTGATTTGGGCTAACCAGGGGCACACTGTGGCAGTATGTTTTCTTCCTGAACTCCCCTGCACTAATGTATTCTGTTTTTACAAGTAAGATTTAAGATGTGTTTATACTCTTCATGATCATCTGCCATGTAGTAATCGTTATTTTTTGTAACTTCTAAAAGCATTGTACTAGCTGAATTTGTGTTATCATTCTATAAAGAACTTGTCCTTTTTATTGAATGGTCTCTTCATAATATATTGGCTCAAGTTTTCTTATTCTTCTCTGCTGATTCATGTAACAGGGTGACCGTGGAAGGCATGTTGTCGTTCTA
This sequence comes from Thinopyrum elongatum, assembly GCA_011799875.1. Taxonomy (NCBI): domain Eukaryota; kingdom Viridiplantae; phylum Streptophyta; class Magnoliopsida; order Poales; family Poaceae; genus Thinopyrum; species Thinopyrum elongatum. The sequence goes on from CM022303.1 coordinate 665,236,744, forward strand.
TTAGCTCAGTGCCTGTTTGTAATGCTATCGAAGGAGCTCCATCCTGAAGAATATAGTGCTTGTAGAGCTTGTAAATTAGTTACTCCACTTGTAGAGTTATTTGTAGAGCAGGAGCACCATTGTATTGCGTGTTATTTGTAGAGCAGGAGCTCCATACAGAATCTGGCTCTATATTGAATCTGGCTGTTATTATTTGAAGTGTTATATGTGTTTTTTGTCAGTGCCAATTTAAATATTGGTTATTTATTTACTGTCAAAATGAATGAGGAGTATGACCCTGACAAGTCGGACCCACTTATCAGAACATGATAACTGGGGCCCACTTATCAGAACATGATAACTGGGGCCCACTTACCAGAACATGATAACTGGGGCCCACTTATCAGAACATGATAACTGGGATCCATCTCACTAGTGGACCCATGATACATATAAAAAAACAAACTGTTGAGATGAAAAGGCCATGGCCCAAAAATAAGATAAAAAGGCCACGACCCAAAAAAGAAAGCCACGGCCCAAAAATGAAAAGGCTGTCGTGCGGGCTTAACTCATTTAGCTGGCAAAAATTAACAGAAAAAAATATATTAGAGGGTTGAATTAATGGGCTCGGCCCATATAGACACTGAAATGGACCGGGCTGAATCTTATCAACGACCTTTCCAATTGGTCGCAATTTTGCCACGTCAGATTGCCACGTCGGATCCGACGTGGCCTGGGAAGACAGCCAGTGACCAAAACAAAAGGTCATTGGTTCAACGACATTTTGTTTTGGTCGTAAACGTCTACGACCTTATCCCGAAGAAGGTCGTTAATTTCAGTTTACGACGGCTAGCTTTTGAACATCTGTTTTTGGTCACAAAAAGGTCGCAAATGGAAAACAATGACCATTCAGTGACCAATAGTGATCGTCGCAAGTTGACGTATTTCTTGTAGTGACTGTGGAGGGGGGGCACCGCACACGGTTAAGAGAGAACTTGGTGTGTCCTAGGGTGCCCCCTGCCCCCGTATATAAAGGAGGGAGGGGGAGGCCGGCCGGCCCTTGCTAGGCTCGCCGGGAGAGGGGAGTCCTACTAAGACTCCAAGTCCTAGTAGGATTCCACCTAAAGGAGAGGGGGAAAGGATGGGAGAGGGGGGCCGCGCCCCCAACCCCTTGTCCAATTCGGACTGGGCTTGGGGGGCGGGCGCGCGCCACATCCTGGCCGCTGCCTCCTCTTTCCACTAAGGCCCACTAAGGCCCAACAACTCCCCGGGGGGTTCCGGTAACCTCCCGGTACTCCGAAAAATACCCGAACTTCTCCGAACCATTCTGATATCCGAATATAGCCTTCCAATATATCAATCTTTATGTCTCGACCATTTCGAGACTCCTCGTCACATCCGTGATCTCATCCGGGACTCCGAACAAACTTCGGTCATCAAATCACATAACTCATAATACAAATCGTCATCGAATGTTAAGCGTGCGGACCCTACGGGTTCGAGAACTATGTAGACATGACCGAGACACATCTCCGGTCAATAACCAATAGCGGAACCTGGATGCTCATATTGGCTCCTACATATTCTAAGAAGATCTTTATCGGTCAAACCGCATAACAACATACGTTATGCCCTTTGTCATCTGTATGTTACTTGCCCGAGATTCGATCGTCGGTATCATCATACCTAATTCAATCTAGTTACCGGCAAGTCTCTTTACTCGTTCTGTAATGCATCATCCCGCAACTAACTCATTAGTCACATTGCTTGCAAGGCTTCATATGATGTGCATTACCGAGAGGGCCCAGAGATACCTCTCCGATACTTGGAGTGACAAATCCTAATCTCGATCTATGCCAACCCAACAAACACCTTCGGAGACACCTGTAGAGCATCTTTATAATCACTCAGTTACGTTGTGACGTTTGATAGCAGACAAGGTTTTCCTCCGGTATTCGGGAGTTGCATAATCTCATAGTCAGAGGAATATGTATAAGTCATGAAGAAAGCTTTAGCAATAAAACTTAACGATCATTATGCTAAGCTAACGGATGGGCCTTGTCCATCACATCATTCTCCGAATGATGTGATCCCGTTCATCAAATGACAACACATGTCTATGGTCAGGAAACTTAACCATCTTTGATTAACGAGCTAGTCAAGTAGAGGCATACTACGGACACTTTGTTTTGTCTATGTATTCACACATGGATCAAGTTTCCGGTTAATACAATTCTAGCATGAATAATAAACATTTATCATGATATAAGGAAATATAAATAACAACTTCATTATTGCCTCTAGGGCATATTTCCTTCAGTCTCCCACTTGCACTAGAGTCAGTAATCTAGATTACATTGTAATGATTCTAACACCCACGGAGTCTTGGTGCTGATCATGGTTTGCTCGTGGAAGAGGCTTAGTCAACGGGTCTGCAACATTCAGATCCGTATGTATTTTGCAAATCTCTATGTCTCCCTCCTTGACTTGATTGCGGATGGAGTTGAAGCGTCTCTTGATGTGTTTGGTTCTTTTGTGAAATCTGGATTCCTTTGCTAAGGCAATTGCTCCAGTATTGTCACAAAAGATTTTCATTGGACCCGATGCACTAGGTATTACACCTAGATCGGATATGAACTCCTTCATCCAGACTCCTTCATTTGCTGCTTCCGAAGCAGCTATGTACTCCGCTTCACACATAGATCCCGCCACGACGCTTTGCTTGGAACTGCACCAACTGACAGCTCCACCATTCAATATAAATACGTATCCGGTTTGTGACTTAGAGTCATCCGGATCAGTGTCAAAGCTAGCGTCAACGTAACCATTTACTATGAGCTCTTTGTCACCTCCATAAATGAGAAACATATCCTTAGTCCTTTTCAGGTATTTCAGGATGTTCTTGACCGCTGTCCAGTGATCCACACCTGGATTACTTTGGTACCTCCCTGCTAAACTTATAGCAAGGCACACATCAGGTCTGGTACACATCATTGCATACATGATAGAACCTATGGCTGAGGCATAGGGAATGACTTTCATTTTCTCTCTATCTTCTGCAGTGGTCGGGCATTGAGTCTTACTCAACTTCACACCTTGTAATACAGGCAAGAACCCTTTCTTTGACTGATCCATTTTGAACTTCTTCAAAACTTTATCAAGGTATGTGCTTTATGAAAGTCCAATTAAGCGTCTTGATCTATCTCTATAGATCTTGATGCCCAATATATAAGCAGCTTCACCGAAGTCTTTCATTGAAAAATTCTTATTCAAGTATCATTTTATGCTATCCAAAATTCTATATCATTTCCAATCAATAATATGTCATCCACATATAATATTAGAAATGCTATAGAGCTCCCACTCACTTTCTTGTAAATACAGGCTTCTCCAAAAGTCTGTATAAAACCATATGCTTTGATCACCTCATCAAAGCGTATATTCCAACTCCGAGATGCTTGCACCAGTCCATAAATGGATCGCTGGAGCTTGCACACTTTGTTAGCACCTTTACGATCAACAAAACCTTCTGGTTCCATCATATACAACTCTTCTTTGAGATATCCATTAAGGAATGCAGTTTTGACATCCATTTGCAAGATTTCATAATTATAAAATGCGGCAATTGCTAACATGATTCGGACAGACTTAAGCATCGCTACGGGTGAGAAGGTCTCATCATAGTCAACTCCTTGAACTTGTCGAAAACCTTTCGCAACAAGTCGAGCTTTGTAGACAGTAACATTACCGTCAGCGTCAGTCTTTTTCTTGAAGATCCATTTATTCTCTATGGCTTGCCGATCATCGGGCAAGTCAACCAAAGTCCACACTTTGTTCTCATACATGGATCCCATCTCAGATTTCATGGCCTCAAGCCATTTTGCGGAATCTGGGCTCATCGTCGCTTCCTCATAGTTCGTAGGTTTGTCATGGTCTAGTAACATGGCTTCCATAACAGGATTACCGTACCACTCTGGTGCGGAACGTACTCTGGTTGACCTACGAGGTTCTGTAGTAACTTGATCTGTAGTTTCATGATCATTATCATTAGCTTCCTCATTAATTGGTGTAGGCATCACTGGAACTAATTTCTGTGATGAACTACTTTCCAATTCAAGAGAAGGTGCCACTACCTCATCAAGTTCTACTTTCCTCCCACTCACTTCTTTCGAGAGAAACTCCTTCTCTAGAAAGGATTCATTCTTAGCAATAAATATCTTGCCTTCGGATCTGTGATAGAAGGTGTACCCAACAGTTTCTTTTGGGTATCCTATGAAGACGCACTTCTCCGATTTGGGTTCGAGCTTATCAGGCTGAAGCTTTTTCACATAAGCATCGCAACCCCAAACTTTAAGAAACGACAGCTTAGGTTTCTTGCCAAACCACAGTTCATACGGTGTCGTCTCAACGGATTTAGATGGCGCCCTATTTAACGTGAATGCAGCTGTCTCTAATGCATAACCCCAAAACGATAGTGATAAATCGGTAAGAGACATCATAGATCGCACCATATCTAATAAAGTACGGTTACGACGTTCGGACACACCATTACGCTGTGGTGTTCCAGGTGGCGTGAGTTACGAAACTATTCCGCATTATTTTAAATGAAGACCAAACTCGTAACTCAAATATTCGCCTCTGCGGTCAGATCGTAGAAACTTTATTTTCTTATTACGATGATTTTCCACTTCACTCTGAAATTCTTTGAACTTTTCAAATGTTTCAGGTTTATTTTTCATTAAGTCGATATACCCATATCTGCTCAAATCATCTGTGAAGGTCAGAAAATAACGATACCCGCCGCGAGCCTCAACACTCACCGGACCGCATACATCGGTATGTATTATTTCCAATAAGTCCATAGCTCGCTCCATTGTTCCGGAGAACGGAGTCTTAGTCATCTTGCCCATGAGGCACGGTTCGCAAGCATCAAATGATTCATAATCAAGTGATTCCAAAAGTCCATCAGCATGGAGTTTCTTCATGCGCTTTACACCAATATGACCTAAACGGCAGTGCCACAAATACGTTGCACTATCATTATCAACTTTGCATCTTTTGGCATCAATATTATGAATATGTGTATCACCACGATCGAGATTCAACAAAAATAAACCACTCTTCAAGGGTGCATGACCATAAAAGATATTACTCATATAAATAGAACAACCATTATTCTCTGATTTAAATGAATAACCGTCTCGCATCAAACAAGATCCAGATATAATGTTCATGCTCAACGCTGGCACCAAATAACAATTATTCAGGTCTAAAACTAATCCCGATGGTAGATGTAGAGGTAGCGTGCCGACGGCGATCACATCGACCTTGGAACCATTCCCGACGTGCATCGTCACCTCGTCCTTAGCCAATCTTCGTTTGATCCGTAGCCCCTGTTTCGAGTTACAAATATGAGCAACCGAACCGGTATCAAATACCCAGGTGCTACTACGAGCATTAGTAAGGTACACATCAATAACGTGTATATCAAATATACCTTTGTTCACTTTGCCATCCTTCTTATCCGCCAAATACTTGGGGCAGTTCCGCTTCCAGTGACCAGTCCCTTTGCAGTAGAAGCACTCAGTTTCAGATTTGGGTCCAGACTTGGGATTCTTCTCGGGAGCAGCAACTTGTTTGCCGTTCTTCTTGAAGTTCCCCTTCTTTCCTTTGCCCTTTTTCTTGAAACTAGTGGTCTTGTTAACCATCAACACTTGATGTTCTTTCTTGATTTCTACCTCCGCAGCTTTGAGCATAGCGAAGAGCTCGGGAATTGTCTTATTCATCCCTTGCATATTATAGTTCATCACAAAGCCTTTGTAGCTTGGTGGCAGTGATTGAAGAACTCTGTCAATAACACAATCATCTGGAAGATTAACTCCCAGCTGAGTCAAGTGGTTATGGTACCCAGACATTCTGAGTATGTGTTCACTGATAGAACTGTTCTCCTCCATCTTGCAGCTATAGAACTTGTTGGAAACTTCATATCTCTCAACTCGGGCATTTGCTTGAAATATTAACTTCAATTCCTGGAACATCTCATATGCTCCATGACGTTCAAAACGTCTTTGAAGTCCCGATTCTAAGCCGTAAAGCATGGCACACTGAACTATCGAGTAGTCATCAGATCGAGCTTACCAGAAGTTCATAACGTCAGCATCTGCTCCTGCAGCAGGCATTTCACCCAGCGGTGCATCAAGGACATAATTCTTCTGTGCAGCAATGAGGATAATCCTCAAGTTACGGACCCAGTCCGTGTAGTTGCTACCATCATCTTTCAACTTAGCTTTCTCTAGGAACGCATTAAAATTCAAGGGAACGGTAGCACGGGCCATTGATCTACATCATAGATATGCAAAAACTATCATGACTAAGTTCATGATAAATTAAGTTCAATTAATCATATTACTTAAGAACTCCCACTTAGATAGACATCCCTCAAGTCATCTAAATGATCACGTGATCCATATCAACTAAACCATGTCCGATCATCACGTGAGATGGAGTAGTCTTCAATGGTCAACATCTCTATGTTGATCATATCTACTATATGATTCACGTTCGACCTTTCGGTCTCCGTGTTTCGAGGCCATATCTGCATATGCTAGGCACGTCAAGTTTAACCCGAGTATTCCGCACGTGCAAAACTGTCTTGCACCCATTGTATGTGAACGTAGAGCTTATCACACCCGATCATCACGTGGTGTCTCGGCACGACGAACTGTCGCAACGGTGCATACTCAGGGAGAACACTTATACCTTAAAATTTTTGTGAGGGATCATCTTATAATGCTACCGCCGTACTAAGCAAAATAAGATGCATAATAGATAAACATCACATGTAATCAAAATATGTGACATGATATGGCCATCATCATCTTGTGCCTTTGATCTCCATCTCCAAAGCACCATCATGATCTCCATCGTCACCGGCTTGACACCTTGATCTCCATCGTAGCGTCGTTGTCGCCTCGCCAAATATTGCTTCTACGACTATGGCTACCGCATAGTGATAAAGTAAAGCAATTACATGGCGATTGCATTTCATACAATAAAGCGACAACCATAAGGCTCCTGCCAGCTGCCGATAACTTTTACAAAACATGATCATCTCATACAATAACGTGTATCACATCATGTCTTGACCATATCACATCACAACATGCCCTGCAAAAACAAGTTAGACGTCCTCTACGTTGTTGTTGCAAGTTTTACGTGGCTACTACGGGCTTCTAGTAAGAACCGTTCTTACCTACGCATCAAAACCACAACGATTTTTTGTCAAGTGTGCTATTTTAACCTTCAACAAGGACCGGCCGTAGTCAAACTCGATTCAACTAAAGTTGGAGAAACAGACACCCGCTAGCCACCTGTGTGCAAAGCACGTCGGTAGAACCAGTCTCATGAACGCGGTCATGTAATGTCGGTCCGGGCCGCTTCATCCAACAATACCGCCGAATCAAAGTAAGACGTTGGTGGTAAGCAGTATGACTATTATCGCCCACAACTCTTTGTGTTCTACTCGTGCATATCTTCTACACATAGACCTGGCTCGGATGCCACTGTTGGGGAACGTAGCATGCAATTTCAAAAAAATTCTACGCTCACGCAAGATCTATCTAGGAGATGCATAGCAACGAGAGGGGAGAGTGTGTCCACGTACCCTCGTAGACTGAAAGCGGAAGCGTTTAGTAACGCGGTTGATGTAGTTGAACGTCTTCACGATCCGACCGATCCAAGCACCGAACGTACGGCACCTCCGTGTTCAGCACATGTTCAGCTTGATGACGTCCCACGAACTCTTGTTCCAGTTGAGGTCAAGGGAGAGTTCCGTCAGCACGACGGCGTGGCAACGGTGATGATGAAGTTACCGGCGCAGGGCTTCGCCTAAGCACTACGACGATATGACCGAGGTGTGTAACTGTGGAGGGGGGCATCGCACACGGTTAAGAGAGAACTTGGTGTGTCCTAGGGTGCCCCTGCCCCCGTATATAAAGGAGGGAGGGGGAGGCTGGCCGGCCCTTTCTAGGCATGCCGGGAGAGGGGAGTCCTACTAGGACTCTAAGTCCTAGTAGGATTCCACCTAAAGGAGAGGGGGAAAGGAAGGGAGAGGGGGACCGCGCCCGCAACCCCTTGTCCAATTCGGACTGGGCTTGGGGGGGGGGGGGGGGCGCCACCTCCTGGCCACTGCCTCCTCTTTCCACTAAGGCCCAACAACTCCCCGGGGGTTCTCGTAACCTCCCGGTACTCCGGAAAATACCCGAACTTCTCCGGAACCATTCCGATATCCGAATATAGCCTTCCAATATATCAATCTTTATGTCTCGACCATTTCGAGACTCCTCGTCACGTCCGTGATCTCATCCGGGACTCCGAACAAACTTCGGTCATCAAATCGCATAACTCATAATACAAATCGTCATCGAACGTTAAGCGTGCGGACCCTACGGGTTCGAGAACTATATAGACATGACCGAGACACATCTCCGGTCAATAACCAATAGCGGAACCTGGATGCTCATATTGGATCCTACATATTCTACGAAGATCTTTATCGGTCAAACCGCATAACAACATACGTTATTCCCTTTGTCATCGGTATGTTACTTGCCCGAGATTCGATCGTCGGTATCATCATATCTAGTTCAATCTTGTTACCGGCAAGTCTCTTTACTCGTTCAGTAATGCATCATCCCGCAACTAACTCATTAGTCACATTGCTTGCACGGCTTCATATGATGTACATTACCGAGAGGGCCCAAAGATACCTCTCCGATACTCGGAGTGACAAATCCTAATCTCGATCTATGCCAACCCAACAAACACCTTCGAAGACACCTGTAGAGCATCTTTATAATCACCCAGTTACGTTGTGACGTTTGATAGCACACAAGGTGTTCCTCCGGTATTCGGGAGTTGCATAATCTCATAGTCAGAGGAATATGTATAAGTCATGAAGAAAGCTTTAGCAATAAAACTTAACGATCATTATGCTAAGCTAACGGATGGGTCTTGTCCATCACATCATTCTCCTAATGATGTGATCTCGTTCATCAAATGACAACACATGTCTATGGTCAGGAAACTTAACCATCTTTGATTAACGAGCTAGTCAAGTAGAGGCATACTAGGGACACTTTGTTTTGTCTATGTATTCACACATGTATCAAGTTTCTGGTTAATACAATTTTAGCATGATTAATAAACATTTATCATGATATAAGGAAATATAAATAACAACTTTATTATTGCCTCTAGGGCATATTTCCTTCACTTGGGCCATCGCCCTGGGCACCCTGCGCGTTGCGTGGCTGGCTGGGGTGCAGGCGCGACACTGAACTCGTCAGTGAAGTATGCAGCCCATTCCCGGCGATCAGCCCGCACGGTGAACCGTGATATCTGAAGAGCTTTCGAGAGAAACGTATGACGTAGAGGGCCCCATAAACCATTATCCCGCGTGGTGGTAGTGCGTATAGGGCACGTTGACCCACTCAGGTCAAATACCAAAATCCGATAGGCTCATTTAATAACACGCGGAGAGAATCAGAGTTTCTGACGCTCCGCCACAATATCACACTCGGGCGCCCTTCCTGGCAAGCCCGACATCATAGATCTCCCTGCGGGTACCCCTCAGGGTCGACCCGCCTGTGACAAAGGTCAAAGTAACCATGTGGTCATAACATCAAGGGGGAAACCTGAGGAATCACCCTCGGAGGATTCCACCTGATGAAATCATCAAAGTGAGCGTAGGAGCCATCACCCTCGAGGTTCACACTTGAGGGGTTGCACGGCAGAGTCGTATCGGGAGTGGTCAAGGAGGAATCACCCTCGATGACCAGGACCAAACAGCTACACTACAGAGTATTCATCAGGAGTGCGTTACGAGGTATCACCCTCGGCACTCGATAGTAACTATGCAGAGCCGTACAACAAAGGGGGGGGTGAGGTGATGTTTCGGCCTCTGGTCGTCGATCACGTTGATCGAGTAGTCGATGAAGAAGCAGAGGCAACAAGGGTAAAGTGATGGGGGTCACTGATGGTTCATTACTGTAACATCCCCAGATCTTAACCATGTTCATAATGTTGTAAATAATTCAAAAGTAATTATAAAAATGAAATCAACATTTTGAATCATTTAATTGGCCCTAACCCATTTACAACAGTGACCAAAAAGCCCCTTTAATCCATTTGTCAATTATTTAAAATCTAAAGGAATTCATTTAAATCCTAAACTTTTTGTGGTAGACGATAATATTGCAAAGTAATTATTGAGACAAGTTGTAGATTTTACAAAAAAGTCATCCAATGCAAAGATTAAAGGCAGAACAGTGGCTAGGAATGAAAACAGAATAGAAATAAGAGAAAGAGAAAAACTGCTGGGCGCTGAGGCCCAGCTATCTACAGGAGCAGGCCCGACCCACGCTACAGTCCCCGTCCTCCTCACCTGCTCCCCCTTTCGTGTCAGCGCCGCCGCATCCGACGCGCGCTGCGCCAACTTTCGCCTGACACGGCGTCGAGCAGGTGGCTGGGGTGGATAAGGGCAGCCCCAACCACCCCCTGACTCACTCCTCCCCTCTCCTCTTCGCTCTCCCGTAGCTGAACGCCGTCGCCCACCATTGTCACGGCCATCGGTGCCTCCCCGAGCCCTCCGTTGCTGCCCAGGAGTTCCGTGGAGCTCGTCCGCATCGCCTGTGCTCGCCCGTTCGACCGGGGTCGCACCATGTCGACGCCTCGCTCATCTTCCTCAACCTCGGGCCGTCGGACGCCCTCGTCAAATTCATCGCCAACAGGCCCTCCCCGGCTTCACCAAGTCCTCGCCGAGCTTTGATGTGAGCTTCTGCATGCTTTCCCCCTCTCTCCTGAGCGTTTTAGCCGACGTAGCCGTCTCCCCGTCGTAGCCGAACTCCACCGCCGCCATGGCTGACCACCGCGCCGATGCCGAGCTTCCCTCGAGCTACGCTGCTGTCCGTCGAGCTCTGGGAGTTCCCAGTAGTCCGCCTAACCGCTAAATATGCTCGGAAACGAGCCGTAGCCGCTTGTCCGCGCGCTCCCGTACTCCGGCCGCCGCAAGAATGGACGCCGCCGTCACCTCCGGCCAACTCCGGCCATGTTTTCACCGCCATTCGACGCAGATCCTTCTTCTCTTTCGAACGCGCCCGACCACGGCCGTTTTGGTACACGGTAGAGGAAACCCGAGGCTACCGGAGTTGCGCCGCCGTGTACGAGCTCGTCGGAGCGTCTCTGGCGCCGGTGTCCTACGCGGACTGACCGGTGGGCCACCCTGAGCCACTGGCAACTGGGTCCCACGGGCCCAGTTGACCAGTTGACCAGGTCAACGAGCTGACGTGGCGCCCACCGCCACTAACGTGTGGGTCCCCCATGTCAGCACTTTAGTTAGTGACTAATTGCACTTAATTAAGTTAAACCACTAATTAGCTAAGACACTGACAGATGGACCCCACCTAGTTAATAACCCTGTTAGTTTAAAATTAAATCACTGTTATACCCCCGGAGGCTATCAGGTGGGCCCCACCTATCAGTTTGACCACTCAGTCGCTCAGTTGACTGGCTGACGTAGTGCTGACGTCATGCTGACGCAGTAATCCTTTTTATGTTATTTTAGATAATTCCAGAAAATCATTTAAACTTTGAAAATTAATAACTTTTAAACCGTAGCTCAGATCGAAAAACTTAAAATATGAAAGTTGCTTAGAACGACGAGATGAATCTGATCGTGTCATCTGTTCCCATGTCGGAACCTCCTACGTAGGAGAACTAACAACTCTGAGCCCGATTCTGGTAGATGAATAGTGCACACACACCGGGAAATAAATCCCGCGATAATCCTAAAAATAACTAAAGTGACTTAGATGCATCTTTAGGTAACCCTGCACTGCATCATAGCATAGCATGCACTGTGTTGCATCTGTTTGCATTATGTTTACCTGTTTCTTCCCCCTCTTCTCTCTCGGTAGACCCCGACGTCGATGTAGCTCCCGAGGCAGACACAGCTCTGGAGTACGACTACGTCCCCGACGACACCCCTGACGACCTTGCCCTTGCAACAGAACAAACAGGCAAGCACCCCCATTTTGAGCATTCCTATATTGCCTATTCTCTTCTCTCTTATGCTTGCATTAGAATTGCTACTGCTACCGTTATCCTATATCTGCTGCATAGCCTGTTTATTGTAACCTGCCTTGCTACCTTTCTGCTTATCCTAAACTGCTTAGTATCGGCTGGGTAGAGACCCGACAGAGACCCCCATTATATCCCGACTGCCCCGCTGGATTATCAGAAGACCCGATCAACGGGGTTGAAGACCAGGCCCCGGCACCGCACATCACTTCCTCCTTAGTTGCCGACACTACTGGGTTACTATCGAGTGCCGAGGGTGATACCTCGTCAGCACTTCTGATGATAACCTTGTAGGTTAGTTAATCGGTCGTGGTAAGCGAGGGTGATTCCTCCTACACCACCCCCGATAACAGCGACGTCGTGCAACGCTTCAAGTGTGGACCTCGAGGGTGATTCCTCCTTCGTTCACCTTGACGATATCATCAGGTGGAACTCCATCGAGGGTGATTCCTCAGGGTTCCCCCTTGGTGTTAAACACACGTATACCTTTGTTACTGTGACTTTGTACTGAACCATGTTACTAAAGACGGGTTGGCCCTGAGGGGTACCGGCGCGAGCTTAATTGCGAGTGATGTGTAATCGGGTGTACCTGGAGGGTACCCGAGAGTTGAACACGAGGCGTGGCCGGGCATTCCTACCCCTTGACGCAAGTCCTCGAGACGGGGCGATGGGGTCACATCGATCGTGAGTCTCTGCTCGTTTCCGCGTGCTCCTAAACCACTAAACGGTTTGGATATTTGATCCGAGGGGCCTCTGGCCTGATAGCACTAACCATCACGTGGGCATAGTATGGGCGTTCTGCGTCATATACTTCAGCCAGAGCTTAATGGACGTCAGCGACTGAGTGGCGCGCGCTGGATTGGACTGGTTACACAACCGCGCTTGTATTAAGGGGTTGCTAGGTCTGCTTCCAGCCGCCTTCGCAACGTGCAGGAGTTCCCGGGGCGATGGCCCAAGACCCCTGGGGGCATAGGTTTAGTCCGGCGTGCTGACCTCTCTGTTAACTATTCGGTCGGGTTGCAGCGTATCGTTTGGCTGAGGCCGGGCATGACCCAGTAAAGTGTGTCCGGCCGGAGTTAAGCGAGCGTGGTGGGTAACTTGGTGCACCCCTGCAGGGAAGAACTTATCTATCGATAGCCTGTCCTACGGTAACGGACACTCGGAGTTGTATCCCGATCGGTACAACTAGAACTTGAGATGAGAACTGGATAGTACGGCTCTGGGATTGCTTTCTCGCAGGGAGTCGAGAAAGGATCTCTGGCCGAGGTTGATGATACTACTACTACTTTACTTTATGCTACTCTGCACTCTTCTAATGCTGCAAGACTGCTGAAGTTGTTGAAGATGCTAGTCTTCGATAGGACTAGGCTTTCCCCCTCTATTCTGGCATTTCTGCAGCCCAGTCCACATATACATCCATTCCTTGATAATGTTGCATATGTAGTTTAGATCCTTGCTTGCTGAGTACTTCAGATGAGTACTCACGTTTGCTTTGCTTTCTTTTTCCCCCATACTCCTTTCGATGCCACCAGACGACGGAGCCCCTGAGTCAGATGCCCCCGCCGACGGCTACTACTACTACCCGCCCGGCGAGTACTACTACGAGGAGCCGACTGACGACCAGGAGTAGGATCGAAGGGTCCAGGTAGGAGGCCTATGCCTTTCGATCGTAATATTTTATTTTGCCCCTCCTTCCTAAAGGCTTATCTCCATTTCTGTAATATATCTGTACCCAGATATCTGATGCGTCTGCTGACGCTTGTATGCCATCGAGCTATGTATTCGAGCCCTTGAGGCCACTGGCTTGTAATATAAAGCTTGTATGACTTTATCTATGTTTTAGAGTTGTGTTGTGATATCTTCAAGTGAGTCCTTAGGCTTGATCGTGTGCATTTGCGTATATGGTTAGTGCACGATTAAGCCGGGGTCATCACAGGTTGGTATCAGAGCCGACTGCCTCTAGGAATCCCCCTTTCCAACTCCTTGGCCGAAGTTGAGTCTAGTGGTCCAAAACTATTTTACTAACTTGGCTGTGTGGCTTACGGGCCCACGTCGCCAACTGGGTGGTATTAGGATCTTTTACTCCTCGACCTTTACTCTAGGACTCTGATCTCTCTTCTATTTGGGTTAAAGATTTTACTAACTCTGACATTAGGTTCTCGTAACCACTTCCTCCCGGAGAGCCCCTTCACTACAGATGCTCGTCTGCTTCATCAGAAGATTCTGAAGATACTCCTCGATGATTCCCGAGACCCTGTGCCCACTGCTTTGCAGTTTCTGACCACCGATACATCCTGACGAATAACTACTTACACTCGTCATACGTATATTCATACCAGTTACTCTTTAGTTTCATCCGACATATCGAAATACTATCCGACATTTCGAGAATTCTCTAAACCTAATGCCTTGTAGTTCCTTTCCGCCTGAACACACCTATGAATAAATCCTCATACTTGCACGGGATTCGTTCGTCCCCCGTTGCTCTTGTGTTTCCAGAAATATTTCATAATGCTATCCAATCTTCCAAGAATCTCCCACAGCCTACTGCCTATGAGAATCTTCTAACCTGCTTGCATTATGGTTAAATCCATATGTCTCGCAATATTCATCAGCCTTCTTTGTCATTGTCATTCCGAGTCTATTGATTCAATATGAATGAGAATAATCCCTATCATTTGTCCATTGCCAGAACTCATCCTTCTGGCTCAGACGTCATTAGGTATATGAGCTGGATCTCAGTAAATCAATTCCTAATTGATTGGCCATCTAATTCTATTCAACATACTCGTCTTTTATCAGAGCCTCTGCCTAGGATTCCCCGATTTTGGAATCATAGTCCTTCGAATTCAAGCTTGGGCTTATTCAGATGTTTCCATAAACCGATTCCTTTGCATCCCTTATTCTTCTGGTTGAGTACCGATACTCACATCAGATCCATTGAGGGCTGCTGAATCCTTTGTTGGATTATTATCCGATAGTGTCCTTCATATTCAAAATTTTGAGCGCCCTTTGCCTGATACTTATTGCCTACGGTAAATTGAATCCTTTGCTTCTGTCAACCATGCTCTGCTATTGAGCTGGTGTTGTTTGCTCTGGAAGTTCGTGGTATAGGTTCCTAAGTTGTCCCGTTGGGTTGAACCTATGCTCTCAATAATCCGTGAGAACTCGAAAGTTATCCGAGTCATACCCTTCTGGTGCTGCACCAGATGATTCTTACGCACTACAAATTCTTCAAAAATGAGAAGTGAATGAAAAGTTATGCATTGAAGAAGTGGGAGTCGACCTTGAACCTTTGTGTTCATGCCCATGGACCCGATGTAGAACTTATCATAGAAGCTGCTCGTAAAAATAATTATTTCCTTGGTACAAGTTCATCTGGTATCTATGAATTGATCCTTCGCAATCGTGGTTCCGACCATGAATGTTCTTCCTTGATCCCATTTCACGGACAAATTAAAGCAGTTGTCTTCTGCACATCATTATGCCTGTTCAACCTCTATACTGAACTACCCCGAGTAATATCTCCCCTAATATCTCGAGGATATCATCCTATTGAATTACGTCCTATGAACTTTTTGATGGAGTGATACTTTCCTTGTCTTAGTCACTCCACGGGTTCTGGGTTGTCGTCAACCGAGATCACCTAACAATGAATCGATTTCGCTCAATGATTCAACACCCCTAGTACTTGTTGCCGGGAAATTTACCACTCCATCATGTCATTCCTAGCCTGATCGGCTATATCTTTATCGTGCCAACTTTTAACTGTGCTACCTGGTCCTTATTCCCGGAGCACAACTTTTTGACGATGAGCGAAGCTTACGTCGATCTTCTTCGTCTTATCATTTCACCTCGAACAACAAGCTTGATTTCGAGCTTGTGTCGTATCCGTGGTTCCAATAACCTTTCGCTTCATCATTCCTTTCAGTTGATGTCGTCGCTGTTGAAGGCATCTTCATAGAGCCTCTCGACAAATGTGTTGTGATCATCACCCATATTTGACTCGTTCCAAGTTATTAATTGAATTCATGGTGAGAATTATCATCCTTGCTCTTCGATGATTTGTGTTATCATCGATGACATCCTTGACTTTCGACCAACACAAACCTGGTTGTGTTTGGTTATTCCTTACGTCCCGAGATACCCTTGTAATTGTTTCGCGGTACCTCTTGAGATCCTCGAACCCAATCTGTTACTTGACACCATGTCATGGCTGCAACGAAGCATGACTGTGGACTTTTGAATATCAACAAGAACATTGGAGGCACATTGCCAAATGATTCTTGATCTATTATCCGGACACCATTGTGTGGGTAGCATCTTGATTTTTCCCTCGCTCCTTTATCTAAATGGTTTTGTACTGGCTGAACTGTTCAGGTATATCATGTTCTACTTTTCCCTGGAATGGATATACCCCTAATTCTTGTGTATAGGCACATCTTTCCTTTTCATTGGTCTGTTGAATCCGATAATTTCATTTTCCTTTCCATTGTTTTGTTTAACCTTTCTTGTGATTCATAAGATATAAGCAGAAATAACTCTCTGCTTATGTAAACACCCTCGGTGCACAACCTTGTCAGTGAGACCCTGTTACCATCGTTGATGACATTCCGGTAACCATCGATGGACGAGAACTTTGCCTATTGGTCCGCCTCGTTTTTATGAGCAGGAAAATGGTTCTCTTCGTTCCTCGCCCTTGGTACCGATGTTGACATCGACATAACTGACAGACTATTCCCTGACATACCTTATTGCCATGACCAGTAAGATGTCACCGTTCTCCCTATTTTTGATCAATACCCCTCCACAGCTCCACAGGATCGGAACCTGACTCTCCTGTAACATCCTTGATTCTGAAGCATCCTTTGCCCTTGACTTTGTGTGTTATCCCGGGCCACCCCTCGAGAGATGATCTACTCCCGATACCCTGAACCCCTGTTCACACTTCGTTTAGGTATCGATTGAATGTCCATTCGATTGATACTTCTTATTGTACCTTCATACTTTGATCTCGGTGTTTCCTAAGTTTCAACTCGAGAGATACTTCTGCCACATTCCCTGAATTGTTCATCAGATAGTCGACCCTATGAAGGTCAGATCTCCCGAAGTTACTCTTTACTCCCCTATTTAAATCTCAGGACGAGATTTCTTGTAGTGGAGGAGATTTGTAACATCCCCAGATCTTAACCATGACATCAAGCTAAATACATTGCCATGTCATCATATTTCACTAAGTCCAGATACCACTTGTCCCAAGTCCAACTCAAATTCAAAATTCAAAATGCAAGTCAAATAATTATTTCTTCAAACAGCAAAACAAAAATGTTCATAATGTTGTAAATAATTCAAAAGTAATTATAAAAATGAAATCAACATTTTGAATCATTTAATTGGCCCTAACCCATTTACAACAGTGACCAAACCCGCCCCTTTATTCCATTTGTCAATTATTTAAAATCTAAAGGAATTCATTTAAATCCTAAACTTTTTGTGGCAGAGGATAATATTGCAAAGTAATTATTGAGACAAGTTGTAGATTTTACAAAAAAGTCATCCAGTGCAAAGATTAAAGGCAGAACAGTGGCTAGGAATGAAAACAGAATAGAAATAAGAGAAAGAGAAAAACTGCTGGGCGCTGAGGCCCAGCTATCTACAGGAGCAAGCCCGGCCCACGCTACAGTCCCCGTCCTCCTCACCTGCTCCCCCTTCCGTGTCAGCGCCGCCGCATCCGACGCGCGCTGTGCCGACCTCCGCCCGACACGGCGTCGAGCAGGTGGCTGGGGTGGATAAGGGCAGCCCCAACCACCCCCTGACTCACTCCTCCCCTCTCCTCTTCGCTCTCCCTCGCCTCTCACTTCTCCTCCTCCCGTAGCCGAACGCCGTCGCTGTCGCCCACCATTGTCACGGCCATCGGTGCCTCCCCGAGCCCTTTGTTGCTGCCCAGGAGTTCCGTGGAGCTCGTCCACATCGCCTGCGCTCGCCCGTTCGACTGGGGTCGCACCACGTCGATGCTTCACTCATCTTCCTCAACCTCGGGCCGTCGGACGCCCTCGTCAAATTCGTCGCCAACAGGCCCTCCCTGGCTTCACCAAGTCCTCGCCGAGCTTTGATGTGAGCTTCTGCATGCTTTCCCCTTCTCTCCTGAGCGTTTTAGCCGACATAGCCGTCTCCCCGTCGTAGCCGAACTCCGCCGCTGCCACGGCTGACCACCGCGCCGATGCCGAGCTCCCCTCGAGCTACGCTGCTGTCCGTCGAGCTCTAGGTGTTCCCAGTAGTCCGCCTAACCGCTAAATATGCTCGGAAACGAGCCGTAGCCGCTTGTCCGCGCGCTCCCGTACTCCGGCCGCCGCAAGAATGGACGCCGCCGTCACCTTCGGCCAACTCCGGCCATGTTTTCACCGCCATTCGACGTAGATGCTTCTTCTCTTTCGAACGGGCCCAACCACGGCCGTTTTGGTACACGGTAGAGGAAACCCGAGGCTACCGGAGTTGCGCCGCCGTGTACGAGCTCGCCGGAGCGTCTCCGGCGCCGGCGTCCTACGTGGACTGACCGGTGGGCCACCCTGAGCCACTCGCAACTGGGTCCCACGGGCCCATCTGACCAGTTGACCAGGTCAACGAGCTGACGTGGCGCCCACCGCCACTGACGTGTGGGTCCCCCATGTCAGCACTTTAGTTAGCGACTAATTGCACTTAATTAAGTTAAACCACTAATTAGCTAAGACACTAACAGATGGACCCCACCTAGTTAATAACCCTGTTAGTTTAAAATTAAATCACTGTTATACCCCCAGAGGCTGACAGGTGGGCCCCACCTGTCAGTTTGACCACTCAGCCGCTCAGTTGACTGGCTGACACAGTGCTGACATCATGCTGATGCAGTAATCCTTTTTCTGTTATTATAGATAATTCCAGAAAATCATTTAAACTTTGAAAATTAATAACTTTTAAACCGTAGCTCAGATCGAAAAACTTAAAATATGAAAGTTGCTCAGAACGATGAGATGAATCTGATCGTGTCGTCTGTTCCCATATCGGAACCTTCTACGTAGGAGAACTCGCAACTCTGAGCCCGATTCCGGTAGATAAATAGTGCACACACACCGGGAAATAAATCCCGCGATAATCCTAAAAATAACTAAAGTGACTTAGATGCATATTTAGGTAACCCTGCACTGCATCATAGCATAGCATGCATTGTGTTGCATCTGTTTGCATTATGTTTACCTGTTTCTTCCCCCTCTTCTCTCTCGGTAGACCCCGACATCGACGTAGCTCCAGAGGCAGACGCAGCTCCGGAGTACGACTACGTCCCCGACGACACCCCTGACGACCTTGCCCTTGCCGCAGAGCAAACAGGCAAGCACCCCCATTTTGAGCATTCCTATATCGCCTATTCTCTTCTCTCTTATGCTTGCATTAGAATTGCTACTGCTACCGTTATCCTATATCTGCTGCATAGCCTGTTTATTGTAACCTGCCTTGTTACCTTTCCGCTTATCCTAAACTGCTTAGTATAGGCTGGGTAGAGACCCGACAGAGACCCCCATTATATCCCGACTGCCCCGCTGGATTATCAGAAGACCCGATCAACAGGATTGAAGACCAGGCCCCGGCACCGCACATCACTTCCCCCTTAGTTGCCGACACTACTGGGTTACTATCGAGTGCCGAGGGTGATACCTCGTCAGCACTTCTGATGATAACCTTGTAGGTTAGTTAATCGGTCGTGGTAAGTGAGGGTGATTCCTCCTACACCACCCCCGATAACAGC
The DNA here is from genome assembly GCA_011799875.1 of Thinopyrum elongatum. Taxonomy (NCBI): domain Eukaryota; kingdom Viridiplantae; phylum Streptophyta; class Magnoliopsida; order Poales; family Poaceae; genus Thinopyrum; species Thinopyrum elongatum. Next base: position 665,256,638 of record CM022303.1, read on the forward strand.
GACGTCGTGCAACGCTTCAAGTGTGGACCTCGAGGGTGATTCCTCCTTCGTTCACCTTGACAATATCATTAGGTGGAACTCCTTCGAGGTTGATTCCTCAGGGTTCCCCCTTGGTGTTAGACACACGTATACCTTTGTTACTGTGACTTTGTACTGAACCATGTTACTAAAGACGGGTCGGCCCTGAGGGGTACCCGCGCGAGCTTAATTGCGAGTGATGTGTAATCGGGTGTACCTGGAGGGTACCCGAGAGTTGAACACGAGGCATGGCCGGGCATTCCTAACCCTTGCCGCAAGTCCTCGTGACAGGGCGACGGGGTCACATCGATCGTGAGTCTCTGCTCGTTTCCGCGCGCTCCTAAACCACTAAACGGTTTGGATATTTGATCCGAGGGGCCTCTGGCCTGATAGCAGTAACCATCACGTGGGCTTAGTATGGCTGTTCTGCGTCGTATATTTCAGCCGGAGCTTAATGGACGTCAGCGACTGAGCGGCGCGCGCTGGATTGGACTGGTTACGCAACCGCGCTTGTATTAAGGGGTTGCTAGGTCTGCTTCCGGCCGCCTTCGCAACATGCAGGAGTTCCCGGGGCGATGGCCCAAGACCCCTGGGGCATAGGTTTAGTCCGGCGTGCTGACCTCTCTGTTAAGTATTCGACCGGGTTGCGGCATATCGTTTGGCCGAGGCCGGGCATGACCCAGTAAAGTGTGTCCGGTCGGAGTTAAGCGAGCGTGGTGGGTAACTTGGTGCACCCCTGCAGGGAAGAACTTATCTATCGATAGCTTGTCCTACGGTAACGGACACTCGGAGTTGTATCCCGCTCGGTACAACTAGAACTTGAGATGAGAACTGGATAGTACGGCTCTGGGATTGCTTTCTCGCAGGGAGTCGAGAAAGGATCTCTGGCCGAGGTTGATGATACTACCACTACTTTACTTTATGCTACTCTGCACTTTTCTAATGCTGCAAGACTGCTGAAGTTGTTGAAGATGCTAGTCTTCGATAGGACTAGGCTTTCCCCCTCTATTCTGGCATTTCTGCAGCCCAGTCCATATATACAGCCATTCCTTGATAATGTTGCATATGTAGTGTAGATCCTTGCTTGCTGAGTACTTCGGATGAGTACTCATGTTTGCTTTGCTTTCTTTTTCCCCCATACTCCTTTCGATGCCACTAGACGACGGAGCCCCTAAGTCAGATGCCCCCGCCGATGGCTACTACTACTACCCGCCCGGTGAGTACTACTACGAGGAGCCGACTGACGACCAGGAGTAGGATCGAAGGGTCCAGGGCAGGAGGCCTATGCCTTTCGATCTTAGTATTTTATTTTGCCCCGCCTTCCTAAAGGGTTATCTCCATTTCTGTAATATATCTGTACCCAGATATCTGATGCTTCCGCTGACGCTTGTATGCCATCGAGCTATGTATTCGAGCCCTCGAGGCCCCTGGCTTGTAATATAAAACTTGTATGACTTTATTTATGTTTTAGAGTTGTGTTGTGATATCTTCAAGTGAGTCCTTAGGCTTGATCGTGTGCATTTGCGTGTATGGTTAGTGCATGATTAAGCCGGGGTCGTCACAGGTTGGTATCAGAGCCGACTACCTCTAGGAATCCCCCTTTCCAACTCCTTGGCCGAAGTTGAGTCTAGTGGTCCAAAACTATTTTACTAACTTGGCTGTGTGGCTTACGGGCCCACGTCGCCAACTGGGTGGTATTAGGATCTTTTACTCCTCGACCTTTACTTTGGGACTCTGATCTTTCTTCTATTCGGGTTAAATATTTTACTAACTCTGACATTAGGTTCTCATAACCACTTCCTCCCGGAGAGCCCCTTCACTACAGATGCTCGTCTGCTTCATCAGAAGATTCTGAAGATACTCCTCGATGATTCCCGAGACCCTGTGCCTACTGCTTTGCAGTTTCTGACCACCGATACATCCTGACGAATAACTACTTACACTCGTCGTACGTATATTCATTCTAGTTACTCTTTAGTTTCATCCGACATATCGAAATACTATCCGACATTTCGAGAATTCTCTGAACCTAATGCCTTGTAGTTCCTTTCCGCCTGAACACACCTATGAATAAATCCTCATACTTGCACGGGATTCGTTCATCCCCCGTTGCTCTTGTGTTTCCGGAAATATTTCATAATGCTATCCGATCTTCCGAGAATCTCCCACAGCCTACTGCCTATGAGAATCTTCTCACCTGCTTGCATTATGGTTAAATCCATATGTCTCGCAATATTCATCAGCCTTCTTTGTCATTGTCATTCCGAGTCTATTGATTTAATATGAATGAGAATAATCCCTATCATTTGTCCATTCCCAGAACTCGTTCTTCTGGCTCAGACGTCATTAGGTATATGAGCTGGATCTCGGTAAATCAATTCCTAATTGATTGGCCATCTAATTCTATTCAACATACTCGTCTTTTTATCAGAGCCTCTGCCTCGGATTCCCTGATTTTGGAATCATAGTCCTTCAAATTCAAGCTTCGACTTATTCAGATGTTTCCATAAACCGATTCCTTTGCATCCCTTCTTCTTCTGGTTGAGTACCGATACTCACATCAGATCCATTGAGGGCTGCTGAATCCTTTGTTGGATTATTATCCGATAGTGTCATTCATATTCAAAATTTTGAGCGCTCTTCGCCTGATACTTATTGCCTACGGTAAATTGAATCATTTGCTTCTGTCAACCATGCTCTACTATTGAGCTGGTGTTGTTTGCTCTGGAAGTTCGTGGTATAGGTTCCTAAGTTGTCCTGTTGGGTTGAACCTATGCTCTCAATAATCCGTGAGAACTTGAAAGTTATCCGAGTCATACCCTTCTGGTGCTGCACCAGATGATTCTTCCGCACTACAAATTCTTCAAAAACGAGAAGTGAATGAAAAGTTATGCATTGAAGAAGTGGGAGTCGACCTTGAACCTTTGTGTTCATGCCCATGGACCCGATGTAGAACTTATCATAGAAGCTGCTCGTAAAAATAATTATTTCCTTGGTACAAGTTCATCTGGTATCTATGAATTGATCCTTCGCAATCGTGGTTCCGACCGTGTATAGTTAGTGCACGATTAAGCCGGGGTCGTCACAATTACCAACCTATACTAAGTAGTTGAAATAGGCAGGTAAGGTAACAATAAACAGGTTACAAAAGCAGGCTATGCAGCAGAATAGGAGTAAACAGTAACAGTAGCAAAATCTAATGCAAGCAGGAGAAAATAGAATGGGCAATATCGGGATGTTCAAGGGGGGGGGGGGCTTGCCTGGTTGCTCTGGCAAGAAGGAGGGGTCGTCGGAAGGCTGCTCGTCCGGAGCATAGTCGTACTCTGCTGCGTCGGCGTCGGTCTCGGCGTCTATCGAGAGAGAAGGAGGGGGAAGAAACAATAAATTCACGACAAAATGCAAACAATATGCATGACATGTCTAAATGATATGCAAAGGTGTTCTACTGCCTAACTAAAGGATATAGTTAATTTAGGAATTTGTTTGGATTTATTTTATTAAAGTTGGGCACTATTCATCTATCGAAAACAGACTAAAAGTTCCAGGTTCAGGTAGCTAGGGGCATCTGACAGCAACACGAAGGGCGTATTCAGATTCGTATCGAAATTCTGAGCAACTTTCATGTACAAAGTATTTCGATCCGAGCTACGGATTATTTTATATGATTTTCTAAAGTTTTAATCATTTCCTGAATTTATTTAATTCTTTAATCCAACATTATCCAGAATAGTGTCTGGTGACATCAGCAGTCAACAGGGGCTGACCGGAGTCAAACTTGACAGGTGGGTCCACCTGTCATTGTCACATTAGTCTAATTAGGGTTTAATTAAGCTAATTACAGTTTAATTAGACTAACTAATTAATTAATTTAATTTAACATAATTAATTAAGTTAATTAATTATTTAATTAACTAATTAGTTAATATTTATTTATTTATTTTTAATTCTTTTAATAAACGTTCTCAGGGGCAGGCCCCTCGTGTCATTGGCCCATCGCCTTAGCGGGCGTACGGGTGGCGGTTACGGGCGCACGGGCATGGGCGCCCGAGCGTGGTAGGGCGCGGCCCAGGTGGCGGTTGCGGCGGCCGGCGATGCGAGCGGCCGCGGGCGGGGGTGCTGTAGGCGGTCAACGGCGAGCGGCGACGGCCGCAGTAGCAGCCAGTGCGCGGCGGCACGGCCGCAGCTCGAGGAGCGAGCGGGGCGCGGGCGGAGCAGTGGGCTCGGAGCGAGGGGATGCGGCCAGCGGCGTCGTGCGCGAGCGGCTGAGGAGCAGCAACGGGCGGCTGGAAGCGGGGCGGAGACGAGCGCAGCTGCAGTACGGCAGCCGACGAAAACAGAGACATGGGAGGGGAGGGCGAGTGCGGCCAGGAGCGCGAGCTCCGGCACGCGGGCGCGGCGATGCGGGCGCGGTCCGGAAGCGGGCGCGCGCGCGAAGGCGCGGACGTGGGCGCGACGGGGTCGTGGCGAGCGCGGGGCGAGGGAGAGAGAGGAGGCTGGGGTGCCTCACCAGCGGCTGCAGGGGATCGGGGCGGCGAGGTTCGAGGTGGTCCGGCAGGGAGGAGGACGGGGACGAGCGACGGCGATGGATGACGGCTTCGGGCGGTGAGGCGGTCGAGGACGACCCGGTGAAGTGGCGGACGGCGAGCGACGGCGACTGGTCGCGCGCGGGTCGGCGTCGGTCCGATCTGGATCGGGGGAGGGGGAAGCGAGGAGTGGGGGGAGTGGGGCGACCGGGGGGGGGGGGTTAGGGTTTCGGTGCCGGCAGGCCATATAGGCCAGGGGCGCGGATGGGCCGGTGGGGAGGCCGGCTGGGTCGTGGCCCAGTTGGGCCGGGGGAGGGGGGGTTTCTTTTTCTTATTATTATTTCTTTTCTGTTTTGTCTTTTTCTGTTTTCTTCTCTTTTTATTTATTCTTTCCTGTTTTATTTTTGTTACATTTTATTTTAGTTTTAGTAAAATATATACTTAGCATCTAATTTAGTATTTCAATTTAGTCCACTGTTACAAAAAGTCTAGTCCCCAAATAATTTAGTTTGATATTTTATTAATTAATAAAGGCATTTAAATAATTAGGTCTGCTACTATTTAAATCATTTTAGTGCATTTAAGCATTTCATAAAACTTTGATTTCATCACCATAATCACCTATGCATTATCTGGCATGATCCGAACATTTTAGTTTTCAAATTTGAACAACTTTTATTTTCACTTTAAGTTAAATTGAAGTTTGAACTATGAGTTTGAAATGCAATATGATGCAAATGATGACTAGGCTCTGTTAAGCTTGCTGACATGGCATTAACTAAGAGTGATCACTGTGGTTAATTACAGGGGGTGTTACACATTACCAGACCGATCGATCAGATCTGCCGCCTGCCTGCCGCTCGCGGTTTGCCTAGGAGCCGTCGCCTTGCTCGCTGCCTGCTGCCACCATCGATCTGATTCGCTGAAGACTCATGTTGATTTCCGATCGTTTTTCTCCGATCTCGTCGACTACTTCTGTGCTCCATGACTCTCAACGAAGGAATTGTTCCCGTCGATCTTCCTTAAGCTTCGACCAATAATTCTTTCAAAGTCGTCCCGCACCGAAGCTTCACAACGTATCCACCTCTAGATCAACAACCAAAACCTCAAATCGAACCTTGCTCCGATACCACTTATTAGAATTATTCCAAACGAGGACCAAGCAATCACATAAGCACGACACCGAGATTTGTTAATGAGGTTCACCATCATGGCTACATCCTCGGGGCCTGACTACGGGCGCTCCTTCCCATGACACCGCTACAATACCGCACACCGGCCGCCCGGACGCCGGCACACGCCGCCGGCTCCCCCGCGTGCCTGTGCTATTATGTTGGCATATGTTACATCATGTGTCTACCCCCGCTATATATGAGAGGCCTAGGATACAAGTCCTACTAGGACACAACTCGTACCCTGTCTACACATAGTCCAAAACCAAGTTCAACTGCAACCTACCTTGTACAATAATATTTGACACGATTCTAACAACCGCGAAGCACATTTGTGTGTTATTCACACGGAGTACTTCACGCAAGATTTTTTTAACGAAAACCTAGAAAAAAACAAGCAAATTCCAAACCCCAAAAATCTAGAAAACCCCCGAAAAACACCAAAACATGTGCAGAGATAAAAAAAAGAGATCCCGTGTGTGCGCTCAGCGTGCGACACGTGACGACTGGGCACACGAAGTGACATGCTCCTAGCCCATTATGCTGATTTCCCTCCGAAGGAGTACTCTCTAATTAGTTAGTCCTGAATTTTTTTGAGGCATTAGTCCTGGATAAAGCAGGGATTAATATGATTAATTAAATCGTAACAGAGGCCACAAAGCCCACTGGTCTGGAGTTGCGGCCGAGAGGTGAGCATGCCAGCGTGAGGGGTGTGCCACGCGCGTAAAAAGGAATCAATGACAGTACAAAACTCAAATGGATGTAATATCGTTTGTTGTCTCAAAAAAAGAGGATGTAATATCAATTTTTTTGGCGATGAATTCGGATGCATCTGCACACGTGAGGCCCAATCTCGACCAACCAATCAAACATGAAAGCTGCCCATTTTCGTCCATATTTTTTTCTTATTTTTTGCGGATCAAATCTACGATGGTGCCGGTTCACACACGGAGAGCATACTTGGATGTGATGGCATCCCTACCACCATCACCACGGCGTGTGGCGATGGGGCGCCTCTGGTGTTTTCACGATTGGATAGTGCTGAAACAGTGGAGGGGAGGACCCGTCGCCCGTGCCCATCTGCTCAACCTAGTCATCCATCGATGAGACGATCGCACGCCAGATTCAACAGGGACAAGCACTTTCTTGCACCCCACCCGCTTTGCTCCTGTCACGGCACCGCTTGCTTCGTTTTCCGCCAAAGACTTGCGCCGGCGACGACGGCCGTGTCGTGTCTCTCGCGCACGTACGCGTTGCGGACCATGCGACGGCGACGCGGCCGGTCAAATTCGGATCAGCCACCTCGTGTGGCCGGCGAGAGAATGCCGGCGTTGCGTCGTGGAATGCTCTCGAGTCGTTGTGGAAAATGGCTAACTTTATTAAAATAAAACAGAAGTTACATCGTCTACAAGTTTAGAGAAAGGACATCCTAGGCTAATTTGTCCAGATAAGAGAAACTTTATTACAATAACTAAAACTAGCTAGCACATGCACCGCTTGATATGAAGAACGAAAATAATGTTTAAAATTGATCTTTCCTATAGTAGATGCCACATCCACTCACTCTGTAAGATAGCAGCTACTGCATCCCACCATCTCAGTTGTCCAGTGCAAAAATCTATCACATGGGAAAAATGAAACTCTGCTTTAACTCTAGGGAATCCTGAAGAGTTTGCAAAATTCTGGCCATCCCGCATTGCCATTGCTTGGTGCTGACTACATCCGCCACATAGGGTATATTTGCAATGGGCTGCCAGGAAATTTCCTTTTTCATCTCTAATCACTGCTTTTTTGTTTTTGTTTTTTGCGGGTGATCTCTAATCACTGCTGTCGTAGCTCCATCACCATAATCCACAAAATACGACGCATAAACATTGAACTTCATGAACTTTGGGTCAGATTTTCCCTCTGTTTATTCATATAGAAAACAACACAATGAAGTACACGGTCGAACCATATAACATGACAAGGAGCCCATCTAAAAACCATATCAAAAGATACACAAAAAGCTTAGAACTAGTCTAACACTTCGTGAATGCCCGACTGAAGATGCCTGAGCTCCACGACAGCGTCCCAGGAGGGCGGCGACGCGAGCGTCGCCGCTGTTGAGTCTGAGCAAGCAGACAAGGGTTTTCACCCGGAGCCATGACACATGAACAAGACAATGACATCTTTAGGAAAAGAACAACACCCGCGGGCAACGTCAATGCTGGCGCCAAGCACGAAGCTTTCGCTTAGAAACTCGCTTGCACCACCAGAAGGCGTCCCGTTCACCACCGCAACGAGGGACATCGCAGTCACACCAGATCCGGGCACTGCCAGAGCAGGCCAGAGCCGCTCACACAACCTAGAGGTGTAGCCACCACTGCGACCACGAAGCCTGCTGGAAGTTAACCATGTAGCCTGCCATCCGAGGTCGCCAGCCCGACATCCTCACACGAACTCATCACCGACGCCATGACACGCGGCCGTCACCCCAACCACTCCATGAGACACCGCCTCGACATGGAAAGGGAGGCACGATAATACACGAGAGGGACAACCAGCCCGCGACAAGGGGACCAATCCAACCCCTGCACCGGTAGCCAGCACATGCCGCTGGCCAACTGCCAGCAAGCACTACCGGGAGGGGAGGGTGTCGCCCCATCAGATCTGGCCACTCCAGATCAGGACGTGGGACCCCCCCTCCTAGTAGCAAGCACCTCCGGTCGCCAAGCACCCACCTCTATCGGCTCACCACCACCCGCTACACCAGCGCCGCCCACTATCGAGGGCCGCTTCGCCAACCTGCAACGCCGCGCATCCACGCGCCCGCGGGATGAGATCATCACTATCAGTCCGGGGCTCCGAGAAGACACCACCACCACAACGTTGCTGCCTCTCCCGCCCGAAGGGCATGGAGGAAGTCGAGGACCGCAATCCGCACCGGCCATCGGCAAGATCTGGACCCCGCCCTTTAGGACACACTCCATCCACCGCCACTGACACGCCAACCGATGGCCATGGGCGAGCCGGCCGCCCATGGCCCACGCCGCCCGCATACCACACCGCACGACGGCCTGTCAACGCTAGATCAGGCCGGGGCAGTCACGCACGCCACCACCTGATGAAGAGGTCCCCGCAACCGCCACACCATGCCAGAGCTCCAGAGCGCCGCCACCTCGCATGCTCGTTGTCACGCCGCTGGCCCCCACGGCAACCTAGCACCACCTCCCGCAAAGCTGTCGTGCACCAGCCAAACGATACGAGCTACTCCCTCCATTTCTAAATATAAGTCTTTTTACAGATTTCAATATATACTACATATGGATGTATATAGACATGTTTTATAGTGTAGATTCACTCATTTTGCTTCGTACGTAGTTTATATTAAAATCTCTAAAACGACTTAAATTTAGTAATGGAGGGAGTAGTGCATTTATGAACTTGCTGTCAGATTTGGCGCGTCTCGCGTCGCCGTGTAAAATCATCTGGGTCCGTCCAGTGCATCCATGACTGACAAGGCGAGCCAGACAAGAGTACTCCTTCAATGTACTAAATCAATGCGGCGCACACGACACGACCGTCTCGTCTCACGCACCTGCGCCTTCTTCTTAAAACCCCACACCACACACCACACGAGCGGAGTGACGAGAGCGAGGGAGCCACGAACAGGGGCGACGAGCAAACATGGCCGCCTCTTCCTGGCTCCTCGCCGTCGTCCCGGCGCTCCTCCTCCTCCTCATCGCGACGTTCGCGCCAGAGCCGGCAGCAGCAGCGAGCCCCTCCAAGCGCCCCACCCACCAGCCTCCTCCTTTCCCCGCACGAGTTTCTCCCCTGCATCAGCGGGCGGCAATCTCGAGGGGCAGGTACGCTGCCTCCGCCGTCTCCGCCGCGGCGGCGACGGACAACGGCACGGCGAAGCCGTTCACGGCGCACTACTTCCAGCAGGAGCTGGACCACTTCACCTTCACGCCCAACGCCTCCGACCTCTTCTCCCAGAAGTACCTCCTCAACGACACCTTCTGGCGCAAGCCCACCGCCGGCGCCGGCGGCGTCGGCCCGCTGTTCGTGTACACAGGCAACGAGGGCGACATCGAGTGGTTCACCACCAACACCGGCTTCATGTTCGACATCGCGCCCGAGTTCGGCGCCCTCCTCGTCTTCATCGAGGTACCCTGCTTTTACATCCTGCGCCATGGCTGATATTCTAAAGCTAACCATCATGTCATCGGCGACCGTGCCTTGGTCCAAAATTTTGGTCGACGTGTTGATTCGCTCGAGGCTTAAAAAAGCACCGAAAAATCCAAAGGCGATTGCGTTACATGCACACCTGACACCATTTTCGCTGTTGTTTTAGCATTGCTAGTTAAGCTTAATTAACGCTACTATTCAGTACACTCAAACAGTATTAACAGTACAGATGGACTTTTATGTTTGAAATTTGTGTGGGTGTTGTGCAGCATCGTTTCTACGGGGAGTCGAAGCCGTTCGGGAACGACTCGTACAAGTCGGCCGACACGCTGGGCTACCTGACGTCCACGCAGGCGCTCGCCGACTTCGCCGTCCTCATCACCAGCCTCAAGCAGAACCTCTCCGCCGTCGACGCCCCGGTCGTCGTCTTCGGCGGCTCCTACGGCGGCAGTAAGTCCCTCACTAATAAATGTTTTTTTTTTCTATTATATTCGTGCGTACGACATGCGGGCTGGATCTGCCTGATTAGTTTATTTGCATGATTGTCTGAGTCTGCCGGCTCATAGTATTGTCGCGATTAGGATGAGCTAATCTAAAACTGATGCTGTCATGTGGATCTTCCAAAAACAAGGAGTAAATAATTCTGTTGTTTTGTGGATGTTGACTGTTGTCTCTAGTGCTGGCATCATGGTTCAGGCTCAAGTACCCCCATGTCGCCATGGGAGCACTGGCGTCCTCTGCACCGATCCTGCAGTTCGACGACATCACGCCATGGTCTAGCTTCTACGACGCCATCTCGCAGGACTTCAAGGTACAGTAGTACTACTTGAATTAATTACCACTGCTCTAAAAAAAGTTGGTCAAATAATTTGTGGGTGGAGGCCCACTGTCACCGGTCAAATTATTGGTCTTGACTCTTGAGAACGCACGGCAGATTGACATGGACGTACTACGTCCGTCTGCTGCAGAGTGGTCGACGGTGTCGGCTCTGAGTTATTAGTAGTACTGGATTTCACTTGGCGTTCGTCTGGTAGCATGTCTCTCTTCTCTTTCCTGTAGTGTTATCAGTACCCTAGCGGCACCTTAATGATTTTTCAGTTGTGGGCTATGAATTGGTGATAGCGTTTTTCTTCACTAGCATGAAGTTTAATGAATGTGTTTCAATAGAATCTTTCAAGAAAAAAAAAATTGAAGTGCGTGACTGAGATGGCACCGGCCAGCCAGTGATGTGGATGTCTACGTGAGGTCTTAGTTATGAGATCATTGGCTAAGTTGATTAGCCAGATTGCGACACTCAACCGCGCCGAAGGGCTATCAATAGGCGGTTGCGCGAATAAGGTCCTCGATTTTACATAAATATCTGCAAATTGATGTATTTTGTTCATTATCGATAACCGATGACGCAGCTCAGTAGAGACGAGATATAACAAGGAATGGGAATAATGACGTCTTGCTAGTGACATCTTTGTCTGATGGATGGTTGATTAGTCTTTCTCCCAAGCTGAAGTTTCCAAGAAAGATACAGCTGTTTATTTTCCTGACAGTAACATCCAACTAATTTTGCAGTCCGAGAGCCTGAATTGCTTCAGTGTGATCAAGGCGGTCTGGGACGTGCTCGATGACAGGGGATCCAACGACACAGGCCTCTTGGAGCTCAGCAAAACCTTCAGGGCCTGCAAGTAAGCTTTATCCAACACACTACCTACTCTCAATCATAACATACAAGGAGATTCTTTCTTCTTTTTCCTTTACTGAAAACTGCTGGGGACAGGTCAAAAAAGAAAACTGCTGGGGAGACCCATGTTAAAATATATTGCCCGTCTCTCTCCATCCAAAAGGTCTTAGAGTTCAAGACCTTGCGTTCTATTAAAAAAATTGATTCTGCGACCTACATCAATCCCACGTCTAAGGACTAAAATATCCTAGACGTGAGGGGGAGTGCTGAGATATATTGCCCGCCTCTCTCCATCAGTTCGGGCTTTTGGAGCAACTGGCTTGAGCATGAATTCAATACCCCATTCATTAATATAGGCAGAAAAACATGGGATTAACATTGCAAGTATTGTTTTCTTTGTGTGAAGTGTAAGTAAAGCAAACAAATAGTCAAACCTTGTAGGCAGGAAATACATGAAAAAAGATGACTTGCAGGCTTAGAGAACGTATATTAAGTCCAAAGGATAGATTTGCTACTGACATAGACACTCAGCTCAGCTGCATACATGACTGGACATGAAAACCTCATCTTGACAAGATTGCCCGTGCGGTGAACTAATGAAGAGCGCCATATTTGAACGAATGGATGATGACTGACGTTGTGTTATCCCTCAACTTTTAGGACCGTGCGCTTCCCTAGTTCGCTGGCCAACTGGCTATGGACGGCATTCACCTACACTGCCATGGTGGACTATCCAACTCCAGCCAATTTCATGATGAATCTGCCTGCTTACCCTGTCAAAGAGGTTAGCCACTTGTAACCTAATTTACATCCCTTACTCTGGCCTGCATTACATTAAGTGAATGATCAGAGAAATAAGAGTTTCAGATTACCAAACTGAGTTTCTCCTCGTTTGAGCATGTATAAATCACCTGACATTTCTGCAGATGTGCAAGATCATAGATTCTTTTCCTGCGGGAGCAGACGTCGTCGAAAAAGCTTTCGCAGCAGCGAGCCTGTACTACAATTACACAGGCGACCAGAAATGCTTCCAGGTGGAAGGTGGGGATGATGACCCCCATGGCCTCAGCGGCTGGGGCTGGCAGGTAAAATCCTGACTGACAGTGACATACATGTGGTTTACTGATAACACTGCAAGACTGAATACCATATACGTGTTTGTTTCCTGAATAACTCTTTCGCAGGCCTGCACAGAGATGGTCATGCCAATGACGGTGTCGAACGAGAGCATGTTTCCGCCATCCGGCTTCAGCTACGAAGAGAAGTCTGAGGGCTGCTTTGCCAGCTATGAGGTTCGCCCGAGGATGCACTGGATCACTACTGAATATGGTGGCCATGTAAACTTTCTTTCCGATTTTTGAGTGTTTATTACTGTACATACGAACCGTCAGTAGCAACAATTGTTTGGTTGGCATGTGCTCACCTGGTACTGCATTGCACAACCCACCGCAGAAAATTGACAAGGTTCTCAAGAGGTTTGGGAGCAACATCATCTTCTCCAACGGGATGCGGGACCCGTGGAGTCGAGGGGGGTAAGAGGAAAAGATTTCACTATCTGAGTTATTTAGTCGATAGTTTCAACCATTCAGGTGAATTATTTTACCATAGTAAACAATACTAATATTCTTCCTTTCAAAATGCTATCAGGGTTCTCAAGAACATATCATCCAGCATCATTGCTCTTGTCACTGAGAAAGGTAAACATGAAGTTGCAGAAATATGCAAGGTCCAAAGTATTCTGAACTTACTAACGCATGACTACTTGTGGTGGTGCTGTTCAGGGGCCCATCATTTGGACTTCAGATCTGCAACCAAGGATGATCCAGACTGGGTTGTAGAACAAAGGAGACAGGAAGTTGAGATCATACATGGATGGATAGATCAGTATAACAAGGACATTGCACAGATGTAGCAGTAAGAAGGTGCCATTGATTTCACAGTTGAGGAAAATAAATGTGTGGCTACATGCAAAAATATAAGGATTTGCCTTTCTTTTACAGGGCAATGGGTGCAAAAATTAAAATAGCATATTAGTGCAACTGCAAATTCAATAACTTGTCACTCAACACCAGAAATTCTAAAACTTAAGCAGTCATACGTGAATCATGAATGCAAAGCTTCTCTTTGCTCTGAAACTGTTGCAATGAATATTGAACTCGGGGGCATAGATGTATTTGTCCCCACGGAAAATTTAATTGCACAGTTTTGACATACACCCTGTCTATGACGTGTGGGTCCAAACCCACAATCATAGACAGGGGCAATGTGTTTTACTTTGCAGGGGATATCCCATGGAAAGAAGCAACATTGCATATCATAGCACCTTTGTTCTTCGCAATAAACATAATATTTGTTATGATCCCCGGAAAAGAACACCAATTTAAATGGTGTGCTGCTATGCATACCACGCTATGCGTTCGATTTTCGTAAGACAATGAAGATCGAGCCGTCTTTGAATTGGAGTAAACCGGTAAACTGTAGCATGAGAATTGATTAGTCATCGTACTATGATCGTATCAATAAGTATCGTAAGCACAGGTGATGTTTGTAGAAGCCTGCAACCCTGCTTCTAACTAGACTACTTTCCCGAAAAAAGAAAAAAAAACTAGACTTCCACAATTTGCACAATTTCGCGGTTACAATGTGCAAGATCAACAGCCGGCAAACACATATGCAAAAACATCTGTTGCGAAATTCGTGAAGGGGGTGTTTGGTTAGACATAATTTGTGACTTTTTGGTTTTTGGCTTATAAGCCATAAAAAAAACCTATTTGTGTGCTTTTTTCTTTCGCTTTTAGCTTTACCTATTATGTGCTTTTGGCTTAGGTGCTTTTTGGCATATAAGCTAAATTCAAAAGCCAAAAGTATGCCTAACCAAACACCCCCGAAAGCATCATCTCTAGTGAATTCCTGCAGTGAGAAGCTTGATTTGGATACATCTGACCAGCTCAACAAATTCACTATGCAAAGCCTGAAAAGTCTAGAGATAGTGTCAAATCAACATAAAAAAGACAAAAGTGAGTTGGGAAAGACTCCCCCCCCGATCTCCGCCGGCGAGCCCGTGGATTCGCCTCCTCTCTGCCTGCCGCTCCGGCGGCCAATGACGGGGAGGAGAATCCTAGTGTCTCGACTCCTGCTAGTAGATAAGTAGGGTTTTAGTCCTCGCAGGGGCGGCGTATGGACGGATGACGGCGCTCCTTCTTCGAGTCAATCTTCTGGGCTCCGATCCTTCTCAAGTTCATTCGTTGGGACGGATTAGATGGAGCTCTGGCGTAGATTCCTGCCAGCACCTTGGGGCGGCGAGGTTAGGGTTTCTCGCCATGCGTACGCAACGGCGATATTTGGTGTCAGGTTCTTGAGATCGATTCTAGGATTTAACGGCGACGACTGCGGCTCCAGGGCGCTGGTCCTTAGGGGTATGTGTAGGAAGACTTCCCGGCTGTCATCGACAAGGTTAGGCCGGCTCCGGTATGGGAGCGACGACAGCGGCGCGTCGGCGGCTCGTTCTGGCGGCGGCAATGGTCGTTCGGTGGTCCATGGACCTCGATGTAATTTTTGTTATGCTTGAGGACATTTGTACTTTCGGTGAATCTTTATAATAGATCTGATTCTTTTCGCAAAAAGAAACTAAACTGAACTAGCATTGTGCGGTGAAAGAATGAGACAAGTTCTTACATCATTGCACATGTTGAAAATAATATCATCCATTGTGTTGAGTTAATCATTAAGAGCTCGTTGATTACCTATGTTGTTTTGCATAGGGAGGATGCCATTTGCATCCCAGTCATTAAGCATGTAAGTTGTTGTGACAAAACTGTCTGGTCGAAGGTGGGACAATGGAAAACTAGTACTTCCACGATTTACCATCCGAGCCGGCGCCAATGAAGCACTACCAGTACCAGGTGCAAAGTTCTCATTCGGCATCATCCCCATCGAGCGTCCATTGCTTGCCATGTTTGAATGGCTCCACTGGCTCATTTAAGCCCCCACTGATGTAGTGTGCATTAGACATCCCTGCATTGCTTAGTATGTCGAATGGTGCCATCCGCTTACTGAAGTCTTCCATTGATGTACCGATGTGATATTCCACAAATGTAGGGGGTTAATTGCAGACCTTTTCGATAAATAAGAGTGCTGAACCCAATGATAAGCACAAGGAATTGGTGAGCAGAAAATTGTATGGATTTACTGCAAGTGCTAAAAAAATGTCGCCATGTTCTGTTTTGTTGTTGGAGAGTTGCAAGAATAAATAGCAATACAATTAAAATAGTAGAACCTGTGGCACAATCAATAATTTGTGTTAAGGGCAAGCATATTGTGTTTCTTATGTGGACTAAAAAGTTCTCTAAGACGGCGAGAATATCACACAATTGCTAATTCTATAGTGATCTGCATTGATTACTTTTGCTTGGTCACTATTGTGGGGATAGAGTCTAAGCCTATATGTTGCAAAACCATTGACTAACGCATACTCATGATTGTCTCTTTAGAAAGCATCCACAACTACTAATAGAAATTAAGACATAAGCCCAACCATTGCATTATTCTCTAGGGTCCCTATTCACCCCTCATGTTATTATCAAGGGTATAGTAAAAGTCTGAGAAAAAACATGGTGTCCTATCCCACCTCCCACCCCAACAATGGCACCCTCTAATATTGGCCAATGGAGGGCCTCCTTCACTGGGATTTCTCCCCCGGTCTCGCGGTCGCGGCTCTGGTACGTCAACGATTCGGTTCTATGGTTCACTTTCCCCCCTCTGGATCAATGAAATAATTCTTCTGGTTGTTTCTTTATCCTCGGCTACCTTCACTATCACGGTTGTTTCGGTTGGAACTACACTAAATGTTGCATTGGTGGTTCTCCAATCCATCTGGACTTAACATACATCATTTGAGGGACGCAATTACCAATTTTCTGTGGCTTCCAATCGAGATGGTCATTTTATCTATGGTCTTAAGGACCAGATTTGGCCTGACTTTGTTTGCCACTTCCAATAGTTCTGACCGGAATTCTAGGATTACTCAATGGTCGATGATTTGTGGCACTCAGATAACATGAATGAAATGATCCTAGCTCACACTACTATGGTAGCGAAAACCAAGTTAAATTTTCTATGATAGAGTTCAATTGGTGATTCCTCGGCCGCCAAAGAACTGGCCAAATATGGATTTTATTCTTTACTGGTAAACTCGTCGGAATTGGGCTCCTACTCGCTAGAAAATTCAAATTCTTCCCAGTTACGTTTTGGAAGTTGATACGTCTCCAGCGTATCTATAATTTATGAAGCATTCATGCTATATCTACATGAGTTCTACATGCTTCTGGTGCACTTTTATATTATTTTTATGGACTAACATATCTTACATTCTTAAGAAGTTTATCCCCCTTACAAGGCATTCTCTCAACATGCATATTATTCACCTCAATATTCCCATGTCTCCATTGCAGTTACAGATAAAAACCACGTATCTCTTTCTGACTATCTCTCTCGCCAGCCCGGCAGCCCCTCTTCGGCCTCTCCCTACCGCCTAATAACCTTCCCAATTAACTTCTTTACCCATTGATTTCTATCACCAATTCCTATTCATCTTCTCCATCGAATAAATTCATGAGTAACAGATGGAGTCGTCTTTAAACTCATGTCTTCACCATAACAATTAGAAGAGCATCGGCTGCCGTCTGGCCTAGACAGCTGCCGCCCCAGCCGTCCAACCCACGAGAGCCACCCACTGCCGCTCATCCCGTTCCTGCCACCTCATCTGGACCCGCAGGTCGACGCCAACGACTAGGGCGCCATTGCTAGCCACCTGACCGCTGGCGCAGCCCTCGGGCAAGACGCTGCATGCGCCACCTGCCCCAATCCAGCCGCGTGCCTCCGCTAGCAACCTTCCTGAGCCCCTGCCGCCAACCCGGCCACACGCCGCGTGCCACCACCACCAGCCTCACCCATCCCCAGCTGTGGATCCAGACATGTTGAAGCGACATGGTGCAAATCATGCATGTGAATAATTATGTTATGAGATACAATCATATAATATCAAACCTTATTAATTTGATTTAAGGGATGTGGCAACGCTTACTATCATTGTGGAAAATGCCTACAAAAACAAACAAAAAACGTATGAAAGGAGTCAACGTGCCACATGACAAATGGAGATGAAATTAAGGAGTTAAAGTGCCACACGATAGAGGAAATGAAAGTAGTCAATGCGCCATAGAACAAACAGAGATTAAATGAGTCAACACACCACGCGACAAATGGAGATGAAAGGATTCAAGGCGACAATGACATATGGAGACTAAATGAATCAACACGCTATGCGGCAAATATATCTCTTGAGAATCTAGACATTTAGATTTGGAGAGTTAGATTGGAACTTAATGGTTTATATTTAGGGTGACCTAGGGGCACCACTTAAGCTCGTTGATACAATGAAATTCCAGCATGATACAATGATCTACAAGTATTACTATTAAATGCATTGCTTGTGGAATTTCATACTACGTAGTTTTCCCCCATGTACCTTCTAAATGGGCAATAGAGAAGAGTTTGGTGAGATCATCTTTGGTATTTTATTTTAAGAAAAACATGGAAGGGATGATATCCGATGACTTTCGTGATGGTACTCATTTTTCTTTGGACGAATCAAGATTGTGCGACATCACCTCAATTCTCAAGTAGATTATGAGATACTATAGACTTGGAGATGGTCTCTCAAATTATTTTGATAGGAATAAAGGAATAAGCCATGCATGCCATCTACGTGTAAAATTTGATTACGAAAAAGGAGTCCATGCACCACGTAGAAAATGAGATGCAATGTAAAAACTAGAAAGTTTCCATTTCCATTGAGTGAGTCTTCTTCAAAACAAATTCGTAAAAAGAGAATTCAGTAGCTGGACTTCATTCGAAGCAATGAGCTTAAGTGGTACCTCTTTTTCTTTCTACACAAAACCCGTTGGGTGCCATTTGACCCTCCAAATATGAAGTTTTTGATTCTCACAACATATATAGTCGCATAGTGGGATGATAGTAAGCACTACCGCATCCCACAAATCATATTAATCGGATTTGTAATAACATATGTTTGTATTTCATAACATAATTTTTCATGTCCATGAATAATTCGTTCTCCAGTGTAATTCATAGGACATCATTCCTTTTTGATATTTTTCAAAAAATTACATGAAACTATTAAATGTTAACTCTTGGGCCATATACGTACCACAAACAGAAACATATTGACATTTGACAATAATGGAATTTTATTGAGGCGGATAATAAAAAAATGGCAGAAACTATCACACTTTTCTCAAAACTACACACATCCATGGCATGGACCACAAGAACTCCACTCGATGGATCCTTGTATTTCTTTTCTCTCTTCTTCGCAAACGACATTTCTTTTTCTTGAACATCTTGGCCTGACTTCATACTCAAAAAGCATAAACAATTATCTTAGTGATGTAGGACAGAGGATGCAATTATTTGGTTTTAATTTATGTGTTGCTCTCGCCCTAGTCTGAAACACCGTTGAACTTATTTTTGAGAAGTGTTTTATTTTTCAGATAAAAGTCCGTTGTCATATTTTGATTCCAGGAAGTCATAAGGCCCGAAATGTGCAACTGAAATCGAAGATAACTTCCATCCGTTTATTCGATGCCCTCTTGCTCGTGAGCTGTGATATTGCTATGGCAGAAGTCAGGGTCTTGCCGGAGATTAATGAGATTGAAAACACGGGCAAAGAGTGGTTATTGCACGCACTTGAACCCCTCCCAGACATCGAACGCGCCATGCTGCTGATGACCTTATGGCGCTGTTGGCACGTCCGCAGTGAAGTTGTTCATCACAAACCGCCACCCCCGGCGGAAGCATCTAAAAGATTTCTCGTAAGCTACCTGGACTCTATCATTGGGCTCAAAACTGAATTGTGTGATGATCCTTGCAAAGGTAAATCTATCATCACGTATCACCAAACAGTGAGAACAACAATGACAAGTCAGGTGGATAGATGGAGTTCGCCCCATGTTGGGTGGGTGAAATTAAACATTGACGGGTCCTATGGGCGAAGATGGTGCCGCTGGAGCGGGAATGATCTTACAGAATGACAATGGTGCTATCATTTTTTCGGCCTGTAGGGCACTGTTTTCATGTGGAGAAGCATTGGAAGCGGAACTTTGTGCGTGTATGGAAGGACTCTCATTTTCAATCCAGAGAAGTGAATTGCCAATTATTGTGGAGATGGACTCCATGGTTGCCAATTATTGTGTGCCTGATGAGGTTGACCTGTTGTGTCAACAGGACTGTAATGGGTGTGGTTGATTAATGAATTTTACCCTTGTGCAAAAAAAGAAGAAGCTGATTTAGTCGCATGAGATAGACAGATATTTATAGTCTTCCATTGCAAGAAAGATTAGGCACTTCATGAGCCTTTCTAGAACTTGTATTACTCTTGTTAACCACACTCAAAATAAGATTAGTGATAGTCTAGCTAAGTTTGCAAGGGTTGAAGGAAGAACTATGACCTAGATTTGTTCAGGACCTTCAACTTCTTTAGAGCTAGCTCATGCAGATTGTAATTACCATGATATTTGAGTAATACTCCCTCCGTCCCAAAATTCTTGTCTTAGATTTGTCTAAATACGGACAAGAATTTTGGGACGGAGGAAGTACAAGTTTTTACCCGCAAAAAAAAGGAAAAAAAATGAGAGGTAACCTATGCACAAGAATATGAGTTTAGGAGCGAACCAACTTGTGATTGGATGGTCAAAAAGACAGTGGTATCCTCTGCCCACCAGAGTTCAAGTCCCAGACATGACATTGGTGCTTGTATTTTCTCATCAATCTCAAGATGATGTGTCGTCTCGGTCTCTCGGAGGTGGTCATAGGGGTATGATGGTATGTGTGCGTTCCTAGGGCTGAGTGTATGTTTGTGTATGCGAGGGACTTCGATTGTACCGTATTAAGAAAACAAATATGAGTTTAGGCCTCACACATTGTCACGTCCCTGCAAAGGTAGTTAGGGATCTGGCCGTTGAGACAATGAACGCGCTCTCCGTTTCCAGTCAAAGGACAAAGACACTCTGTCCATGGCCATGCACCCGAACAAAGCAGGAGTCTCTTCTTTTGTAATTCAAATCATATCTTCGTGCTCCAACATTTGTTAAGAAAAGAACAAAAAAGCAAAAAACAGCAACACAGCCCGTGGTTTTGCTTTCCAAAATACATGCACAAAATCATATCATCGGCGGACGGCACAAGCAGACACCAAAATACATGCAAAAAATTAATACTGTAGATTCAGAAATTAATGCTGTAGATTCAGAAATTATTGAGTAGAAATTAAGTAGCGCATGAACAGAACCCAAAATCAAGCACGGGGAGGGCGCTTTTCACCTCTGGACCACAAGACTTCCAGTCCTTCCCTCGACCCCTCTCCCCCTATAAAAGCCGCCCTGCATCCTCCAGCCCTTCGCACAAAGCTCCTCTGAAATCCACATTTTGGTTCTGTTCTGCCCTGCGGCGAGGAAGCCATTGTAAGAGGTGGGAAAGGAGGGATCTAATCTAACAGAGGTTTTGGGTTGTGTTCTTAGATGGCTAGCTGTGGGCTTTGTGTTGGTTAGTCCCCTTGTTCCTTAATCAGTGTTTTCCTGATGCCGTTTGATTTGCCAGGTGGGACGAAGGAGTTCGGAAAACAATGGCCTCGATGGGTGGGGACCAAAGGCAGATGATGGAGGATGCGGCGGAGGACAAGTTCCCGGAGGGGTTACGAGTCCTCGCCGTGGACGACGACTGCATCTGCCTCAAGGTGCTAGAGAACCTCTTGCGCGGCTGCAAATACCACCGTGAGTCTCTTGAATCTTGATCCCTCCGCTTCGCCAAAGTCCATTAGAATCGGAGCCTTGTGATCTTTTTGTTTCTCTGAGAATAATGCTTTCTGCGATGCAGCAACGACTGTGACGGATGCCAAGACGGCGCTGAAGATTCTCAGGGCGGGGAAGGAGAAGTTCGACCTGGTCATCACCGACGAGCGCATGCAGGACATGGACGGCTTCAAGCTCCTCGAGCGCATCCGCCTCGAGATGGATCTGCCCGTCATCAGTACACTCACTGCTCAATTCTAAGTCCTAGTTTTATTTTTGTGTGTATGAGCTGACAATTCTCTTTGAGGACGTACTTCTAATCCTGAATCTTGGATATACAGTGAGAGAACATTCATTCCTTTGGGCAGCACGTGAGATCCTATATATTCAGCACGATTTTAGAAAACCAAATACACATGCACGCCACAATCACCCTATTTCTAACTTTGGGGAAATCGAAAGAGTGGGATCCCCATTCAGCCCGAACCAATGGGATCCCATCTAACCGTTCATCTGTCCGATCGGATGGCCAGTGGGCCGGGTAGTAGAGCGGAGGTGAATCGACACATTAGTGAATTAGGAGGGGGCCAGATCGCAGGATCCCTAGTGGTATCGGTTCCTTGCCCGAACCAATGGGATCCAACCTAACTGCTCATCCATCGATCAAATGGCTAGTGGGGTCAGGGGAATGGAAGTGGTAGCATGTGATTTATGAGATCCAATTAATTATTGACTTAAATAATTGTGTTGATAGGGGGGGGGGGGGGGGGGGGGGGGTGGGGGGGGTGGTTGTGTTTTTTAGTATGCTATAAACATGTGTCATGTGTACCATATATAATTATAAGTGCAACGATACCCCCCCCCCCCCCCCCCTATAGGAACCGGTTCTATTTTCGATCAATTGATGTCCCAATTGCATTAAAACATGTCGTCTAGATTCAGTATAAATTTGTTTTGGAACTTCAATACATAGTGCCTGAAGTCTAGATGAGTTCAATACCATCCATACAATATATATGGTAATCTAGCTTGGTGTGAGTATGTGTCACTCCTATGCAATGTAGACCCACTACTCGTATGTGTGCGGTGTGGGTGCATTGATGGACTCAATTTAATTTTGTATGCTCTCTCAATTGTAAAAATCTAGTCATAAGAACCAAAACTATAATATATTTATATTTTGTGATATGACCAAATTATATTTAGTTGTTTTCTAAACTAATATTAAATGTCTAGTCCTTGCAATCACACAAAGTATAGAATTGCACCACCTGTTTGCTAGGGTGGCATGAGTAATACAATTAGGAAACTACGTATGTTGTATCTACGTTATTAAAGGATTACCCATCTATAATCTACTTGAGATTGTTTGTTAAAAGTACTTACTACTGAGAATACCATATAAAGGAGTGCCACTTTTAAGCAGATACATTGAGTAGGTTAACCATGTAAAATATCTACAATCCTGAAGCTTTGTTGACTTTGAACTAGCACACTAATTTGTAGTCACATTATTTTGCCGGAGAGTGCAACCAAAAATACTTATTATCCTAAAATGTAATAAAAATACTTAAGATAATGGCGCTGCTATTTGCATGACTGCTTAACATGCTCAGAACATTACAGGGGCCGATCACTTTTATCTAGTGCGCTAGAGAAACATGGTAAACCACCAATAATAGTAATTGATCTTCAGGTTCACTAGTACTTAAACGTGATGATCTGATTTACCTAGTTAGAACATGGTATTATGATGGGTTAGGCATTGTGTCATGGTTATTTTTTATCCATTAGTTATGTTTTATACTATTAATTGAATGTGTGAATGTTTTTCCATTTAATTTGCATTGGAACACAAATTATATCATTGTCATGATAATCTGAAAATCATGTGGAAAACATGTTTGCTTTCCCACTTGCCCGACACATTTGGAATAATGAATTCTGGTTTCTGTCTATAAGCACCAGTATAAAATTTTATGTCCAGTTCATAGATTTTTGTGAAGTACTAAACTCCAAAGCTAAGTCAGGTCATATGGCATGCAGTGCTATCTGAAGATTGCGACAAGAAGGCTGTGATGAGGGGGATAAATCATGGGGAGTGTGATTATTTGGTGAAGCCAGTGCATACCAACGAGCTAAAAAACATATGGCAGCATGTTGAAAGCAGGAGAAATTCCGAAGCAATAAGCCACATCAGCGGGGACGATGATGACGACCAGAGAGCACAGCTTGGGACTGCTGCCAAGAGCAATGATGGAGCTAATACTGACGAGAACAAAGAGAGCACACATGCATCCGCTACCCAGAAGAAGCCAAGAGTGGGATGGACAATTGAGCTGCATACAAAGTTTATGGAAGCTATCAACCAGATCGGCCTTTATAGTAAGACACACATTATGTCCTTATTAAATGACACAACACTTGTTGTTATTTGGGATTTTTCATTAATAATTTTTTGATTACATTACTATAGGGGCTACTCCAAAAAAGATTCTGGAGCTGATGAATGTGGATTACCTCACTAGAAAAAATGTATCGAGTCATCTACAGGTTTATTTTCGACCCTTGTTCTTTATTTGTCACATGTTTGTGTTCCATTTATTCATAGTCTAACATTTTGTCATATATAAGTGCGAGCTTTTATTTTTTTGGGGAACTTATCAGTCAAAGGTTTAGTAATGCACCCAGCATGAAAATGTGTGTAATTGTAATCTTTTTTGTCCTTGAAAATGTGAGGCTTATCTTATATACTGCATGCCCCATACTTTTTTTAACCCATGCAACACTTTTAGTTATTTTTGTTCCCACATGTCCACTATTACTATTCCCCATGAGCGTGTAGCTCATATATATGTTTATTTTGTCTATATTGTTATTTCAGAAGTATAAATTGTACTTGAAAAAAGTCAACCCAAATCCACTTGGTGATGCATGTGTAAGATGGAACTCTTTCATGAACATTCGGGAGAGTTTTATGTATAACCATGAACATGAAAGGTGGGGTGTGTCCTCAGGTGGCATCGCCTCCTGGAGTCCCAACCATTACGGTGCAGCGGGTCACTTAGGTCAGCATACAAACACCCAGAGGAGTATGTCCATGGGTTCATTAATCAATGGTGGTACAGTGCTGGGGTATTTGGTTCCACAGTCGCCCTATATGGGAAGATTTTCTGGCTTCAATGAGCATATAGTTCCATTCAACATACCTAGCAACCCAAGCTCTATAGGGATGTTCAATGCAAACAGCAGTGTTCCAATGGCAGCACCTCAGTTCGTTTACAGCGACCCCATCACTACATTAGTGGCAGGCTTTAGTGAGCAGATGGCGCCATTCAACATAGCAAGCAACATGGGCTCGGTTGGAATGATGTTAAATGGCAAGTCTGCACCTGGTACAGGAAGAACTTCAGTGGCAGAGACTGATATGGTTAACTACGGAAGAACTACTTCTGCACTTTCCAACCATCAGACAGATGGTTTCGTTCCATTGACACAGATGCATGATGTCGGTGATGCATCTGGCATTCTCCATGTGCAAGAAGGAACAGTTGATCAGCAAGCACTTAGTGGTCAACTGAATGGCATCAATGACTTGTCATCGGGTGGTATTAATGAAGTAAGAATGTTTCTCATTGACATGTATCTAGTCTATGCACATGAAATTTTGAATTGAACAGGTGTATTTAAATCAAACTTTCTTTCTCGCTGTAGGATTTCATTGGAGAGGATGCTGTCATGGATGGATAATGAAACTTATGTTGGTTAACGCAACCTAGATACGAGATATTTTTCACATGTGTGTTGGGCACTTTTAATGGGTCATTCCTTTGTTTCTTGCACACTGTACCATGAAACTGTCAGAATTATGTAGTCTAGTTGGAAGTACGGTCGTGTCGGTGCTTCTATTTTACTCCAGCTATTTTTTTAAGTTTGTGTTGTCTTCTGAGATCAAAATGATGTTTGGTTATGTTATTTCTGATGTAACCATTTTTGTTCTATATATTATCGATGCCATGTTGCATCTTTTCCTGAGACAACATTTCAAGGTAAAAACATGTCCCCCTGGCTATGACATGGTCTTTAGGACGCATTTGTCAGACACAGCTTAGGGCGAATTCATACATTAAATTTTCTATAAAGGCATATACATGTTTCCCCCTGCATTTAATGTTCATTGCAGAAGTGTCAGAAGTAGAAACCGAGTGAAGAGAACCCTGGTCTTCATTATCCATGTATAAATGCTTTACTTTTCCAATTCTGATGTCGTGTGATAGAAGTTGCTTACACTAATGTCTTATCCTAATATTCTGTGCCTATCACCATAAAACATAAATGAAATTATTTAGTTTTGGATGTAGAAAATATTTATTTACCTTAATTGTGAAAGTCAGTGGTGCCTAACTTAAACATGTGCAGTCAAGAATAGGGTTTATGAACGCCTAGGCCATCATCACAACATCTTCAAACATCATGCAAATCATGCACCTGAATAATTATGTTATTAGATACAATATGATATCTCAAACCCTATTAACTTCATTTAAGGGATATGGTGATGCTTACTACTATTGTGGAAAATGCTAACAAAAACTCAAAAATGACAATGAAAGGAATCAATGTACCACATGACAATTGGAGATGATGTTAGATAATCTTGTCTGTTAGGTTAGATATAGTTGCTACGTGGTCTACTAGGTAGTCTACTAGGACGTGTTGGAGTTAGCTTGCATGCCATGTGTTGGTGCTAAGAATTTGAGTTAGCACTAGTCTGGCTCGAAGTAGTATTGCCGTGTCATAGTTTGAGTTTAGTAGGAGCCCAAGGCAGAGTCGGTCCATGTGGTAATTGTGTAGTGTTCTAGTACTAGCCCAGTTAGGAGTCCATGTAGGTCTGTCAATCTTATGTCAGTTGCTCATATATATATGCTTACGTGAGCTTTTGTAACAGGGAGAAAAGGAGAAAAAAAACAGAAACGAAGGGCACGCCAAAGGGCCCTTGGCTAAAAGTTTTTGTGTGCGTGTGTTCATCATGATTTGATGTGATCGGTCCGTGGGCAAGTTCCAGCAAATGAAAGGAATTAATGTGCCACACGATAGAGGAAATGAAAGGAGTCAATGCGCCATGGTACAAAGAGAGAAGATAGGAGTCAACACACCAAGTGAAAGCGAAAAATGGAGATGAACGGATTCAAAGAGACACGTGACAAATGGAAATGAAATGCGTCATCGCAATAGGTGAAAAATATATGCCTTAAGAACCAAAATGTTTAGATTTGGAGGGTCAGATTGGCCTGAACGATTTATATGTAGGGATACCTAGCAGCACTAATTAGTTCATTGCCAGAAAGAAAGCCTGGCATGATAAGCTGATCTACAAGAATTACTATTGAATGCACTGCTTGGTGAATTTCATATTAGGTACTTCTCCCTCCACCCCGATGTACTTTCCAAATGGGGCAATACACCTGAGTTTCATAAGCTAACATATGTTTTTTTATTTTTAGAAAAAACATGAAGGGGATGATAACCTATATTGCATGAAGGTATTCACTTTTGTTGGAATGCCTCGAGGTTGTGCATTGTGAAAATCCTGAATATGAGATACTATAGATCGAGACATGATCTCTTAAATCTTTCTGATAAGAATGAAGGAATAAGCCAATGCATACCACCTATGGGTAATATTTTGTTACAAAAAGGAGTCGATGTACCACACAAAAATATATGCAATATTAAAAGTAGGGATTTTCCATTTCCATGGGGTGAATCATCATCTTCTCCATTCTTCCCTGAAAAGATATACCAAAGATAGATTATGGCAGATCACCGCATCCTATTGGACTTCATTTGAAGCAATGAGCTTAAGTTGTGTCTCGAGGTCTTTCTATTTATAATTCAATTGGTGGCGATCTGACCCTCCAAATCTGAACTTTTTGATTCTAATGACATATATTTGTCGTGTAGTGCATTAAATCCTTTCATATTCATTTGTCATGTGTCACTTTGAATAATTTTATCTACATTTGTCCTGACGCCTTTCAACCCCTCGTCGTATGGCACATTGACTTCTTTCATCTCCAATTGTTGGCCGACACATTGACTTCTTTCATCTCCATTGGTCAGGTTTTCATGAGTACTTTTCCACAATGATAGGAAGTACTACCACATCATATAAATTATATTAATAGAATTTGGAATATCATATGTTTGTATTTTCTAAAATAAATATTCACTTGCATGAATAATGTGAGCTTAGGATATCATTTCCCTCAAATATTTCGCAAATAATGACATGAATCTAGTAAAAGTTCACTCTTGCAAGTAACAATAGTCGGCCAACAATTACTACTAGAATATGTTTGATGATCAAGCTCCCAATCACCATTAGTTTGATGATCGTTACTTGGTATCCCGAAAATGAAATATGCACCAAACGATCATCAAACTAACGTTGATGTTTATTAACTATGGCTTTCAAAATATTAGCATGTTCTATCTATATCGGTTGCGACACTTTTTCACCTCACTAATACGCCCAGAACCTCACTAATACGCCCACAATAAGACCACTTGACAAATTTCACATTTTTGACCAACATCTGTGTTGGATTCATTTTTTGCAAACAAAACTCGAATGGTTACTAAATACAACCAAGTGAGATATATAACACATGAGTAGGTGTGCAAATCATCTATAATGTGTTTCCTACATCATGGAGAACTATTGTACACGATGTTGGAATGCTATTCTAACACTAGTAGAAAACAGGGCTTTGGTCCAGGCGAGATAAGAGCTTTAATCCCGGTTCTGTTACGAACCGGGACCAATGGGTGCATCAGTCCCGGTTCGTGAGGCCAGAGCGCCGGCCGAGCCAGGGTCCCGGTACGTCTGACCCCTTTGTTCCCAGTTCCAGACACGAACCGGGACCAAAGGGCCTCGCTCCTGGCGCAGCCCCTTTAGTCCCGGTTGGTGGCTGGAACCGGGACCAAAGGTCAGTATTCTGTCCCGGTTCTAGCCACCAACCGGGACTAAAGAGATGCCTATATATACCCCTGCCCACCCTCCCCTCTGTTTTTTGGCCGTGTGGGAGGTATGTGCATGCGCTGCTCTGTTCTCCCTTCTATGCATGCACATGAGGTGTTCTATGAAATGCCCGAGCCACACTTAAGCTTTCTCCTCTCCAAGCTCGACCTCCAAGCTCTATTTTCCCCAAGATTTGTCTAGGTTTGGCGGTGCATCAACTACACAAGCGTTCTAAAAGGTTAGCTACTTCATCCTTTCATCTCTCACTGCTAGTTTAGCTCATTTCAAATGCTCTAGAAGTAGAGTGGTTTTTGGGTTTTAGTGTAGGAGTGTATGTGGGAGTTCTTTTGATTTAGATGCACAATTCGAGCCCAAATTAACTTCTTAGAGTCTGCACATGTGTAGGGTGCCGTCCCGTCCCCGTCCTCACCGTCCTCGGTTGCCCGCGCCGATCTCGTCGCCGGCACCACCGTGGTGAGCCTCTTGTTCTTATCTTCTTTTTAAAAGAAAAAAATCTTACTTGTATGATTTAGATAGATATACTTGTATAAATTTTTTACTTTTATTATTGTTTGTTATTATATAGTGCCATGGTTTTGGTATCTGCCCCCGTCGGCCCTCGTCCGGTCTATGATTCGGATGTGGTATATTATCTTTTATAACTATTTGTTTCATTTAGTGTTTATGACAATTATGCCGACCAACATGACATAGATGTTTTTATCTAGGAGGTATGTGAACCGGAAATTCCAACCGACCCTCTTGTCGAGAGGTTAAATTTAGTTGAACAAGAAAACGAGTATTTGAAATAAAAAATGAAAAGAATTGAGGAGGAGAAGATGTAATTGGAGTTGCATGTTGCCGATGTCGTCGATGATCACAAGATCAAGATGGATGCAATGCCCTTCAAGATTAGAAAGATAAAAAAAATATGCCATTGATAATGAGGCTTGGTATCATTATGCTGTTGGATCAATTGTTACCTTAGTTGCGATTATGATCGCATTTGTTGTTGCATTTAGATGTTTTAAATAGTTGTATGTTAGTTTCAAAGTATGTTTTAATTAGATGCTCTAGAGAGTTGTATGTTGTTCTATGAGAACTATGTATGAACTTTATGTATTTATTTTTTCAGTAATAACATTTGATCACTACTGTACTTTGGTTTTAATGTGATGATGAACTTGTATTAATTTGGTCACTTCTCTATTCATGATGTTCTGTAATGGTTTTTGATACACTTAATTATATAATGCACGCAGATGAACCGGCAATGGAAGTACGGTGACCGACGCACCTCCGAGTACATTGAGGGCCTGCATAATTTTCTTGAAGTGGCTGAGGCAAACAAGCAGAATGGTTTTATGTATATTGTCCATGCCCTATCTGTGGGAATACGAAGGATTACTCTGACTTGAAAACCCTTCACATACACCTGCTTGAGAAGGGTTTCATGCCACACTATAATGTTTGGACCAAGCAAGGAGAAAAAAGGGGTTATGATGGAAGGCAACGAAGAAGAAGACGATGATGACAACTATCCCCCTGAATACGGTGATATTGCAATGGGGGAAGCTGAAGATCAAGAG
This sequence comes from Thinopyrum elongatum, assembly GCA_011799875.1. Classification (NCBI taxonomy): domain Eukaryota; kingdom Viridiplantae; phylum Streptophyta; class Magnoliopsida; order Poales; family Poaceae; genus Thinopyrum; species Thinopyrum elongatum. The sequence continues at coordinate 665,286,678 of CM022303.1, forward strand.
GAACCAGACGATGTGCCCGATGATGATCTTCGCCGGGTCATTGTTGATGCAAAGAGACAATGCCAAAGTGAAAGAGAGAAGTTGAAGTTCGATCGCATGTTAGAGGATCACAAAAAAGGGTTGTACCCAGATTGCGAAGATGACGACACAAAGCTCGGTACCACACTGGAATTGCGGCAATGGAAGGCAGACAATGGTGTATCTGACAACGGATTTGGGAAGCTACTGAAAATAATGAAGAAGAAGCTTCCAAAGGGTAATGAATTGCCCGACAGTACGTACGAAGGAAAGAAGGTTCTATGCCCTCTAGGATTGGAGGTGCAGAAGATACATGCATGCCCTAATGACTGCATCCTCTACCGCGGTGAGTACGAGGATTTGAACGCATGCCCGGTATGTATTGCATTGCGGTATAAGATCAGACGAGATGACCCTGGTGATGTTGAGGGCGAGCGCCCCAGGAAGAGGGTTCCTGCCAAGGTGATGTGGTATGCTCCTATAATACCACGGTTGAAATGTCTGTTAAAAAACAAAGAGCATGCCAAGTTGATGTGATGGCACAAAGAGGACCGTAAGAAATACGGGAAGTTGAGAGCACCCGCTGACGGGTCGCAGTGGAGAAAAATCAAGAGATGGTGGGGGGACTTTGCAGGTGACGCAAGGAACGTATGGTTTGGTTTAAGCGCAGATGACATTAATCCTTTTGGGGAGTAGAGTAGCAATCATAGTACCTAGTCCGTGACTCTATGTATCTATAACCTTCCTCCTTGGTTGTGCATGAAGCGGAAGTTCATTATGATGCCAGTGCTCATCCAAGGCCCTAAGCAACCCGGCAACAACATTGATGTGTACCTAAGGCCATTAGTTGAAGAATTTTTACAGCTGTGGAATGGAAAAGGTGTACGTGTGTGGGATGAGCACAAACAGCAGGAATTTAACCTACATGCGTTGCTGTTTGTAACCATCAATGATTAGCCTACTCTCAGTAACCTTTCAGGACAGACAAACAAGGTATACCATGCATGCACGCACTGTTTAGATGACACCGAAAGTATATATTTGGACAAATGCAGGAAGAATGTGTACCTGGGACATCGTCGATTTCTTCCAACCAACCATCAATGTTGAAAGAAAGGCAAGCATTTCAAAGGTGAGGCAGATCACCGGAAGAAGCCCGCCCTCCGTACTGGTGATCACATACTTGATATGGTCAATGATTTACATGTAATCTTTGGAAAGGGTCCTGGCGGACTATCTGTTACGAATGACGCTGATGGACACACACCCATGTGGAAGAAGAAATCTATATTTTGGGACCTACCCTATTGGAAAGACCTAGAGGTCCACTCTGCAATCGACATGATGCACGTGATGAAGAATCTTTGCGTGAACCTGCTAGGGTTCTTGGGTGTGTATGGGAAGACAAAAAATACACCGGAGGCACGGGAGGACCAGCAACGTGTGCACGAAAAAGACGGCATGCATCCAAAGTAGTACCAAGGTCCTGCCAGCTACGCTCTTACCAAAGAAGAGAAGGAAATCTTCTTTGAATGCCTGCTCAGCATGAAGGTCCCATCTGGCTTCTCGTCGAATATAAAGGGAATAATAAATATGGCAGAGAAAAAGTTCCAGAACCTAAAGTCTCATGACTGCCACGTGATTATGACGCAACTACTTCCGGTTGCATTGAGGGGGCTTCTATTGGAAAACGTTCGATTAGCCATTGTGAAGCTATGTGCATTACTCAATGCAATCTCTCAGAAGGTAATCGATCCAGAAATCCTACCAAGGTTAAAGAATGATTTGGTGCAATGTCTTGTCAGTTTCGAGCTGGTGTTCCCACCATCCTTCTTCAATATCATGATGCACGTCCTAGTTCATCTAGTCAACGAGATTGCCATTCTAGGCCATGCATTTCTACATAATATGTTCCCCTTTGAGAGGTTCATGGGAGTCTTAAAGAAATATGTTCGTAACCATGCTAGGCCAGAAGGAAGCATCTCCACGGGCCATCAAACAGAGGAGGTCATTGGGCTTTGTGTTGACTTCATTCCTGACCTTAAGCCGATTGGCCTCCCTCAATCGCGGTATGAGGGGAGACTGACTGGAAAAGGCACGCTAGGAGCGGACTCAATAATATGTAGGGACGGGCATTCTTAGGCTCAAGCACACTACACAGTTCTACAGAATTCTACCTTGGTGACCCCTATGTCAATGAACACAAGAATATTCTGCGCTCCAAACACCCGGAGCAGTGTGACGACTGGATTACATGTGAACACATTAGGACTTTCGGCAGTTGGTTGCAAACACATCTCATGGGGGACAACATTGTTGGAGATGAGTTGTACTCGTTGGCCAGGGGACCATCTTCGACTGTATTGACTTACAAAGGGTACGAGATAAATGGGAATACATTTTACACGATCGCCAAAGATCAAAAGAGCACCAACCAAAATAGTGGTGTCCACTTTGATGCAGCAACCAAGAGGGGAAAGGACACATATTATGGTTACATAGTGGACATATGGGAACTTGACTATGGACATGATTTTAAGGTCTCTTTGTTTCGGTGCAAATGGGTCAACCTATCAGGAGGCAGGGTACAGGCAGGCCCACAGTATGGAATGGCAACAGTGGATCTGAACAATCTTGGGTACACAGACGAACCATTCGTCCTAGCCAATGATGTGGCGCAGGTTTTCTATGTGAAGGACATGTCTACCAAACCGAGAAAAAGAAAAGATAAGGAAGCGAATACATCATACGATGAGCCAAAGCGCCACATAGTTCTTTCAAAGAAAAGAGACATCGTGGGAGTGGAGGGCAAGACAGACTTGTCTGAAGATTATGAAAAGTTTCATGAAATTCCTCCCTTCAAAGTGAAGGCTGACCCAAGCACCCTGTTAAACGATGAAGATTATCCATGGTTACGGCGCAATAAGCAAGGGACACACGCGAAGAACAAGTGAAGGAGGATACGATGATGGCTCTGATTACGCGAAGAAAAAATGAAATGCCTTTTGTAACAGATGAGTTTTCATCCAAAACCCTGATACTTCGAAAGAGATTGTCCATTTTTACACGAAGTGCATCCAGTTTTTGCCGTAACCCTCTCAAATTTTTAGCACATGCTATGTGGGTGAAATGATAATACAATGCCAACTTTCAACCTTTTCAGAGTTCATTTGTAGTGCTTTTCAATTTCAGGGTCATTTAGCTCAAAAAAAGATTAAATGCATGAAAAATAGAAAATGAAGTCAGAAAGGGTTGAAAATTGATGATGTGGATTTGAATGATGCATATTGAACGCACAAAAAGTCTGGAGTTCAAATAAGTTAAAAAAATATGAAATGCCTTTGTAACAGATGAGTTTTCGTCCGAAACCCAGATACTTCGAAAGAGATTGTCCATTTTGTACACGAAGTGCTTCCAGTTTTTGCCGTAACCCTCTCAACTTTTTTGCACATGCTATGTGGGTGAAATGATGATACCATGCCAACTTTCAACCTTTTCAGAGTTCATTTGTAGTGCTTTTCAATTTCAGGGTCATTTAGCTCAAAAAAAGATTAAATGCATGAAAAATAGAAAATGAAGTCAGAAAGGGTTGAAAGTTGATGAAGTGGCTTTGAATGGTGCATATTGAACGCACAAAAAGTCTGGAGTTCAAATAAGTTTAAAAATATGAAATGCCTTTGTAACACATGAGTTTTCGTTCGAAACCCTGATACTTCGAAAGAGATTGTCCAGTTTGTACACGAAGTGCATCCATTTTTTGCCGTAACCCTCTCAACTTTTTAGCACATGCTATGTGGGTGAAATGATGATACCATGCCAAGTTTCAACCTTTTTATTTTAGGGTCATTTAGCTCAAAGAATGAACTAATAGCAAAAAGAATGAACTAGAAAACTTTTATAAAACTCTAATAGCAAAAAGAATGAACTAAAACGAATCAATTAAAATATTTTGTTATGATCAACTAAAATAAAACTATAATATTCTTCAATAGCAAAAAGAATCAACTAAAAAGCTTTTATAAACCTCTAGTTATGATCAAAATAATATTAACTTAAAATTATATAAAACATAACCCCGATAACTTCGACATGAGGGGTGGGGGGGGGTCGTTAAAACATAACCCCGATAACTTCGACATGAGGGGGGGGGGTCGTTAAAACATAACCCCGATAACTTCGACATGAGGGGGGGGGGGTCGTTAAAACATAACCCCGATAACTTCGACATGAGGGGGGACGTCAGACAGGCATGAGAGAGGCGGTCCGCAAAGTACCCTCTCTCAAAAGATATATAGGTGTGACGACCCCGGCTTAATTGTGCACTAATCATACACGCAAATGCGCACGATCAAGCCTAAGGACTCACTTGAAGATATCACAACACAACTCTAAAACATAAATAAAGTCATACAAGCTTTAAATTACAAGCCAGGGCCTCGAGGGCTCGAATACATAGCTCGATGGCAACAAGCGTCAGCGGAAGCATTAGATATCGGGTACAGATATATTACCGAGAGAGAAATAGGCCTTCACAGAGGCGGGGTAAAATAAAAACTACGATCGAAAGGCGTAGGCCTCCTGCCCTGGACCCTCCGATCCTACTCTGGTCGTCGAACGGCTCCTCTGTAGTAGAGTACTCGCCAGCGGGTAGTAGTACTGGTCGTCGGCTGGGGCGTCTGGCTCAGGGGCCCGTCGTCTGGTGGCATCAAATGGAAATGGGGGAAAAAGAAAATAAAGCAAACGTGAGTACTCATCCGAAGTACTCAGCAAGCAAGGATCTACACTACATATGCAACATTGTCAAAGGAATGGCTGTATATGTGGACTGGGCTGCAGAAATGCCAGAATAGAGGGGGAAAGCCTAGTCCTATCGAAGACTAGCATCTTCAACAATCTTCGACAGTCTTGCAGCATTAGAAGAGATCAGATGAACATAATGTAAAGCGTAGTAGTAGTATCATCAACCTCGACCTGAGATCCTTTCTCGACTCCCTGCGAGAAAGCAATCCCAGAGCCGTACTATCCAGTTCTCATCTCAAGTTCTAGTTGTACCGATCGGGATACAACTCCGAGTGTCCGTTACCGTAGGACAGGCTATCGATAGAAGTTTCTTCCCTGCAGGGGTGCACCAACTTACCCACCACGCTCGCTTAACTCTGGCCGGACACACTTTTCTGGGTCATGCCCGGCCTCGGCTAAGCAACACGCCGCAACCCGACCTAGGCTTATAAGAGAGGTCAGCACGCCGGACTAACCTATGCCCCCAGGGGTCTTGGGCCATCGCCCCGGGAACTCCTGCACGTTACGGGGCCACCGAGAGCAGACCTAGCAACCCCTTATACAAGCGCGGTTGCGTTACCAGTCCAACTCGGCGTGCGCCGCTCCTTACTGATGTCAAACAAGCTTCGGCTGATGTATACGACGCATAACGCCCATACTATGCCCACGTGATGGTTAGTGCTATCGGGCCAGAGGCCCCTCGGATCAAATATCCAAACCGTAGTGGATTAGGAGCGCGCGGAAACGAGCAGAGACTCACGATCGATGTGACCCCGTCGCCCCGTCTCGAGGACTTGCGGCAAGGGCTAAGAATGCCCGGCCACGCCTCGTAGTTATCTCGCGGGCACCATCCAGGTCAACCCGACTCCACCTCACTTCGCAATAAGCTCGCGCGGGTACCCCTCAGGGCCGAGCCGTCTTTAGTATCATGGTTTAGTGCAATTCAACTCATCAACAGTACCTGTGTGTCTGACACCGAAGGGAACCCTGAGGAATCACCTTCGATGGAACTCCCGCTCGATGTTATCATCAAGGTGAACGAAGGAGGAATCACCCTCGAGGTCCACACTTGAGGAGTTGCGCGACGACGTCGTTATCGGGGGTGGTGTAGGAGGAATCACCCTCGCTTACCATGACCGAGTAACTAACCTACAAGGTTAACATCAGAAGTGCTGACGAGGTATCACCCTCGGCACTAGACGGTAACCCAGCAGGGTCGGCAACTAAGGGGGAAGTGATGTGCGGTGCCAGGGTCTAGTCTTCAATCCCGATGATCGGGTCTTCTGATATCCAGCAGGGCAGTCGGGATCAAGTGGGGGTCTCTATCGTGTCTCTACCCAGCCTATACTAAGCAGTCTAGGATAACCAGAAAGGTAACAAGGCAGGGTACAATAATCAGGCTATGCAGCAGATATAGGAAAACAGTAGCAGTAGCAGTTCTAATGCAAGCATAAGAGAGAAGAGAGTAGACGATATAGGCATGCTCAAAATGGGGGTGCTTGCCTGTTTGCTCGTGGGCAAGGGCAAGGTCTTCAGTGGTATCGTCGGGGACGTAGCCGTACTCCTGAGCTGCGTCTGCCTCGGGAGCTACGCCAACGTCGGGGTCTACCGAGAGAGAAGAGGGGGAAGAAACAGGTAAACATAATACAAACAAATGCAATACGGTGCGTGTGATGCTAGGATGCAGTGCAGAGTTGCCTAATTATGCATCTAAGTCATTTTAGTTAATTTTAGAATTATTCTGAGATTTAGCATCCGACGTGTGTGCACTATTCATCTGCCGGATACGGGTCCGGAGTTACGAGTTCTTCTACGTAGGGGGTTCCGATGGAGAAACAGACGGCACGATCAGACTCGGCTCGTCGTTCTGAGCAACTTTCATGTTATAACTTTTTCGATCCGAGCTACGGTTTAAAAGTTGTTAATTTTTAAAGTTTATTTGAATTTCTGGAATTTATTTATTTATCAGAAAATGAATTATGACGTCAGCATTGCGTCACAGTGACATCAGCAGGTCAACTGCGGTTGACCAGGGTCAAACCTGACATGTGGGTCCAGTGGGACCCACATGGCAGCTTCTGTTTCTTTAACCAGTGAATTAATTTAATTACCAGGGTTAATTAGGGGGTGGACCCCACATGTCAGTGAGACATTAGGTTAATCTAATTAGTTTCTATTTAATTAAACCTTTAATTAGGTTAATTAGTCGCGGGGCCCACCTGTCAGTGGCATTACGCCGCCACGTCAGCGCGTTGACCACGGTCAACGTGGTCAGCGGGGCCCGTGGGACCCACTGGCAGTGACCCAGGGGTGTCCCACGTGGCGGCCACGTCGGCGGCCGGCGCCGGAGTTGCGCCGGCGACCAAAAATCGCGGCGGCGCGGCTCGGACGCCGTCGGGTTTCGCCCACAGGCCACCAAAACGGCCGGGGCTGGTCGCGTTCGAACAAGGGAAAAGTGCCGCGTCGATCTATGGCATGTGCGCGAGCTATAACGGACGGAATCGAGCGCTAGGTCGTCGCCGGCGGCGAGGCATTTCGGGTGAGCGCGGATCCGTCGCGGCAGGGCTCGGCTAGCTACGGGGTTGGTCGCATCGAGACCGCGGAGAGGTGCTGAGCACGTTCCTGCACTCGCACGGCCATGACACAGACTGAATCGCCGGCGGCGAGCTCCACGGTGGCGACGTTTGCGGGTGTTAGTGGTGCAGCGGCTACGGGTGACGAATGGCAGCAGAGAGAGAGGGGAAAGGGGCATGTGCTCACCGGGAAGGCACAAGGTGGCCCGGTGTCAGCTTAGTAGCCGCAGAGAGTCACTTGTCCAACTCCAAATTTTTTGATATTGATTTTAGAAATGTTCCTGAATTATTTGCCATTTAATGAACATTTTCCCAACAGTGTTTGATCAACTTTATAATTCACTTTTGAATTTGAGTTGATTTTCAGAGGTGAATTTGAATTGGATCATTAACCCATATGACTTGGCACTGCAAATGATCATGACTTGGCAGTTTTAACAGAGTGTCACAGAGCTTATTACAAGGGGTGTTACAAGTTCTCCTCCTCTAAAAGAAATTCTCGTCCCGAGAATTTAGGAGGTAGAAGGAAAGAGTCCGGGATATTCTTCCCGAAGATGATCCTCGCGTTCCCAAGTGGCTTCATCTTCAGTGTGATTCGACCACTGCACTTTTAGGAACTTGGTCGTCTTCTGACGAGTACGGCGCTCAGCTTCGTCGAGGATGCGGATCGGATGCTCCTTATAGGAAAGATCATCTTGTAGCTCGAGCATCTCATGATCCACTGCACGGTGCGGGGATTCCTTGAAGCACTTTCGGAGTTGCGACACGTGGAAGACATCATGAATATGGGAGAATTGCGGTGGCTACTCCAATTGATATGCCACCTGTCCACGTCTAGCCGTGATGCGGAAAGGACCAATATAGCGAGGAGCTAGCTTGCCCTTGATTCCGAAACGTCGTGTGCCCTTCATCGGAGTGACACGAAGATACGCTTGATCACCAGGTTGATAGATCACACCCCATCGCTTGCGATCATAATTGCTCTTTTGGCGGTCTTGAGCTGCTTTGAGATTTTCCCGGACAATTCGGGCTTGTTCTTCGGCATGCTGAATTATGTCCGGTCCAACAAGAGGTCGTTCCCCAGTTTCTGACCAATTCAGAGGGGTTCGACATTTACGACCATAAAGAACCTCAAAGGGGGCCATTTTCAAGCTGGCTTGATAGCTGTTGTTATAAGAGAACTCGGCATACGGAAGAGATTCCTCCCATTTCTTACCGAAGGATATAACACAGGCTCGAAGCATATCTTCAAGCACTTGATTAACGCGCTCAACTTGGCCTTGGGATTGGGGATGATAAGCTGAACTCCAGGTAATATGAGTTCCCATTGCTTTCTGGAATCTTTCCCAGAAATGGCCAGTGAAAATGCTGCCACGGTCTGAACTGATTTCCTTGGGAATACCATGGAGTGAAACAATTCTGGATATATATAGCTCTGCTAACTGACTAGCAGTAATAGTCTCCTTAACTGGCAGAAAGTGTGCAACCTTAGAAAGTTGGTCGATGACGACAAGAATAGCATCGTGACCCTTCTGAGACTTGGGAAGACCAGTAATGAAGTCCATTTGCACTTTATCCCACTTCCATAGAGGAATAGGGAGCGGTTGCAGAATTCCAGCAGGTTTCTGATGTTCTGCCTTCACGCGACGACAAACGTCACACTCGGCAACATAACGAGCAATATCTTGTTTCATTCTAGACCACCAGTACCTTTGACGAAGATCTCGATACATCTTGGTACTGCCCGAATGGATAGACAGCGGTGTATCATGGGCCTCCTTCATGACTTTGTCAGTCATCAGCTCGAAGCGAGGTACTACAATGCGGTCTCGGAAGTACAAGGTTTCATCTTCAGCAATCGAGAAATCCCTGTACTTTTGAAGGTGAAGCTCTTTCTTCATTAGACCAATTTCAGCATCTTTGGCTTGCGCAATCTTGACAGCTTTCTCAAGATCTTGCTGTATCACAAGATTATTAAGAGAACCTCGCGGAATGATGCAGAGATTCAGCTTGCGCAATTCTTCATATAGCTGGGGTTGAGCTTGTTTAACCATGAGGTTGTTGCAATAAGACTTGCGGCTCAAGGCATTAGCCATCACATTAGCTTTGCCAGGAGTGTATGAAATACCACAGTCATAATCGGTGATTGTTTCCAACCAACGCTGCTGACGAAGATTAAGTTCCGGTTGAGTGAATAAGTACTTCAAGCTCTGATGATCGGTGTAAATCTCACACCGATTACCAAGGAGGTAATGACGCCACTGCTTCAAAGCATAAATGACAACAGCAAGTTCGAGGTCGTGCACTGGGTAATTCTCTTCATGTGGACGCAGTTGTCGCGAAGCATAAGCAATAACTCTGCGCTCTTGCATTAGGACACAACCTAGTCCTTGGCGAGAGGCGTCGCAGAAGATCACAAAATCTTTGCGAGAGTCTGGAGAAGCAAGGACTGGAGCAGAAGTCAGCTTGTCCTTGAGGGTCTGGAAGCTTTCCTGACATTTGTCTGTCCACTCAAACTTATCGCCTTTGTGGAGCAGATTAGTCAGGGGCTTGGCAATCTTGGAGAAATTCTCGATGAAACGGCGGCAATAACTTGCAAGCCCGAGGAAACTTCTGACTTGTTTGACATTCTTCGGAGGGGTCCAGTCAAGAATAGCCTAAACTCGCTCCGGGTTAACTGCGATACCATCCTTGGAGATGACATGTCCAAGGTAGGTTACTTCAGAAAGCCAGAATTCACATTTGGAGTACTTGGCATATAACTTGTGCTCTCGAAGCCTCTCCAGAACAAGGCGAAGATGCTCGGCATGTTCTTCCTTATTTTTCGAATATACTAGGATATCGTACAGATATACCACGACGAACTTGTCGAGGTAATCCATGAATATGTAATTCATTAAGCGGGAGAAGGTAGCTGGAGCGTTTGTTAAGCCAAACGACATGACGGTGTACTCGTATGAACCATAGCGAGTAACGAATGCAGTCTTCGGAATATCCTCTTCGCGGACACGGATCTGGTGATAACCCAACCTCAAGTCGAGTTTAGAGAACACCGAAGATCAATCAACTTGCAGGATCCTACTCTCCGTGTGCACTCTGATGCAGAATCCGGTCTTATCGAATGACAACTCGGAGTATAATACAACTCAGAGAGAAAGGTTAAACAAAACAATGGAAAGAAAAATGATTATCAGACTAATCAGATCAACGTCAGGGAAATCGCACTGAATCCAACTCTCCGGGTGGATAGAATTAACGAGAACCTAAATGTCGGTGTTAGTAAATTTTATTAAACCCGAATAGATGAGAGATTAGAATCCCAGAGTAAAGACGAGGAATAAAAGATCCTAATACCACCCAGTTGGCGACGTGGGCCCGTAAGCCACACATCCAAGTTAGTAAAATAGTTTTTGACCACTAGACTCAACTTCGGCCAAGGAATTGTATAGGGGGATACCTAGAGGCAGTCGGCTCTGATACCAACCTGTTACGACCCCGGCTTAATCGTGCACTAATCATACATGCAAATGCGCACGATCAAGCCTAAGGACTCACTTGAAGATATCACAACACAACTCTAAAACATAAATAAAGTCATACAAGCTTTAAATTACAAGCCAGGGCCTCGAGGGCTCGAATACATAGCTCGATGGCATACAAGCGTCAGCGGAAGCATTAGATATCTGGGTACAGATATATTACAGAGAGAGAAATAGGCCTTCACAGAGGCGGGGTAAAATAAAATACTACGATCGAAAGGCGTAGGCCTCCTGCCCTGGACCCTCCGATCCTACTCCTGGTCGTCGAACGGCTCCTCGTAGTAGTAGTACTCGCCAGGCGGGTAGTAGTACTGGTCGTCGGCTGGGGCGTCTGGCTCAGGGGCTCCGTCGTCTGGTGGCATCAAATGGAAATGGGGGAAAAAGAAAATAAAGCAAACGTGAGTACTCATCCGAAGTACTCAGCAAGCAAGGATCTACACTACATATGCAACATTGTCAAAGGAATGGCTGTATATGTGGACTGGGCTGCAGAAATGCCAGAATAGAGGGGGAAAGCCTAGTCCTATCGAAGACTAGCATCTTCAACAATCTTCGACAGTCTTGCAGCATTAGAAGAGATCAGATGAACATAATGTAAAGCAGTAGTAGTAGTATCATCAACCTCGACCTGAGATCCTTTCTCGACTCCCTGCGAGAAAGCAATCCCAGAGCCGTACTATCCAGTTCTCATCTCAAGTTCTAGTTGTACCGATCGGGATACAACTCCGAGTGTCCGTTACCGTAGGACAGGCTATCGATAGAAGTTTCTTCCCTGCAGGGGTGCACCAACTTACCCACCACGCTCGCTTAACTCTGGCCGGACACACTTTTCTTGGTCATGCCCGGCCTCGGCTAAGCAACACGCCGCAACCCGACCTAGGCTTATAAGAGAGGTCAGCACGCCGGACTAACCTATGCCCCCAGGGGTCTTGGGCCATCGCCCCGGGAACTCCTGCACGTTACGGGGCCACCGAGAGCAGACCTAGCAACCCCTTATACAAGCGCGGTTGCGTTACCAGTCCAACTCGGCGTGCGCCGCTCCTTACTGACGTCAAACAAGCTTCGGCTGATGTATACGACGCATAACGCCCATACTATGCCCACGTGATGGTTAGTGCTATCGGGCCAGAGGCCCCTCGGATCAAATATCCAAACCGTAGTGGATTAGGAGCGCGCGGAAACGAGCAGAGACTCACGATCGATGTGACCCCGTCGCCCCGTCTCGAGGACTTGCGGCAAGGGCTAAGAATGCCCGGCCACGCCTCGTAGTCATCTCGCGGGCACCATCCAGGTCAACCCGACTCCACCTCACTTCGCAATAAGCTCGCGCGGGTAGCCCTCAGGGCCGAGCCGTCTTTAGTATCATGGTTTAGTGCAATTCAACTCATCAACAGTACCTGTGTGTCTGACACCGAAGGGAACCCTGAGGAATCACCCTCGATGGAACTCCCGCTCGATGTTATCATCAAGGTGAACGAAGGAGGAATCACCCTCAAGGTCCACACTTGAGGAGTTGCGCGACGACGTCGTTATCGGGGGTGGTGTAGGAGGAATCACCCTCGCTTACCATGACCGAGTAACTAACCTACAAGGTTAACATCAGAAGTGCTGACGAGGTATCACCCTCGGCACTAGACGGTAACCCAGCAGTGTCGGCAACTAAGGGGGAAGTGATGTGCGGTGCCAGGGTCTAGTCTTCAATCCCGATGATCGGGTCTTCTGATATCCAGCAGGGCAGTCGGGATCAAGTGGGGGTCTCTATCGTGTCTCTACCCAGCCTATACTAAGCAGTCTAGGATAACCAGAAAGGTAACAAGGCAGGGTACAATAATCAGGCTATGCAGCAGATATAGGAAAATAGTAGCAGTAGCAGTTCTAATGCAAGCATAAGAGAGAAGAGAGTAGACGATATAGGCATGCTCAAAATGGGGGTGCTTGCCTGTTTGCTCGTGGGCAAGGGCAAGGTCTTCAGTGGTATCGTCGGGGACGTAGCCGTACTCCTGAGCTGCGTCTGCCTCGGGAGCTACGCCAACGTCGGGGTCTACCAAGAGAGAAGAGGGGGAAGAAACAGGTAAACATAATACAAACAAATGCAATACGGTGCGTGTGATGCTAGGATGCAGTGCAGAGTTGCCTAATTATGCATCTAAGTCATTTTAGTTAATTTTAGAATTATTCTGAGATTTAGCATCCGACGTGTGTGCACTATTCATCTACCGGATACGGGTCCGGAGTTACGAGTTCTTCTACGTAGGGGGTTCCGATGGAGAAACAGACGGCACGATCAGACTCGGCTCGTCGTTCTGAGCAACTTTCATGTTATAACTTTTTCGATCCGAGCTACGGTTTAAAAGTTGTTAATTTTTAAAGTTTATTTGAATTTCTGGAATTTATTTATTTATCAGAAAATGAATTATGACGTCAGCATTGCGTCACAGTGACGTCAGCAGGTCAACTGCGGTTGACCAGGGTCAAACCTGACATGTGGGTCCAGTGGGACCCACATGGCAGCCTCTGTTTCTTTAACCAGTGAATTAATTTAATTACCAGGGTTAATTAGGGGGTGGACCCCACATGTCAGTGAGACATTAGGTTAATCTAATTAGTTTCTATTTAATTAAACCTTTAATTAGGTTAATTAGTCGCGGGGCCCACCTGTCAGTGGCATTACGCCGCCACGTCAGCGCGTTGACCATGGTCAACGTGGTCAGCGGGGCCCGTGGGACCCACTGGCAGTGACCCAGGGGTGTCCCACGTGGCGGCCACGTCGGCGGCCGGCGCCGGAGTTGTGCCGGCGACCAAAAATCGCGGCGGCGCGGCTCGGACGCCGTCGGGTTTCGCCCACAGGCCACCAAAACGGCCGGGGCTGGTCGCGTTCGAACGAGGGAAAAGTGCCGCGTCGATCTATGGCATGTGCGCGAGCTAAAACGGCTGGAATCGAGCGCTAGGTCGTCGCCGGCGGCGAGGCATTTCGGGTGAGCGCGGATCCGTCGCGGCAGGGCTCGGCTAGCTACGGGGTTGGTCGCATCGAGACCGCGGAGAGGTGCTGAGCACGTTCCTGCACTCGCACGGCCATGACACAGACTGCATCGCCGGCGGCGAGCTCCACGGCGGCGACGTTTGCGGGTGCTAGTGGTGCAGCGGCTACGGGTGACGAACGACAGCAGAGAGAGAGGGGAAAGGGGCTTGTGCTCACCGGGAAGGCACAAGGTGGCCCGGTGTCAGCTTAGTAGCCGCAGAGAGTCGGGGACGCCGGAGATCGCCGGAGAGGCCGAAGACCAGGAGGAGCTCGATCCACCGCCTTCGCTGCACCCCAGCTCGAACGGAGGACACCAGGCGATAGAGAGGAGCGGGGCGGAGCTCGCTGGCTGGTCGGCTTGACGAAGGGTGGCCGGTGGCCGCGGCAACATCGAGAACGCGGCGACGACGGCACTCGGTGGCCGGATCTGGGAGGGAGCGAGGGGCGGAGCGAGCGAGGGAGGAGAGGGGAGAGTGAACGGGGTGGCCAGGGAGGACGGCTCGACCTCGCCCTTATCCTCTCCGCCTCCTGTTCCGTCGGTGGGCGGCGACGTGTCGGCGCCGCGCCGACGCGCGCGCGCTCGACCAGCGGGAGAACGACAGCGCGAGGGAGAGAGGTGAGTGGGCCTGCTGGGCCGGGGTTCGGGGCACTGTGCACTAAGGCCCAGTGCACAGTGCCTCGTTTTTATTTTTTGTTTTGTTTTCTCTTTTTCTTTTAATCTTTTCTGTTTTGAAATAGTTAGGGCACTTGTGCACTTTTGAAAAATGTGGGAGTTGGCCCGAATATCGCAATGCAATATTAGCTCTCACCAAAAAGTGGTTTGAACAGTTTTGGAAGCCATTTGATTTAGTATCGATTTTAGATGAATTTAATATTGCTGTTTTGGGGCTGCTTTATCTAGTTAGAGTCACTTGTCCAACTCCAAATATTTTGATATTGATTTTAGAAATGTTCCTGAATTATTTGCCATTTAATGAACATTTTCCCAACAGTGTTTGATCAACTTTATAATTCACTTTTGAATTTGAGTTGATTTTCAGAGGTGAATTTGAATTAGATCATTAACCCATATGACTTGGCACTGCAAATGATCATGACTTGGCAGTTTTAACAGAGTGTCACAGAGCTTATTACCAGGGGTGTTACAATAGGACAACTCATCAGACATGAGGGGGAGGAGTCCTCGATGATGTTTGCCACTAATCCATTGCTCATATGCATATGATTCCTTGTTGTGATATTAAGTCCATGTTTGCCACTAATCCATCTCTCATGTTTGTATATTGCTATGTTGTAATATTTGCAGAAACTATGGACAGAGACTTAGAAAAAGAAGAGTTGTTGGGGGATATAATCCGCGACGGAGGTGATCCCTTGTCGTTTCTCAATGACACCGATGGTCAGGAAGGAGAGGATGACGGCTCCGGTGATCCAACAATGGAGGAGGAAGGAGATCGTGACGGCTCCGGTGACCGAATGGCGGAGGAAGGAGTTCATGATCACGACTCCGGTAACCGAACGGAGGAGGGAGCCTTAACTGTTGCAAAGTCCGGTGAGGTATATATATATATATTAATTAAGCCTGTGCTGACTTGATGCATTAATTGTTTTGTATGTACATATATTAACGCTTATTTCTTCTTTTAGCCCTCCGGATCGAGCCAAACTTCGGTAGACGAGGCCCGAAGAAAAGGTTGCGCCAGGATGAAAGGTTCACGATCACAGAAGTCGCTCGAGATGGCCAACCGATTGCTCCCAAGCGGACCAAGGACACATTTGTACATCAGTGCGGAGTTGTTGTTAGGGACAGTTGATGTTTGCTTGAACTACGTCGGTATTTCCCCAAAGAGGAAGGGATGATGAAGCACAGCAACGGTAGGTATTTCCCTCAGTGATGAGACCAAGGTTATCGAACCAGTAGGAGAACCACGCAACACCACGTAAACATCTCCTAAACACAAAGAACAAATACTTGCAACCCGACGTAAGAGAGGGGTTGTCAATCCCTCACGGATAAAAGGATAGGTAAAATTGTAGTAGATTGGATAAATAGATCTCGCGGGAATGCGAGATAAAATAAATAAGTAAAAATCGCAACAAGGTACTTTTGTAATTTTGGATTAATAGATCTGAAAATAAAAGCAAATAAAAATGGATCGCGAAGGCAAATATATTAAAGAAAAGACCCGGGGGCCGTAGGTTTCACTAGTGGCTTCTCTCGAGAAAAATAGCAAACGGTAGGTAAATAAATTACTGTTGGGCAATTGATAGAACTTCAAGTAATCATGACGATAGCCAGGCAATGATCATTATATAGGCATCACGTCCAAGATTAGTAGACCGACTCCTGCCTACATCTACTACTATTACTCCACACATCGACCGCTATCCAGCATGCATCTAGTGTATTAAGTTCATGGAAAAACGGAGTAATGCAATAAGAACGATGTCATGATGTAGACAAGATCTATTTATGTAGAAATAGACCCCATCTTTTTATCCTTAATAGCAACGATACATACGTGTCGTTTCCCCTTCTGTCACTGGGATCAAGCACCGTAAGATCAAACCCATCACAAAGCACCTCTTCCCATTGCAAGATAAATAGATCAAGTTGGCCAAACAAAACCCAAATATCGGAGAAGAAATACGAGGCTCTAAGCAATCATGCATATAAGAGATCAAAGAAGACTCAAATAACTTTAATGGATAAAAACATAGACCTGAACATAAACTCAAAGTTCATCAAATCCCAACAAACACACCGCAAAAAGAGTTACATCAAATAGATCTCCAAGAGACCATTGTATTGAGAATCAAACGAGAGAGAGAAAGCCATCTAGCTACTAACTACGGACCCGTAGGTCTACAATGAACTACTCACGCATTATCGGAGAGGCACCAATGAGGATGATGAACCCCTCTGTCATGGTGTCTAGATTGGATCTGTGGTTTCTAGAACTTGCGGCGGCTGGAATTGATTTTTGTCGACTCCCCTAGGGTTTCTGGAATATTGGGGTATTTATAGAGCAAAGAGGCGGTGCGGGAGGTCTCCGAGATGGGCACAACCCACCAGGGCATGCCTGGGGGCCCAGGCGCGCCCCAGTGTCTTGTGCTCACCTCGGGCCCCCTCTTCGGTACTTCTTTAGCCCACTGGATGTCTTCTGGTCCAAAAAAAATCTCCAAAAAGTTTCGCTGCGTTTGGACTCCGTTTGGTATTGATTTCCTGTGATGTAAAAAACAAGCAGAAAACAGCAACTGGCACTGGGCACTATGTCAATAGGTTAGTCCCAAAAAATGATATAAAGTTGATATAAAATGATTGTAAAACATCCAAAAATGATAATATAACAGCATGGAATAATCAAAAATTATAGATACGTTGGAGACGTATCAGCATCCCCAAGCTTAATTCCTGCTCGTCCTCGAGTAGGTAAATGATAAAAACAGAATTTTTGATGTGGAATGCTGCCTAACATGTTCATCACATATTCTTTTCTTTGTAGCATGGACATTTGGACTTTTATATGGTTCAAAGCAATAGTCTAGTTTTGACATGAGGACTTTAATACTCAAGCATATCAACAAGCAACCATGTCTTTCAAAATATCAACACTAAAGCAAGTTATCCCTAGCCCATTATGCTCAATCATTGATCCATTCATGAAACACACTCGAATATTAGCTACACCCAATGCTCAAGTACGATCATAGTGCCCCTTAGTTGGTGCTTTATAAGAGAAGATGGAGATTCAAGTAAAAATAAAAATTGCATAAAGTAAAAGAAAGGCCCTTCGCGGAGGGAAGTAGGGATTTGTAGAGGTGCCAGAGCTCAAAGCTTAAATTGAGAGATAAAAACATTTTGAGAGGCATACTTTTCCCACGAATGAAAATGACTTAGAGTTTCCAATACTTTCCATGCTAGATATATCATAGGCGGTTCCCAAACAGAAATTAAAGTTTAATCCTTTTTCCACCATTTCTTTCACTTTCCATGGCTAGCCGTATCCACGGGTGCCCTCCATACCAACACTTTCCAAGGAATTTATTATTTGACAACATAAAGTAAATTCATTTTTCATTTCGGGAATGGGCATCCCTAATACCTTTGCCGTACTCTCGTGCAATGACAAGTGAATAAACACTCATCATGAGAATAACACATCTAGCATGGAAAAATATCGGCTACCCCTCACCGCCTCGCGAGCGGTACGAGCACACAAAAGAGAAATTTATTTTGAAAATTAGAGATGGCACATACAAATTTGCTTAGAACGGCACGAAAATACCGCATATAGGTAGGTATAGTGGACTCATATGGCAAAACTGGTTTAAAGGGTTTTGGATGCACAAGTAGTGATCATACTTAGTGCAAATGAAGGCTAGCAAAAAGATTGAGAAGCATCCAACCAAGAAACGAAAAATATCGTAAGCAAGCATTAAGCATAATTAACACCGAATAATGCAACACAAGTAGGATACAATTTCATTGCATAACTATTGACTTTCATGCTTGCATAGGGAATCACAGACCTTAACAACAATATTCTTACTAAAGCATAATTACTCATTAACTTGACTCACATATCACTATCATCATATCTCAAAACTATTACTAAGAATAAAGTTTATTTTGTCCAATGATCTTCATGAAAGTTTTTATTATATCCTTCTTGGATATCTATCACTTTGGGACTAGTTTCATATGTTGCTTTTAATAAGGTCAAACAAATATAAGCGAAGAACATGAGCATAATATTTATTTCTCTCAAATTAATCTAAGTGAAGCAAGAGAGAATTTCTTTAAAATTCTACTAACTCCCAAATAAATCTAAGTGAAGCATGAGAGCATTTCTTCAAAAATAACAAAGCACACCGTGCTCAAAAACATATAAGTGAAGCACTAGAGCAATTCCATAGCTCATAAAAATTTAAGAGAAGCATAGGAGCAAGCATAGCATAATTTTTGGCTTTCCCAAAAAGGTGTGTCCAGCAAGGATTCAAGACTTAAAATAAAAAGCAAAACAAGCAAAGACTCATATCATACAAGACGCTCCAAGCAAAACTCGTAATATGTGACGAATAAAAATATAGCTCCAAGTAAAATACCGATGGTCGTTAGAAGAAAGAGGGGATGCCACTCGGGGGCATCCCCAAGCTTAGTTGCTTGATACTTCTTGAATATTATCTTGGGGTGCCTCGGGCATCCCCAAGCTTAGCCTTTTGCTAATCCTTATTCCTTCATCCATCCAAATCTCACCCAAAACTTGAAAACTTCAATCACACAAACCTCAACAAAACCTTCATGAGATCCGTTAGTATAAGAAAGCAAAACACTACTATAAGTACTGTTGCAAACCGATTCATATTTTATTTTTTCATTATATCTACTGTATTCCAACTTTTCTATGGCAAAAACTCTTCAAAGGAAACCATAGAATCATCAAAACAAGCACACAACGCAAAGAAAACAGAATCTGTCAAAAACAGAACAGTCTGTAGCAATCTGAAAACTTTGAATAATTCTGTAACTCCAAAAATTCTGAAAAATTAGGAAAGCGTAGGAAATTTGTATATCAATCTTGTGTAAAAAATTCAGAATTTTTCGTAGCTTCTGTGAATTTCTAAAATTAGTTTACTGGACGCAAAAGTTTCTGTTTTCCAACAAGATCAAATCAACTATCACCCAAATCATCCCAAAGGCTTTGCTTGGCACAAACACTAATTTAACCACAAAAACACATCTAACCAGAGGCATAATTGGGTATTTTATTGAAAACAGCAAGAAAACCAAAAAGAAAAAAGATAGAAGCTGGGTTGCCTCCCAACGAGCGCTATCGTTTTACGCCCCTAGCTAGGCATAATGCAAAGGATCTAAGTGTTGTCATCTTTGTTCTCCATCTCTTCAATCAAACATGTAGAATTCTTCAAGGATTTAGCAATTAAATTATCAATGACAAAACTTCTAGGCACGAGATTGAAAAATTCATTCTTCCAAATAGGGTCTCTTATCACTTCAATAAAATTGGGATGGATACTAATCATCTTAAGATCTCCTTTATCATTACTAGAAGTTGCACCTTTGTTTTTTGTAACTTGAGTAGTCTTGCCAATTTTTACGGGAGTTTTGGCGGAAGCTAAAGCCGTACTTAAATTACTAAAGATTTCTTCCAGTTTATCGATCCTAGACGGGCTTTCTTCAATTCTTTCGTGAATTACAGTCCCCTTTTCTTTTAACAACTTATAAACTTCTCCCGCTTTTGACCCAAATTTATTAGCAAAATTATGCATCTTTTTATCCAAGTTTTCAATATGTTCTTCGGTAAGCATTTTCTTTTCAATAGCATCTAGTCTTTCCATAACATGCTCGAGAGTCAAAGTTGTTTCATTGATCATAAGCGGTGGTGAACCCACTAAATTTCCCATAGCATTAAAAGCATCAAGAGAGGGACACATCAAGAAATTTCCACCGATAATTGTATCAAGGACGAATCTATACCAAGTGGTGATGCCGACATAAAAACAGCAAAGAAGAACAACGGTAGATTGCTTACTGATAGATCTATTATGAGCATTGCAAATCCTATACCAAGCATCTTTTAAATTATCCCCTCCACTTTGTTTAAAGTTAAGAACCTTGTTCTCGGGGGTGTATGCAATAGAGGAAGAACTATCCATAATGACAAAAAGTGGTCAACAAGATCGCACACAAAAACAGATCTGACGAGAAAACGGCGAACGAAAAAGAGAGCGAATAAAACGGCAAATTTTTGTGAAGTGGGGGAGAGGAAAACGAGAGGCAAATGGCAAATAATGTAAATTGCAAGGAGATGAGATTTGTGATTAGGAACCTGGTAGATGTTGATGATGTCTCCCCGGCAACGGCGCCAGAAATTCCTCTTGATGTTTGCTTGAACTACGTTGGTATTTCCCCAAAGAGGAAGGGATGATGCAGCACAGCAATGGTAGGTATTTCCCTCAGTGATGAGACCAAGGTTATCGAACCAGTAGGATAATCACGCAACACCACGTAAACAGCTCCTGCACACAAAGAACAAATACTTGCAACCCGACGTAAGAGAGGGGTTGTCAATCCCTCACGGGTAAAAGGATAGGTAAAATTGTAGTAGATTGGATAAATAGATCTCGAGGAAACGCGAGCTAAAAAAATAAGTAAAAATTGCGGCAAGGTATTTTTGTAATTTTGGATTAATAGATCTGAAAATAAAAGCAAATAAAAATAGATCGCGAAGGCAAATATATTAAAGAAAAGACCCGGGGGCCGTAGGTTTCACTAGTGGCTTCTCTCGAGAAAAATAGCAAATGGTGGGTAAACAAATTACTGTTGGTCAATTCATAGAACTTCAAATAATCATGACGATATCCAGACAATGATCATTATATAGGCATCACGTCCAAGATTAGTAGACCGACTCCTGCCTGCATCTACTACTATTACTCCACACATCGACCGCTATCCAGCATGCATCTAGTGTATTAAGTTCATGGAAAAATGGAGTAATGCAATAAGAACGATGGCATGATGTAGACAAGATCTATTTATGTAGAAATAGAACCCATCTTGTTATCCCTGATAGCAACAATACATACGTGTCGTTTCCCCTTCTGTCACTGGGATCAAGCACCGTAAGATCGAACCCATCACAAAGCACCTCTTCCCATTGCAAGATAAATAGATCAAGTTGGCCAAACAAAATGCAAATATCGGAGAAGAAATACGAGGCTATAAGCAATCATGCATATAAGAGATCAAAGAAGACTCAAATAACTTTCATGGATAAAAACATAGATCTGATCAGAAACTCAAAGTTCATCGGATCCCAACAAACACACCGCAAAAAGAGTTACATCAAATAGATCTCCAAGAGGCCATTGTATTGAGAATCAAATGAGAGGGAGAAAGCCATCTAGCTACTTACTACAGACCCGTAGGTCTACAATGAACTACTCACGCATCATCGGAGAGGCACCAATGAGGATGATGAACCCCTCCGTGATGGTGTCTAGATTGGATCTGTGGTTTCTGGAACTTGCGGCTGCTGGAATTGATTTTCGTCGACTTCCCTAGGGTTTCTGGAATATTGGGGTATTTATAGAGCAAAGAGGTGGTGCGGGAGGTCTCCGAGATGGGCACAACCCACCAGGGCGCGCCTGGGGGCCCAGGCGCGCCCCGGTGTCTTATGCTCACCTCGGGCCCCCTCTTCGGTACTTCTTTGGCCCACTGGATGTCTTCTGGTCCAAAAAAAATCTCCAAAAAGTTTCGCTGCGTTTGGACTCCATTTGGTATTGATTTCCTGCGATGTAAAAAACAAGCAGAAAACAACAACTGGCACTGGGCACTATGTCAATAGGTTAGTCCCAAAAAATGATATAAAGTTGTTATAAAATGATTGTAAAATATGCAAAAATGATAATATAACATCATGGAACAATAAAAAATTATAGATACGTTGGAGACGTATCAACAGTGTCCCGATCAGCATCCAAGAATGGAATAAGAAGGACCCTGAAGTTTCTTATGTCCAGGATAGACTGAAAGATGATCTTTGGACATCGCTGATGACAAATTTCAGCCTACCGCCAGAGGAGGAGCCGAATAACCCAGTTGTAGAGTGAAAGGTCAAGGCGTTTGCTCTTAAGAAGATGGCAGAACAATTCAACAACTTGAAGAAAGAGTTGAACAAAAAGTTTGTCGAGAAAGACGAGACTCCAGAATTCATCGGTCGATATGAGAAGATAAGAGATCACTGGCTCGCATTTGTGGCCTACAAGAAATCGGGCAAGGGTAAGCAAAGGTCACTGACAAACAAGCAAAATGATGCAAAGAATAAGTATCACCATACCACGGGGTCAGGTGGCTACAGCAAAGCCCGGCCGTTGTGGGACAAAGCTGAGCAAGACCTGCTTGCTAAAGGGGTCCAACCAGCGACATTGCACTGGCCAGATCGGGCAAGGACTTGGTTCTTCGGGGTTGGGGGAACTTTGGACCCAGAATCAGGGAAGTGTGTTTGGACGAACGATCAACTTGCAATACCCGTCATGAAGCTTCAGGAAGCAATCAAGGTAGTGCAGGAAGGGACGTTCCGGCCCGACAGAGAGAAGGACGAGCTGACAGAGGCCCTCGGGAATCCTGAACACCCTGGACGAACATGAGGCACTTCAGGCTCCGTTCCGTGGGTGCATGGGTTTCCCGATAGCGGTAGTTATAGAAGCCGACAGAGAAAGAAGCAAGAGGAAGCAAGTGAAATGCAGAAGATCAATTGCAAGATTAGAGAAACTAGAGGAACTTGAGAGCCAGCGAGCTACCAGCCAACCATCTCAGTGGCATGAAGATCCTTCCTTTGACACTGGCCCCAAAGCTACCCCACCATCTCAGCAGAGAAGTAGTGTGGCTTCCACGGAGCTCGTTCAGCCTGAAATCACGGCTCCTCGCTACCCCATGGATAGTATCACGGAGGCTGAACATTGTGTGCTAATGGCGAAATGCCAGAACCTTTACTTGAAGGCGGCGGTCGGCTCTGTCGTACCTCCTCGAGCTAAGGGAACTTTCCATTGCCGTCCGATTGCACATGGCTATGCTATTGTCACGGTGGATGAAATAATGGAGCGATTTGAGGGGCTGGAGCTTGACTACCCTACAGGTGAAGGGGATATTCTTCTGGAAAATGCCTTAAGGAGTACCTGCCTATGGAGAAAGGAGAACATCAAGCTTCCAAACTGGCCGCCGCCTCAGCAGACTTAGCCGGATGAGGCCCCTCAGCAGACTCCTCACAGTCCAGCTCAGCTGCCTGAGTCGTCGCCGGCGCGTGAGCTCCGCCTCAGTCGCCGTCTCCGACGGAGGAGGCCCCTTAGCAGAGTCCTCTTCCTCCTCCGCCTCCTCCGGCGCGTCAGCGGACTCCGCCTCCTCCTCCGCCTCCTTCGGCGCGTCAGCGGACTCCGCCGCCTCAGCAACGGTGGAAGAGAGCCACCGCCGCACCGGCGGCTAGCAGTACAACAGGCGGGAAGAAATTCAAATTTGGTCCAAGCCTCAAGCCTCTTCCAAAGTTACCATATGAGAGGACTGACATGGAAAACAAGGACATCGTGGATGCCGAAGTGAGGGCCCATTTTGAACGGAAACGTCCACCTCCGAAGGAAATAGTAGATTCGGTGAAAGCGAAGCGCACTCTGGATGCCCTTAAGCGACCACCACCACCTCCGCCGCAATCCAACTATGACCGCTGTATTGAAAAGACACATGATGTAGCGTGGCGGTCGGGAAGTACTACCAGTGCTGCAAGACGAAGAAGTGGTAAAAGAATTCCCCAGCTCGGCGAACAGGAGAAGCAATTGTTCCCCCCGCTCAAGGTGTCTAGTGATGTTGTGGATTTGTCACGGCAGATGTCCTTGTGAAAAAGGGCTTAGTCGTGAGGCCAACGCATCTATGTGGTAGCTTGAGAGGGGTTGAATGGGACGAGAGACGCGAGGTTTTACCCAGGTTCGGCCCCTCACGGTGGAGGTAAAAGCCTACATCCTGCTTCATTGATATTGATCTTGGTGATGCTCACGATTACATGGGTGCTCTTTCGCTACCTCTATTTCGAGAGCTATTGATTTGTCTGTCTAGACTTGTCCAACCCCTCTTGGGGTGCCCTGTCCCTCCTTATATAAGTTGGAGGGGCGGGTTACATGTAGAGTCCTATTAGGATTAGGACTAGTCTATCTTCTATTACAAGCCGGATACAAGTCCGGGTCTTGCTTCCTTGTATGGAAAATATTCCTCATGCCTTTCCTCTTAAGCCGGCCCACCATAATATGAGCCGGTCTTTCCACGAGCCGCTCTCTGGGCCTTGGGTCTCCGGGTCTTGTCACTCCTCTGACCCGCCTGCCGGGTTACCAATGAACCGCCAAGCTCGGGCGGGTCACCCGTGAGTCGCCAAGTCCGGGCGGGTCACCAATGAGTCGCAGATCAGTGAGTCGCCAGTCTTTAGGTGGGTTATTGATGACACACCAAGTCCCGGCCGGGTCATACCGTGGGGTATATCCCCGACATTAGCCCCCAGTTTAATTTGGATTTATCCATGTTAAACTGATCCTGCAAAATAAACACAAGAACAAATTTGACAGGTTGTGCTCCAGGTTAAATGTTTTTTGAACCGGCACCTGATGATCCTTAAGTCCTTGTCATTTCCTTCCTCTGGAAAGTCCGGGTCAATAAGCTAGCTTCATAGCCAATTTTCTTGTAGAAAAAATATTGTGAAAAATGATCCATTTGAGTCGGCTTCCAATGCTCTGACTTGACAAAAATATTGGTCTTGAAATATTCATCCAATGTTCAGCCAGCTTGAAGATGTAGAGCTGGTTTGTTCAAAAAACTGAGAACTTGAAGATATTCCTCCCTGATATGCATATCATCTGTAGCCCCCAAGTCTTAATAGGAAAACATAGTAATAGCTTAAGACTTGCTTCAATATAAATGCTGCAACTTTGGAGAAATCCGGATTGTTCATGTAAGTCGCCAATCATAACTGAATATTTTGCACCTCACATGTGTAGCCCCCAAGTGCCGGGTCATTATGCAATAATGAGCAGGGACTTTGTAGATATGATCATGCAGATTTGAGCAGCAACGTGTAGCCCCCAAGGGCCGGCTTAGTAAGATAATACTGAGCTGGGACTTTATATGTACTTCAAAAAATAACACCATATGATGTAGCTCCCAAATTTCGGGTTACCTTTGATAGGAGCAATTAGTAGCCCCCAAGGGCCGGCTCATTACGATGTGATGAGTCGGGTCTTCAATAAGGTGAGTTAAAAACAACCTTGCATTAGCCCCCAAGTGCCATGGTGCATGCTTGCAGTGACATGGGACTTGCATATTTGATGAAATCTTGACTTGAATAATGTAGCCCCCAAGTGCCAGGTCGTATGCCTGCAGCGACTCGGGACTATTCCTTCCGTTGTAGAATAAATCATATCCATTGATAAAGAAATAGTAGCTATTGTGCTGAAGCGACTTTGAAAACCTCAATCATAATACGGGTTATTGATAACCATAATAAAAATCCAGCCATGTTGGCTATTAATGATTTGAATAATATAATCCGGTATGAAAGCCTCAATCATCAATACCATAATGAAAATCCAGCCAAGTTTGGCTATTAAAGATTTGAATAACTTATCTGTTGATAAGTAAATGCGGAGTTAAATACCCGGCGGCTCTTGGCCGATGGTGACTTAATGCGCATTCATTGTAAGCCAGAATTTTTGTAACCCGGCGGCTTATAACCTTTGTAAAAATCAATAACTGATAACCCTTTTGAAAGACCAATTTAATTTTTGATGATGGGCTTGAACTTAATCATTTATGTAAGCCAGAACTCTGCATGTCCTGCACAAAGTTTAAACATCATATGCCCTGGCGACTTAACGCCAAAAGCCAGGGCGAGTAACAACCCAAACATAATATAGTCTTATGCAATTATGAAAAAGAGTAGAATTAAGGCCATTCAAGCCAAAACATACTGGCGACTTAAAGTCCAAAACCAGGGCGGGTTATCAAACCTCGCATACTTATATAACCAGAAAAACATACCTGTAGAATTAATTTATACTGCCGGCTTACATCGCCAAATCCAGTGAGGGTAACGACCCAAGGGAGTGCATGATCCCAATAGCGCAAATCAAAGCATGTTGGCCACTTAAAGTCCATAGCCAGGGCGGGTTATCAAACCTCGCATATTCATATAACAAGTAAATAACATACCTGTGTTATTTGTTCATACTGCCGGCTTATAATGCCATATGCAGTGAGGGTAACAGCCCAAAAACTTAGAGCGCATAACTCCAAGTGCAAAATCAAAATATACTGGCGACTTATCGTCCAAAGCCAGTTACAAACATCTGGCGACTCAACGTCCAAAGCCAGTTAAAAACATCTGGCGATTCAACGTCCATTGCCAGTCAAAATATACTGGCGACTCAACGTCCAAAGCCTGTTACAAACATCTGGCGACTCAGCGTCCAAAGCCAGGGTGCAATCCAAAGATTTTATAGTGCATAATTCCAATTGCACAATCAAAGTATACTGGCGACTCAACGTCCAAAGCCAGGGCGGTTTACCAAACCCAAAATATTCATACCGTTATTGAAAGACATACCTGTAGATTAATACCATGGTGATGCCTTGATAATTATAATCCGGAGCCAGTATCAACCCGGAGTCTTGAAATATCATCATTTTGATTGCTCAAGGCAAAACATCCTGGCGACTTAAAGTCTGCTATCAGGGCGGGTTACCAAACCCAATATGCTCAATTATGAGTCATATGAATTAAGGCTACATGGCCTAAATTGTTTTAAACCATATGTCAATATGGTATAAGAATATGAACCAAAACAATGTTCATAGAAAATAACAAATCAGAAAAAACAAGGCTTTCATAGGCTGCCAAACCTCAATATCAAGTGTTGTTCAAGGGCCGCACAGCCACTGAGTTAATCCTTTATTCAAACCTGTAAGCCGGGCCTCACATGACCAATCGCCGTTTTAACTTTGACAAGTTCAGGGTCTTTATAATATTGACTGTCAAGAGTACGGCGAGTCAGTCCAGGATTACCTGGGCAGAGTGGCAGACATAAAAAGGCAAGATAACCCGGATTTTTGGTGAATACACCTGGCGTCCAAGCCGATCAAAAGGGTGAATATAGCTATGTTCATTGAATAGGAAGCCCCCAAGTGACGTTTAACAAGCCATCAAGGCAGGTTACCTATGTTTGAACTGCGCATTATAGCAAGTTCTCTTTGGTAACAATTCAACTTGGGCAGAAAACCCCCAAGTTATTTGCAATCAAGGCGTACAAGCCGGATCAGTAGGGTAGTCATAGCTATGCTCAATGAGCAGGAAGCCCCCAAGTAATTTTTAACAAGGCGTGTAAGCCGGATCAATAGGGTAGTCATAGCTATGCTCAATGAGCAGGAAGCCCCCATGTTATTTGTAACAAGGCATGCAAGCCGGATCAAAAGGGTAGTCATAGCTATGCTCAATGAGCAGGAAGCCCCCAAGTAATTTTCAATCAAGGTATACAAGCCGGATCAAGAGGGTAGTCACAGCTATGCTCAATGAGCAAGAAGCCCCCAAGTGACCAATAATGTGATAAGCCAATAAGGCAGGATACCCATGTTTGAACTGCGCACTGCAGCAAGTTCTCTTTGGCAACCTTTAATTTTTCTGAGAACTCAAACTTGCGAGAGATGAACTTCTCTTGAACCAGATATTGAACCGGATAGTGAGAGCTCAGAAAACTATGGGAGAGATATTTCTCTTGAACCGGATATTAAACCAGAATCTTTTCTTGTAAAACGGAACTCTTCCATTGAGCCGAAACTTTTAAATTGCCAGGCACTTTTTACGCCGGAAATTTTCTGACGGCCTCTAAACTTTCATCAATGTAGCAGTAGCCTCCGGGACCGGGTTATTTTCCCTCCAATGACCCGGAGTTCTTGAATCTCACAATATTTGATAAGTCATGTCATCGTAGCCCCCGAGTCTTAAGACGACTCGAGGAGTTATCTTGAGATTCTCCATATTTGACCATGATATAAACCGGCATATAGTTGAACAGCGGAATGCTGTAATATGTTGAAGCTCGGCGGGTTATAAATGATCCCGTATGAGCTGTGTCAATAACCCAGCTGATGATTCATCCCAACTGGTTGTTGAAGTTTAAACAAACCACAGTGGCGGCGACTTGTGCACCTGTCCATTGAGCCATCAGGTGCAGGCGGAGGCTGATAATGTAATATGATTTGCTCCAGAATTGTTGGAATAGACCGGACCGCAGGGCGGACAGTAAAGACAACCGCGGCATCAGAGACAGCACGGATATGGGCGAGTCGACCACGGGCACGGACAGATGAGCTGGCCGTGGCATTATAAGCTGGTGCGGACAGGGAGTAATTCACAGGCGCGGTAAGCCGCGCGGACGGGCGAGTCAGCCATCGCTCTTGCAGTGAACAATTGTCCTACCTCAAAAAATATCACCAGCCAGAATACTTGTTCTTAGATAAAAAAACAATATGTGTTAATAAAATAAACTTGGACAAATATCACCTGATGCATCTGAACGCCAGATAATCTTTGCGTGGTCCAGAAATTAACTTATATATGGAGGCCCAACAGTGGCGTGGGTGGGCATATTACTACTGCCAGTAACAATAGACGACCCTAAGCTTTTTTGAACCGAAACTTTTTTGATAATCCGGAACTTTTTGATAATCCAGAACTTTTGGAGCCGGAACCTCTTGATAACCAGGCCGGAACTTTCTGATAACCCGGCCGGAATTTTTCTGTAACCTAAGTCAGAACTCTTTGGTGACTCGGACGGAACCTTTCATCGAGGCGGTCTGAACTTTTCAATGATCCGGTCAGAACTTTCCGATGAGCCGGCGGAACCTTTCGATGAGCCGGACGAAACTTTTCGACGAAGCTGGCCGGAACTCTCCGATGAGCCGGCCGGAACTTTTCAATAAGCTGGGCGGAACTTCTCGATCTCTGGGATAGCGCCCTCCAAGAACTCAACACCACCATGCGCAGGCCCCACGGTGGGCGCCAACTGTCGTGGATTTGTCACGGCAGATGTCCTTGTGAAAAAGGACTTAGTCGTGAGGCCAACGCATCTATGTGGTAGCTTGAGAGGGGTTGAATGTGATGAGAGACACGAGGTTTTACCCAGGTTCGGCCCCTCACGGTGGAGGTAAAAGCCTACATCCTGCTTCATTGATATTGATCATGGTGATGCTTATGATTACATGGGTGCTCTTTCGCTACCTCTATTTCGAGAGCTATTGATTTGTCTGTCTAGACTTGTCCAACCCCTCTTGGGGTGCCCTGTCCCTCCTTATATAAGTTGGAGGGGCGGGTTACATGTAGAGTCCTATTAGGATTAGGACTAGTCTATCTTCTATTACAAGCCGGATACAAGTCCGGGTCTTGCTTCCTTGTAAGGAAAATATTCCTCATGCCTTTCCTCTTAAGCCGGCCCACCATAATATGAGCCGGCCTTCCCATGAGCCGCTCTCTGGGCCTTGGGTCTCCGGGTCTTGTCGCTCCTCTGACCCGCCTGCCGGGTTACCAATGAACCGCCAAGCTCGGGCGGGTCACCCGTGAGTCGCCAGGTCCGGGCGGGTCACCCGTGAGTCGCCAGGTCCGGGCGGGTCACCAATGAGTCGCAGATCAGTGTGTCGCTAGTCTTTAGGTGTGTTACTGATGACACGCCAAGTCCCGGCTGGGTCATACTGCGGGGTATATCCCCGACAAGTGATATCGTCGCTAATCATCCGGGGCTACTGCCCAGTACCACTCTTGGTGATTACGTGGGTGATGATGTACAATTTGAAACGGCTGAGGTAGTAGAGCAATTTAGATATGAGCATGGGAAGCCTCTCATCAAACGTGATCAGCTCCCGCATCTACCAACGATGATGCGAAGTTTGCATGAATGGTACTTGGAAACCTATAGGAAGTCTGGGACCGACAGTCTGATGCTGGGAATTAAAGATGAGCACGACTTCATTGGAGTCGACCTGATGCCTGTTGAATTTGTGGAATTATTTCAGTTATTCAATCAACAGGCCCTCGACAAACAACTCATGACTTGCTACTGTCTGTAAGTATTATTTCTGTAATTAA
The DNA here is from genome assembly GCA_011799875.1 of Thinopyrum elongatum. Classification (NCBI taxonomy): domain Eukaryota; kingdom Viridiplantae; phylum Streptophyta; class Magnoliopsida; order Poales; family Poaceae; genus Thinopyrum; species Thinopyrum elongatum. The sequence goes on from CM022303.1 coordinate 665,317,297, forward strand.
GTCTCTAGCTCAGCTCATTCATTGCATGTATATATAATCATCGATCCTCACTATATATATTATGCAGATTGAAGATCGTCGAATGCAAAAGAGGACAAATCTATGACATTGGGTTCATTAGCCCAAATACCGTAAATGAATGGTCGGTAAAAAAGAGAGCCGAAGAAACCGAGAAAAACTTGCTAAAAGCGTTCCTTCGACATCAAAACAAAAGGGAAATACTCTTTCCTTACAACTTCCAGTGAGTGTTACTGTCTTGTGCATATTCGGTTTCGCTTATTCGAGGTTAAGTGTAATTGATGAGTTATGCATGCGCATGTTCCACTTTATTCTGCTATCCATAAAGCTTGACAGGGCAGTAGTAACTGTCTTAGACTCGAGATGTAAAGATCAAAAGGAGTGGTCGAACATGAGTGAAATGCTCTAGAGGTAAGTTCAATCATTATCGCACCATATAGATCGGCAACTTTTGTTCAGTTCTTGATATCAAGTAATCATTTTCTTTGCCGGGTAGGGTTTGGAAAACATTCATCGGAATGGTCCCGGGTCTGAAGAAGGAGCTGAAATTTACACAGCCCAGAGTAAGTAGTACTAGCTAGTTCCGTGCATCTCTCATTGATTATAGTTTCATCAATACCATTATCATGCTTGATTATCAGTTTGATTGAACTCTATTCTTGTAAAGTGCTTGTGGCAGGCACCCGGGACTGATTTATGTGGATACTATGTTTGCGAGTTCATTCGCCACTCGACCTTTGAGCGGGGCTTCTCTGACGAACAATTTGAAGTACATAAGCAATGTTCACAATTCTTTTTTATTACCATCATTTGTGTTGAGTTTCATTCATATATATGTATTGACCCCTTCTTTAAATTAGATCTGGCGGATGTGGGATGAACTCCTACCACATGATCGCATACGAGCAATTCAAGAGGAATTGGCGGGATTCTTTCTTGACCACGTCATACCTAAAGACGGAGAATACCATATGGAATTGGAAATGGATCTTAGGTAGATGTTGTTAGCGATTGTAAGAGATGTTATATTGTATATATGTAATAGCGTCGGATAGATATACAAAAACTTGTTGTTCAACCAAGCACGAAGAAAGAGAGGTCACTTCTCTCTATATATGTTCATGACGATGTTGTGTAATTAATGGTTCCTTCATTTGCTTACTAGCTAGCGTCGAGTTCTCTCTATATGTAGTAGCTACCATCGACCAAGCACAGAGAAAGAGAGGTCACTTCTCTCTATATGTAGTAGCTAGCTAACACAATATGAAACCCCTAAACCCTCCAAAACCTCTAAACCCCCTTTCAAAAAAAACCCCCAGCGCCTGCGAGCTGCTGATGCGTGGCTGCCTTTTAGTCCCGGTTGGTGTTACCAACCAGGACTAAAGGTCCTCCTGCCTGGGTGCCCCACAGCGGCCACGTGGAGCTGCTTTAGTCCCGGTTCGTAAGCCAACCGGGACTAAAAGTAATGGGCATTAGTCTCGATCATTTTGTCCTGGTTGCAGAATCGGGACTAAAGGCCCTCTGGAACCGGGACTAGTGCCCTGTTTTCTACTAGTGTAACAAGGTGCTTCAAAAAGATCCTAGATATGGAGATGTAACCCCGAGTGGACATCATCACTTGGCAAGTTGAAATGTGAGGTTAAAGTTGTGATCATCAATGCTATATATAAGACATGATCCATGCCCATTATTGTCCATGTGACATGGACAGGGACTAGATTTGTTCATCCACATGTGTCCTTCATTTCAGCCATTGGTCCTGCCCGTACGTGTGGGGGTTTGCCTGCCGGACACGGAGGGTCTTTTCCTACCTGGACGTGGAGGGGCTTTGCCTGCCTTGATACAGTGGGGCTTGTCTAGCCTAGACGCGGAAGGGCTTGGCACGCCTGGATGCGGAGGCGCTAGGCCTACCTGGACCCTTGCCGTCATGGGCTCTAGCTGTCTAGTGCCCTATCCGGCTTCCCGCGTCATGGGACATGGCCGGCTTGTTCATTGGCCACTTTATATTTGGCGGAGGGACGCCTTCTGATGCTTCATGCGGAGGAGCTTGGCCTGTCCGAACACTTGATTCAAGTATTATAGCCCAAAGGATATAGCTAATTTAGCCACCAAATACACTTGTAATCTATTTATGTATAATAATAACATATCTACAAATCAAGGAAGTAAGGCCTTCCACTTGGGCCCCTAAACTTAGGTATATCATGTGTCTTCATCGTTGCAAGCTTCATCAGCGAGATCCTTGTATAATCCTGTCCTACATGTTTTCTACTATGTATATACCCCCCCCCCCCCCCCCCGAGATATACTGTCCATGCATTTTGTGTATCAATTTCCTCGATGTTGGTAATTTTGCTCACCGGTCTGTTCACCCTCTATAATTTGTATGCCCAACTCCATAGCTTTGACACCCGCAAGAGATTCTTCAAGGACCCGACAATGTAGTGGGTTCCAATCGTCAACAAGTCCTACTGATTAGGGCGGTCAGAAGATAAAGTTGTGGTCATCATGATGGAAAGCGCGGGAGCGCGAAAGTGGCAGCAACACTAACATGACAAGAAAAGGAGGTGGGGTTTGCTACAACAATCAAGGATGACAACTAACGATGTGCCAAGTTGGTCTCAAAGTTGGGCATATTGCGAGTTTTGGCATCATTTTTATGACAACTAGGTTCATATTGGAGGGCAACGTGTTCGTTTGGCAACAACTGTGATGCAGAGCATCCTTCGGTCATCCCCATGGACACCACACCGACTCGTCAAGCACCAAGTGGACCAATGACAAGAGCCCATGCAAGAGCTATTGAAACTGAGGTTAACTCTCTCCTTGCTGAACTACCCTTGACGCACTTGATACATGGCTACTACCTCAAATGGAGACACTTTGTGTGCTTAGGCTAAGGAATCAGCCGAGGAGAAGGAAGGGTGCAAGATGGACCCCAAGAGCATGGAGAGGAGTCTGCCCAGCCCAGAAATACTGGTACAACCGGTCCACTACTGGTCTAGCTATACAATCGGTCCACTACCGCCCAACTACTCATCCGCATACTGTAATCGAGTGGCGCAAGACCGGTACCACCCCGGTTGTTCCCACAGCTGCAGCCTGACTGGTACAACTAGCACTCAAACCGGTACAACCGGTCCCTACCTCCACGAACACCTCCAGGAACCGGTACATGAGCTCCAAGCGGTACAACCAGTTGAGTGACCAGTACAACCGGCCTGCCTGTGCGTAATGAAAGGGGCCAGGACCCATGTACCCCCAACTTACCCCTTGGACTATAAGTACTCATCTCCTAGCTCTGACTTAGGGTTAGCAAAGTATACTGAGATATTGTAGAGGGCTTTGCTCATCTACCACTCCTTTGGAGATCAAGACCTCCTAGGAGAAGATCCCTAGTGGATATCATGACCTCGCTTGTGGAGAAGACTATCATCAAGACCCCGTCTCCTTTGGATTTGATAAGAACATATCCTTTTTGCTATTTTCCCTTGATTGTTCATGTTATACTTGTGGATCTCATGTGTGCTATTCTAGTGGATGTGTGATTTGAGTTTGTTTGAGTGTTCTTCCTCTTGTGTTCTTGGTGTTCATCCACTTTTCCCCCTCCAAGTGTGAAAAGGTCTTCATCTAGGGTTCCACCCTACAACATCTTGGTATCATGAGCAAGGTTAATTCGCATCTTGGAGTCCCCACACCCCCACTTTCTAGATTAATTTTGTTGCTTTTTGTCCCAATTCAAAAATTCCCACAAAAATAGTCCTCCCATTTTTTTGCAATTTGTTTTTTTTTTGAGATTTTGTTGATTTGGATCCACGAATTTCTTGTTTTGCAAGTGGCTCTAGTCTCCCTCCACCCTCCCCACCTTCTCCACCTAGAAATGCCGAAAAAAAAATTTCGTTTCCCCGTCAATTTTCGAGTTGGAAACCTAGTTTTTACGCCCAAAGTCGAGATCTGGAAATTTCCCCCCTTGAACACCGGTACAACCGGTCCACTACCAGTGCACCGGTACTATCGCCCACCGCAGCGTGACAACCGCCTCCACTTGACGATTTCCGCAACATCGATGCCTCTACAAGAAGGGCATCTTTGCCCTAGGTGCAACAACATCTTCACAAATGTACCGGAGACATTAACCATTCACGGCCTACGAACTCGTCTTCGACAACAACCACTTCATGTTTTGACACCACAACCGTAAGCAAGGATGGTAACCTCAATGACACCTTGTATATTTCCTTGCCATTGCATTTATCCTCGAGCAATTTTGCATCCCCTACCTATCAAGACTAGCGAGTTGAGAATTTCCAGGCCACACTCTTTGTGCACCTTAGTGATATGCTTACTCCGCATAGCTACATTTAGCATGCAATCTTATTGCTATCATCATTGTACCATAAGTCTCTCCCGTGCATATCTTACGTACTTGACTCATATATCTTGGCTCGTGCATCAAGCATTTTGGCATAGTCAAAAAAAGCTTTTAAGCTAAAGAGGAGAAACAAAGAGCTTGTAAGCAATAGCATTGAGCAATTTTCCATAATTACATCATGTTGGATCATATATACATAGCATATTTGGGAATGAAGACATCATGTTACTCTCATAGGTTGGTGCACAAGCGTATCTAGCACATTTGAGCAATCGAGCTATTGTCTCTCTAATATCCGTGATTTGTTTTACTTGCAATTTGTGAATCTTTTCAACATTATCGATATCTTGACTATTACTTGCTTGAATTTTGTGCCACTCATCCTAACCAAGCTCCTCGATAAGCCTTTACTTGTGTAGGTGTGAGAAACAAACATGGTACCAAGTCTACTATTATAGCATTACGTTGAGTGATACATGATACATCCACAATCTTCGGAAAAGGTAACTTTGGTTTTGTTCTCTCATTTTCCTACTCACCACCACTTGACTATGATGGATAGGCCAAGTACATCGAACCCACTCTTCGAGGACCAAGATCAAGTGCACGACTACGTCACCAAAGGTCATCTATTCAGAGTTCAACGAGCTCTACATCAAGAGAGTGAAGCTTTGGGCGACCGCATCGGGCAACTCACCACCGACCTATGGCAATCGGAAGCAAGGAACCGTGACTATCTTGATGTCAAGCTATCCACTTAAATGGAAGAATTTTGGCAAATGATGGTCAACCGCATGTCATCCACATCATCTTCATCTAGACGACGCCACTCAAGTCGACACTCTTTCGACTCTTCTTCTAATGCAAGTCTTCCACGAGCTCGCTTGCCTCATCGTGACGACAATCAAGATCATCAAGCTCCAGAAAATCCATTCCATGGCAATGGTTTGCCAAACCATCTTCGAGAGCATGAACGACTTTGCTGCCAAGAACAAGATGCCATGGACCAAGAACAAGCTCGACAACGCCAACACCAAGACAACCAAGACGGCAACACACTATGGCAAGAACAACAACACCATGAGGAACAAACACTTGAAGCACAACGTGCTCTCCAAGAAGCAACTCGCGCCGTCAATGAGCTCAACCGGCGAGTATGCGAACAAGAAGAAGCGCTTTGGCAAGAGCAACTAGGTGAAGCCTCTCGCCTTGAGGAGCACAACTGGCGAGTACGTGAACAAGAAGAAGCGTGTTGGCAAGAGCAACAAGGTGAAGCCACTCGCCTTGAGGAGCGCCAAGAAAGGAGGAATCGGGCAAGAATACCTCGCCCTCAGCGTCAAGCCAATCAAGTGGAGCAAGAGATTGAGGACCCGTTGTTGCCATTGGATATTCAACCACTACCGCTACAAGAATGAGCGAACATGGATGCGAGCGCAAGAGCAAGCTATCTCAAGAAGATCCATGAAGATACAAGGCACACGATCGAGCGTCAAGTACACTGCCTCGCCACCAAGCTCAACATCAATAAGCACCCCATGGTGTTCAACCCCGGAGATCTTGTGTGGTTACACCTTTGCAAAGACCAATTTCCCAATGAGCCCAAGTACAAGTTACTACCTCACGCCGACGGACCTTTCAAGGTGCTAGCACACTACAATGGCAATGCCTACAAGATCGACATCCCACGCGACAAGTAAACATGAGCGACATCTTCAACGTCAAGGACTTATCTCCCTACCAGGGTGATGAAGTTAACGATCCGAGGACGGATCTCTCCCAAGGGGGGGGGAGATGATGCGGAGCATCCTTCGGTCATCCCCATGGACACCACACCGACTTGTCAAGCACCAAGTGGACCGATGACAAGAGCCTGTGCAAGGGCTATCGGAACCTAGATTAACTCTATCCTTGTTGAAGTTCCCTTGGACCCACTTGAGACATGGCTACTACCTCAAACGGAGACACTTTGTGTGCTTAGGTACCAAGGAATCAACCATGGAGAAGGAAGGGTGCAAGATGGACCCCAAGAGCATGGAGAGGAGTCTGCGCAGCCCAAAAATACTGGTACAATCGGTCAACTACCGGTCCACCGGTACAACCGGTCCACTGTTTCCCAGCTACCGGTCCATGTACTGTAATCGAGCGGTGCAAGACTGGTACCACCCCAGTTGTTCCCATAGCTGCAACTTGACCGGTCCCTACCTCTGCGAACACCTCCAGGAACAGGTACATGAGCTCCAAGCGGTACAACCGGTTGAGTGACCGGTACAACCGGTCTGCCTGCGCGCAGTGAAAGGGGCCATGACCCATGTACCCCCAGAAGGAAATATGCCCTAGAGGCAATAATAAAGTTGTTATTTTATATTTCCTTATTCATGATAAAGGTTTATTATTCATGCTAGAATTGTATTGATTGGAAACTTAAATACATGTGTGAGTACATAAACAAATACCGTGTCCCTAGTAAGCCTCTACTAGACTAGCTCATTGATCAAAGATGGTTAAGGTTTCCTAACCATAGACATGTGTTGTCATTTGATAAATGAGATCACATCATTAGGAGAATGATGTGATGGACAAGACCAATCCGTTAGCTTACCATATGATCGTTCAGTATATTGCTATTGCTTACTTAATGTCAAATACATATTCCTTTGACTATGAGATCATGCAACTCTCGAATACCTGAGGAATACCTTGTGTGCTATCAAACGTCACAACGTAACTGGGTGATCATAAAGATGCTCTACAGGTATCTCCGAAGATGTCTGTTGAGTTGGCATGGATCGAGATTAGGATTTGTCACTCCGTGTATCGGAGAGCTATCTCTGGGCCCTCTCGGTAATACACATCATAAGAAGCCTTGCAAGCAAAGTGACTAAGGAGTTAGTTACAAGATGATGTATTATGGAATGAGTAAAGAGACTTGCCGGTAACGAGATTGAACTAGGTATGAAGATACCGACGATCGAATCTCGGGCAAGTAACATACTGACAGACAAAGGGAATTACGTATGTTGTCATAAGGGTCGACCGATAAAGATCTTCGTAGAATATGTAGGAACCAATATGGGCATCCAGGTTCCGCTATTGGTTATTGACCGGAGAGGTATCTCGGTCATGTCTACATAGTTCTCGAACCCGTAGAGTCCGCATGCTTAACATTCATTGATGATATAGTGTTATACGAGTTATATGATTTGGTGACCGAATGTTGTTCGGTGTGGCGCCCCACCTGATTACCACTGTAGCCAGATGGTCGCCACACATACCAGCCCAGGAAATCACTCTGGCATGTGCATTTACAACAAGTATCAAGAACATAGGCATTTCTATTAATGGATATATAGGTCTTACATGATATATTACAAAGGTGATGGCAGCGGAAAAGCTATATCTAGGGCAGCATGGTCTTGGTGCGGCTCCAATCCACAGGGATCTGACTGGGTTACTCTCCTAGCCTGTGAATGCTCCTGCTCCTTGTCGACGGACGACGGATCCTTATGTGAACCTGGCCACATTGAAGGCCGCTAAGTACTTTTGAATGTACTCGCAAGCAAACCAAACTAACATATACACCAAGCAAAGCAATCCATGGCATTCAAGCATGCATTTGTTATTAGATCAACATTAATTATCATGGCATAGTATACCTATCTAGCAAGATTAATCATCAAGTCATAACAGGTTTATGCAGCAAGATAACTACTAAAGTAAAATACAGTAAAGCATAGAAAGTAAATAATCCATACTCCGAACATTCTCATGATCCAATCCGATGTTGAACCAAATCCAATCCAAGTCTTTCGGTTATCCGACCATCACTTTCATAGCCATTCCATGGCCAACATATCATATCCCTGACATCATCCGATGTCTATGCATCTCCACCGTAAGTCTGATAAACTTACTCTCTTCCAGGTTGCCTTACAATCCTCAGAATATTCACGATCCACCGAGTACTTCAGGGCATAAGACGAGTTCTTCCATCATTATTATATTACTGTTACGGTTGACCACCTAGAGAGGTCTGGACGGACTGTCTAATACCGTGGACGCGGCTATTCAAATAGATTTTACACTCTGCAGAGGTTGCGCACTTTACCCACACCATGGAGCACCTGACCTCGAGATCCCATTCGGGTGGACCAGTGTTGCTCCAACGAAACCCGCCTGACCCGTGACTCCTCCACCATACCACCGACAATCATACCCTCCCAGGGTCATGTCCTGGGTGGCCCCTGTGTCACCTCGTGACTCCTGCCACCATCGTGGCCAACTAAATTGTCCCAAACGGGGACGCCGGCAAATATCTCAACTGGGCTCACAAGGTTATCATCTCCTACCGGGCCAGGGCAGCGCGCACGCATAACCTTCCCTAGTTGGTGGTACCGATAAAAGAGCACGCGATCAGACCAAGTCGAGGCCGTCCCATACCGGCAAATGTGGTTGCACGGATAAGTCCGGACATGTGACTCTGGATCAACCGACTAGGTTTAGCTTTAGCCATCATTTAGCAAGCATGGTTGTTTATCACAATAACTGGAGATGGCAGTAGCTATGCATGATGAAAACATAACAATCTATCTCCCAACTATCATATATGAGTCACTAGTGTGATAATACAATGAGCACTGACAAGTAATGTAAACAGTAAGTGCAACCTAGGAGAAGTTCAATCATCTCTATCACAGGCATAATTATTAATTAAACACGCAAGAATAAAACTGAGCAATGCTTTAGGGCATATATCAGATGGTCGGCTTGCCTGGGGTCAATGAATACTCCGGGAAGAAGTGCGGTGAAGCCGCGGAAGAATTCGCAGGAAAAGTTCTCTCTCGGAGGGGGCTAAATGAAGGGCAAGGGCAAAATGGTCATTTTCACAGTGTGAAAACATTATGAAAACGATACCATCGAAACGGGCTCGACGAACTGAAGACGTAGGCGTTGGTTTCACCTGATTCGGAGTTGGGATCAAAAAGATATTGATATTTGAATGCCTGGTGCTAATCTGCAAAAGAAGTATTTACAACCGGGTCCCTGATAACACGGCTGGTCGCGTACTCCTCAGAAATACATTTTCCTTTGGGGAAAACAGAAACATGCGGAAGGCGCCTCCACTTATCCGACGTGGAGGGCCCCTAGTCACCGACGCCCGGGCCCCACACCGCTTTCTCTCTCCTCCCTCCTTTCTTCTTCCTCCTCCTCCACTCCTGCCCGACGCCGCAGCTGGGCGCCTCTGCCCCGGTGGCCACCGGTGTTCCAGTGGGCCTTGGGGTCCGGCGACCGGACGGACGGGCCCGCCGACAACGACCGCATCCGGTGGTGGATCGCGTGGGCGCCGAAGATGGCTGGAGAGGTGGCGGCGAAGGGCGGCAATGGGCGGCGGCCTCGATGAGATTCCGGCAACCCAGGGTCTTCTGAGGCGGCCAAACGGAGGGGCGGACTCACTGGAGGACGGCACACTCGGGGGGAGGTTCGGGCAGAGCCGGGGACAGCCACAGTGCTCGAATTTGAGCAAGGAATTGGCGGCGGCTATGATGGCAGAGGGAGACGAGGAGAGCTCCATGAGCTCCAATGGCTGGTCGGGGAGGTAGCTGGGAGGGAGAGGAGGAGGCCGTGGCTGTTGATGAGCTCAGGGAGGCTTGGGCCACAGCTATTTATAGCCGGACGGGGCGAGCAGATAAGCTCGGCCATCGTGGCATCCTCATCGCCGCACTGGCGCTCGGGGACACGCGGAGGGAGATGGCGATGTCGGCAAGAGCTCCAGGAGGGTGGAGAAGTCAGCAGCAGCTTCGGGAGGGATCGGGCTCGGCTGTATACGGCGGCTACAACGGACAAACAGTGGCGGAGTAATGGCGGTTGTCGCGGCGTGGCAAGGAAAGAAACAGAAGGGGAAGTGACCGGAGACGGGGTGTGGACGACGGGGAGTCAGGTCGGCATGCTAGGACACGCCAGGGCAGCTTGAGCTGGCCTGCCCGATGCGATGGATGCACAGAGCACTGTTCCTGCGTGCAGCTCACGCGGTCACCACGCGCACCGGCTGTTCTAGCACATTACTGCGTGCCAAACCATGTCCAACACGTCTATTATTACTCAATTAGATAAGAGGGGTGTCTGGAACTGGCTAGATATCTCTGAGGTGAGTGGTACTTGCAAAAATAGATTTTGACAGCAAAATTGGCTGGAATTTTGTGGAGAAATGGATGGAGGTATTCAGCTGGTTCTTTGTCAAAATGAAATAGGGTATGAAGGACTATATGCTGGAAAAATTTCAAGTCATTTGGACCTATTTTGCATATACTTCCTTTGTAATGCAAATTTTGGTCCAGAAAGTGGATGTTGAAGCTGTGCTCAAATGGCTGAGTGAAATGAGTTGAATTTTGGTGGAGAGTGATGATTTGGACATATGAAGCTACTGTACAAGTTTTATACCATTTTGATACACCAAAATGGTACTTCCTTCATAGAGGTTTCAAATGGATAGAAACTTAGGAAAATTGCTGTCGAAGAATGGATGAAGATATTGAGCTGATTTTTGGTTTCCATGAGTGATTTATCAATTTTAACCACCATGAAAAATTTCAGCTCAAATGGATCAAGGGTTCAAGCACTTCCTTTGCAAAGTGAAAATCTGGACATAATTTGCAAATGGATGTTGTGCTCAAACTTTGAACTATGGAACTTGGATTTTGATGGAAATGGGGAATATATGGATAGGAGAAGCTCCACAAATTATTTGGGATTTTTCCTGGCTACCAAAATGGTAGTTCCTTTAGAAAGTGCCCAAAATGCAATATTGGCATTAAATAGAAAAAGGCAATTTCCCTTATTTAACTATGGCCAATATTTTTATGAGAGATCAATATGATCACAAAGAATATCTCCACAAGTTTTCATGAACTTTGGAGATGGATAGATATTTTCCTGGATTTAATTCCTTTAACTGGCAGAAAAAGGAATTAATTATAAATGAAAAATATTGCAAATGACTTGGCAATATTTTTGCATACCCAGGGTTTATAGATAAAGGATGATCACTGGGAAAAGTTTAGGAGACAACAGATCAAAGGAAACTAGGGTTCCTTTGTAACGGAAGAGATTAGGGTTTCCCTTCCGGCAACTCGGAAGGTAGGGTTTAGGTGGCAAATTCCAGAGAATAAATCTCGTGTGGCAAGGTTGGACTGGAGAGAATCTCTGGTTGGATAGGGAAGGCAAAGCTATATGACCATCTTCATATACCGAAGAGCGAGAGAAAATCCAATAACACCGAGAAAAAAGACGGGAGTCAAATCCCGCGAAGGAAAAAAAACAGGAGCGAAAACCAGGGTGTTACAAACCTACCCCCCTTAAGAAAATCTCGTCCTCAAGATTTCTGGGCTTACCTCCCGGTGAAGGGGGACTTACCTGTGTGCGACTTGGATCCATCATCGGTCTTGCCTTCATTGGTTCACTGACCCTTTTAACTGCCTCTTCTGATGGACCAGGTGTTGTCTTTGCACACAACTTTCCTTGAATCCTTCTCTTTCCTGTCAGGTGTACCTTTCGTCTGGATAGTGGTGTTGCTGGGTGGGGTAGCGGGTAATACCAACAAACAGCTCGGTTCCCTTGGCCTGGAAGCGACTGCTTTGGATTTTATTGCGATACTTCATACTCTGACTGTCATGGGCAAGACATCCATTTTCTGGTACCAGCTCACGTGCTCGTATGGCCTCGATGGCTAGGGGTTACTTTCTCTTTGTCATGTCAGAATGCTCAATCTGGCTGTGGGTTCTGTACTGACATTTCCTTTTGTCTTCGGCATTCTGACTTAGTCCTTGGGTGATCCACAATTCAAGGGACAACATGGCCGAGCTATTGCTGTTGTATCCCCAACTGAAGTGTTGGGCATGATCACAAAGTAATCATAGACAGTGATCTCTTATTCCAATGTTGTCATGGCGTCTGCCGTCGCTGATGTGCATGTGCTTTGAGCCATTCTATCTGAATGTCTTATTTCAGACTCTGCCACTTGTGGCGATGGCTCTGTCATATATAGCCTTTGTAGTCCTTGCTATGACCATTGATCTGAACATAGTATGGCTATCATCCGGTGTACCTTTCAGAGTATAGCCTCTTGTCTTGGTTGATGGCCTGTATTCATGATGAGTGCGGCATGCTGGCTGCATTGTTGTGGCCGCATATGCAAGAGTCTGACGAGGATTGGTAATAATACCTTGTCTGTGAAGCTGTGTCTAGTTGACCGTCACAAGAGTTGTGCTGCCCACAACTTCTTTGTTCTTGAGGACTCCTTTGATGGACCTGTAATGACCTGCCAACATGGCTCCTTGATTGTTTTCCCCGGTTTGTCGGGCTTGTTCTCACAACTTACTCTTGCATATCTCGTAGGGGTTGTTGTGCTCATATTCTTCTTTCCAACATGGGTCCAATGTTTCTCTGAACACAGTCATTCCCGTGTACGAGTGGCTCGCATGAACTGATCCACTAGACTGCATGCTCACAACATATGCAGGTGTAGGATAAATCCTTTCATAACCACTGAGTTTTGAGGCGGATGTGCGTCCAGACTGATTCGTGGTTCCGACAAGCTTGTTGTAGGCATGATGGCGTGTTGAAGAAGGTTGAATTCCTTATGCTCAAAGCTTCTGCCAGGTAGCGTGCTGAAAAAGGTTGGGTATCGTACCTCAGAAGTTTTCCTTCATGTGGCTTGCTGCAGAAGGTCGGGTGCCTTACGCCGGAAGTTTTCCGTGGTAGCACGCTGTAGGAGATGAGAGTGCCGTACCCCAGAAGATTTTTCCTCACCAAGTAGCATACCAAAGAAGATTGGCAGTCTGGTGTCATAAGCTCTTGTCGGTAGCTTGCGGAGGAAGGCTGGGTTCCTTATACCAGAAGACTTTCATTGTGTACGCGGTCGGACTTATGGCCGATTTTGGCTTCCTTCCGAAGTATCCGGAATTTACTCATAGCGAAGCCAAAATTTGATATAGGTTACACTTTGTCTGAATATATTCTGTTGTCATGCACACCGATTGTCCTTCTACTGGTCTAATCCTTGCTGTTGTAAAGGTTGCAGAACTGATGTATGCTTCATGTTGTTAATTAATGCGGAATACCCTTTGCATTCAAACCGAGTGTTGCCGATAATAAGTAGTTGACGGATAATTTCATTCGGTTCAGCTGAGCTTTCCAGCATGTGAAGTTCTCATTGATTCTGGCAACCGTGACCTTATCCATATTCCTTGCAAACCTTATTCACGGTGCCCGGAAAATTTTGTATTTGCACCATTGAACTTCGTAATATGCTTTGCACTTTGTACCAATATACCGAAGTTTTGTTGCTGTTCTTGGCACATTCACATTCCTGAAATATGTCTCCCGTGGGGAATAAATAGTTCTTGGATCCATTGAGAAAAGACTCGGTTCACCTCGCTGACTGAAATAATCCTTGTATCGTGGATGGAATAATTTGTCCTTACTGGTGTTCAGTCTTGAGAACTCATCTGACTGTTCCTCAGGTGTGATCTGTTCTGAGGCAAACTCTCTCAGGTATATTCTGGCCTTGTCTGTTGCACATAGATTATGCTTCTGACCCATTCTTCATTCTTGACAGATCCAGAGATGATGTTCTGAATATCAGGCAGTTGGCTTGACTTGACTCTTGCTGAATTTGGATTATTGGGCACTATCCAAGTCATGTGTTGGTCTTTTTGATGGCACTTGCGGATGGATCCAGTCGGAGCGAAGAAACGGAACCGACAAAAGAAACAAGAACCGCGAAAAACCAAAAAGCAAATAGAGCTCAAATGTTGCGGACCTTACACATGTGGCCGAAGATCCACTAGTATAACTAGCCTAGCGCACTCGATGCACATCTAAGGATTTAGAAGCAAAACCACACAATGCTCCTGGTAGCAATTGGTGTCAAGCTCCTACTACTTCCTTTGGGAACATCAAACTCTCGACGCACGACCATAGCCAAAATGGCTTAGTCAACGATCCTAAGGTTGTCAGGGAAAAGATGGAATTTATAAGCGTTTCCCAAAGGAAACTAGAGTTAAGAAGAGAAATGCCATGGCTAGCAAGCAGGGTAGGGATATCTAGTTTACCTAGGGGTTCAGGGCTCACGGGTCTTTGCCGGGTGCGAGCATTTCACACCGGAGGCAAAGGCCACGAGAGTTGGGTCTGATGGAGCCAAAAACCTATGGGATTACCTTATGATCAATAGTAGCCATGCCTGCTTGGCGAAGATGGCTGAAATCCATCTGGGCTTTCTACTAATCAAGAGGCAATGAAGTCTGGCTAGGGTAACCTATAGTCAGCCTGGCTGCTCTGATACCATCTGTTGTGGCGCCCCGCCTGATTACCACTGTAGCCAGACGGTCGCCACGCATACCAGCCCAGGAAATCACTCTGGCATGCGCGTTTACAACAAGTATCAAGAACACATGCATTTCTATTAATGGATATATAGGTCTTACATGATATATAACAAAGGTGATGGCAGCGGAAAAGCTCTATCTAGGGCAGCATGGTCTTGGTGCGGCTCCAATCCACAGGGATCTGACTGGGTAACTCTCCTAGCCCGCGAACGCTCCGGCTCCTCGTCGACGGACGACGGATCCTTATGTGAACCTGGCCACATTGAAGGCCGCTGAGTACTTTTGAATGTACTCGCAAGCAAACCAAACTAACATATACACCAAGCAAAGCAATCCATGGCATTCAAGCATGCATTTGTTATTAGAGCAACATTAATTATCATGGCATAGTATACCTATCTAGCAAGATTAATCATCAAGTCATAACAGGTTTATCCAGCAAGATAACTACTAAAGTAAAATACAGTAAAGCATAACAAGTAAATAATCCATACTCCGAACATTCTCATGATCCAATCCGATGTTGAACCAAATCCAATCCAAGTCTTTCGGTTATCCGACCATCACTTTCATAGCCATTCCATGGCCAACATATCATATCCCTGACATCATCCGATGTCTATGCATCTCCACCGTAAGTCTGATAAACTTACTCTCTACCGGGTTGCCTTACAATCCTCAAAATATTCACGATCCACTGAGTACTTCAGGGCATAAGACGAGTTCTTCCATCATTATTATATTACTGTTACGGTTGACCACCTAGAGAGGTCTGGACAGACTGTCCAATACCATGGACGCGGATATTCGAATAGATTTTACACTCTGCAGAGGTTGCGCACTTTACCCACACCATGGAGCAACTGACCTCGTGATCCCATTCGAGTGGACCAGTGTTGCTCCAACGAAACCCGCCTGACCCTTGACTCCTCCACCGTACCACCGACAATCATACCCTCCCAGGGTCATGTCCAGGGTGGCCCCTGTGTCACCTCGTGACTCCTGCCTCCGTCATGGCCAACTAAACTGTCCCAAACGGG
The DNA here is from genome assembly GCA_011799875.1 of Thinopyrum elongatum. NCBI lineage: Eukaryota > Viridiplantae > Streptophyta > Magnoliopsida > Poales > Poaceae > Thinopyrum > Thinopyrum elongatum. The sequence goes on from CM022303.1 coordinate 665,333,106, forward strand.
GACGCCGACAAATATCTCAACTGGGCTCACAAGGTTATCATCGCCTACCGGGCCAGGGCAGCGTGCACGCATAACCTTCCCTAGTTGGTGGTACCGATAAAAGAGCACGTGATCAGACCAAGTCAAGGCCGTCCCATAGTGGCAAATGTGGTTGCATGGATAAGTCTGGACAGGTGACTCTAGATCAACCGACTAGGTTTAGCTTTAGCCATCATTTAGCAAGCATGGTTGTTTATCACAATAACTGGAGATGGCAGTAGCTATGCATGATGAAAACATAACAACCTATCTCCCAACGGTCATATATGAGTCACTAGTGTGATAATACAATGAGCATTGACAAGTAATGTAAATAGTAAGTGCAACCTAGCAGAAGTTCAATCATCTCTATCACAGGCATAATTATTAATTAAACACGCAAGAATAACACTGAGCAATGCTTTAGGGCATATATCAGATGGTCGGCTTGCCCGGGGGTCGATGAATACTCCGGGAAGAAGTGTGGTGAAGCCGCGGAAGAATTCGCAGGAAAATTTCTCTCTCGGAGGGGGTGAATGAAGGGCAAGGGCAAAATGGTCATTTTCACAGTGTGAAAACATTATGAAAATGATACCATCGAAACGGGCTCGATGAACTGAAGACGTAGGCATTGGTTTCACCTGATTCGGAGTTGGGAACAAAAAGATATTGATATTTGAATACCAGGGGCTAATCTGCAAAAGAAGTATTTACAACTGGGTCCCTAACAACACGGCTGGTCGCGTACTCCTCAGAAATACGTTTTCCTTTGGGGAAAACAAAAAGACGCGGAAGGCGCCTCCACTTATCCGACGTGGAGGGCCCCTAGTCACCGACTTCTCTCTACTCCCTCCTTTCTTCTTCCTCCTCCTCCACTCCTGCCCGACGCCGCAGCTGGGCGCCTCTGCCCCTGTGGCCACCGGCGTTCCAGTGGGCCTTGGTGTCCGGTGACCAGACGGACGGGCCCGCCGACGACGACCGCATCCGGGGGTGGATCGCGTGGGCGCCGGAGATGGCTGGAGAGGCGGTGGCGAAGGGCGGCAGTGGGCGGCGGCCTCGATGAGATTCCGGCGACCCGGGGTCTTCTGAGGCGGCCAAACGGAGGGGCGGACTCGCTGGAGGATGGCCCACTCGGGGAGAGGTTCGGGCAGAGCCGGGGACAGCCACAGTGCTCAAATTTGAGCAAGGAATTGGCGGCGGCTATGATGGCAGAGGGAGACGAGGAGAGCTCCGTGAGCTCCAATGGCTGGCCGGGGAAGTAGCTGGGAGGGAGCGGAGGAGGCCGCGGGTGTTGATGGGCTCGGGGAGGCTCGGGCCGCGGCTATTTATAGCCGGACGGGGCGAGCGGATAAGCTTGGCCATCGTGGCATCATCATCACCGCACTGGCGCTCGGGGACACGCGGAGGGAGATGGCGATGCCGGCAAGAGCTCCGGGAGGGTGGAGAAGTCAGCAGCAGCTTCGGGAGGGATCGGGCTCGGCTGTATACGGCAGCGACAACGGACAAATAGTGGCGGAGTAATGGCGTTTGTCGCGGCACGGCGAGGAAAGAAAGGGAGGGGGAAGTGACCGGAGACGGGGGTGTGGACGACGGGGAGTCAGGTCGGCATGCTAGGACACGCCAGGGCAGCTTGAGCTGGCCTGCACGATGCGATGGATGCGCAGAGCGCTGTTCCTGCGTGCAGCTCACGCGGTCACCACGCGCACCGGCTGTTCTAGCACATTTCTGCTTGCCAAACCATGTCCAACACGTCTATCATTGCTCAATTAGATAAGAGGGGTGTCTGGAACTGGCTAGATATCTCTGAGGTGAGTGGTACTTGCAGAAATAGATTCTGACAGCAAAATTGGCTGGAATTTTGTGGAAAAATGGATGGAGGTATTCAGCTGGTTCTTTGTCAAAATGAAATAGGGTAGGAAGGACTATATGCTGGAAAAATTTCAAGTCATTTGGACCTATTTTGCATATACTTCCTTTGTAATGCAAATTTTGGTCCAGAAAATGGATGTTGAAGCTGTGCTCAAATGGCTGAGTGAAATGAGTTGAATTTTGGTGGAGAGTGATGATTTGGACATATGAAGCTACTGTAAAAGTTTCATACCATTTTGATACACCAAAATGGTACTTCCTTCACACAGGTTTCAAATGTACAGAAATTAGGAAAATTGATGTGGAAGAATGGCTGAAGGTATTGAGCTTATTTTTGGTTTCCATGAGTGATTTATCAACTTTAACCACCATGAAAAATTTCAGCTCAAATGGATCAAGGGTTCAAGCACTTCCTTTGCAAAGTGAAAATCTGGACAGAATTTGCAAATGGATGCTGTGCTCAAACTTTGAACTATGGAACTTGGATTTTGATGGAAATGGGGAATATATGGATAGGAGAAGCTCCACAAATTATTTGGGATTTTTCCTGGCAACCAAAATGGTAGTTCCTTTAGAAAGTGCCCAAAATGCAATATTGGCATTAAATAGAAAAAGGCAATTTCCCTTATTTAACTATGGACAATATTTTTATGAGAGATCAATATGATCACAAAGAATATCTCCACAAGTTTTCATGAACTTTGGAGACGGATAGATATTTTCCAGGATTTAATTCCTTTAACTGGCAAAAAAAGGAATTAATTATAAATGAAAAATATTGCAAATGACTTGGCAATATTTTTGCATACCCAGGGTTTATAGATAAAGGATGATCACTGGGAAAAGTTTAGGAGGCAACAGATCAAAGGAAACTAGGGTACCTTTGTAATGAAAGAGATTAGGGTTTCCCTTCCGGCAACTCGGAAGGTAGGGTTTCGGTGGCAAAGTCCGGAGAATAAATCTCGGGTGGCAAGGTTGGACTAGAGAGAATCTCCGGTTGGATAGGGAAGGCAAAGCTATATGACCATCTTCATATACCGAAGAGCGAGAGAAAATCCAATAACACCGAGAAAAAAGACGGGAGTCAAATCCCGCGAAGGAAAAAAAACAAGAGCGAAACCAGGGTGTTACATTTGGTGTCCCGGATGAGATCACAGACATGACGAGGAGCTCCGGAATGGTCCGGAGGTAAATATTGATATATAGGACGATACTATTCGGACACCGGAAGAGTTTCGGAGTGCACCGGGTAGTCATCGGATCGCTGGAAGGGGTTTCGGACACCCCCGGGATGTCTATGGGCCTAATGGGCCAGGAGGAGGGACACACCAGCCCACAAGGGGGTTGGCGCGCCCCTCTCCCTAGCCGCTATCCCTAGGGGAAGGAAAGGGGGAGGGTTGGCCCCTCCTGTGTTTCCCTCCTCATGAGAGAAAGGAAGGGGGGCACCTCCCCCTGCCTTCCTCCCGCACACAAACATGGAAGGGGGCGTGGCTAGGGGCAGGAGCCCAAGTGGTGTTCGGCTTCCCTTGGGGTGCCTCCTGGCTGCCTCCCCTCTCCCCCACCTATATATATGTGGAAGGGGGCGCCACACATAACCACGACAATCTCTTAGCCGTGTGCGGCGCCCCTCTCCACAGTTTCATCCATCGGTCATATTTTCGGAGTGCTTAGGCAAAGCCCTGCAGAGATAGCATCACCACCACCGACACCATGCCGTCGTGCTGCCGGAAATCATCCACTACTTCGTCGTCTTGCTGGATCAAGAAGGCGAGGACGCCATCGAGCTGAACGTGTGCTGAACGCGGAGGTGTCGTACGTTCGGTACTTGATCGGTTGGACCGCGAAGAAGTTCGACTACATCTACCGCGTTACTAAATGCTTCCGCTTACGGTCTACGAGGGTACGTAGACACACTCTCCCCTCTCGTTGCTATACATCTCCATGGATAGAACTTGCATGTGCGTAGAATTATTTTTTGTTTTCCATACAACATTACCCAACAGTGGCATCAGAGCCAGGTCTATGCGTAGATGATATGCACGAGTAGAACACAAAGAGTTGTGGGCGGTGACAGTCATACTGCTTACCACCAATGTCTTATTTTGATTCGGCTGTATTGTGGGATGAAGCGGCCCGGACCAACCTTACATGTCCACGCACATGAGACCGGTTCCACCAACTGACATGCAACTTGTTTTGCATAAAGGTGGCTGGCGGGTGTCTGTTTCTCCTACTTTAGTTGAATCGAATTTGACTACGGCCAGTCCTTGAAGAAGGTTAAAATAGCAAACTTGATAAATCACCGTTGTGGTTTTTGCGTAGTTAAGAACGGTTCTTGCTAGAAGCCCGTAGCAGCCACGTAAAACATGCAACAACAAAGTAGAGGACATCTAACTTGTTTTTGTAGGGCATGTTATGATGTGCTATGGTCAAGACGTGATCTGATATACGTTGTTTTATGAGATGATCATGTTTTGTAATATCGACAACCAGCAGGAGCCTTAGGGTTGTCTCTTAATTATTGTATGAAATGCAAAACGCCATGTAATTGCTTTACTTTATCGCTATGAGTTAACAATAGTTGTAGAAGCAATAGTTGGCGAGACGACCACAATGCAACGATGGAGATCAAGGTGTTGAGCCGGTGACGATGGAGATCATGACGATGCTTTGGAGATGGAGATCAAAAGCACAAGATGATGATGGCCATGTCATGTCACATATTTTGATTGCATGTGATGTTTATCCTTTATGCATCTTATTTTTCTTAGAACGGCGGTAGCATTATAAGATGAGCCCTTTGCTAAATTTCAAGATAAAAGTGTTCTCCCCGAGTATGCACCATTGCCAAAGTTCGTCGTTTCGAAGCACCTCATGTTGATTGGGTGTGATAGACTCTACGTTCACATACAACGGGTGTAAGACAGTTTTGCACATGCATAATACTTGGGTTAAACTTGATGAGCCTAGCATGTACAGACATGGTCTCGGAACACTGGAGACCGAAAGGTCGAACGAGAGTCATATAGTAGATACATTACAAAAAAAATACACTTCCATGATGATACGTGTTTGTCATAGTAGGTCACATTTTCTGTCATGCATGTACACCCATGACGATTTTATGACAGAATCAAGATAGTCATACATGTGCTGTCGTAGAAGTGTTCCATGACAATACCAAAATTATCATCACGGAAGTGTCCACTTCCTTGACGATAGATGGCGCGTCATGGAAGTGTTTTCGTCAAGGGTAACCGACATGTGGCATCCACCGTACCGGGTCACCATAACGACAACATGCTAACAGCCCAGACCAATGGGGATTTCCCACGTGTAAAATTCTCATTAACCGCAGGAACCACGTGTCAGCTCGTCATTGGGTCAGAGAGGCGCCTATGATATGTCGACACGTGGGACGGCCCAACACTGGCCCATTTAGCCAGCCCGTTTGACTTGGTCAAAAGCTAGCGGGCCGGCCCATGGAAAGCCTTTTAACGGTCTATTCGCATATAGCCCATTTTACGGCCCGGTAACTAACGGCCCGTTATGGCGTTCCCAAATTCGGCCCAACAACGTCATGTGGGCTGTCTAGTATAATACCGACCCGTTTCATTTTCGGCCCATGTATGGCCCACGACGTCTTTCGGCCCATAGCCTTTCGTATCTTTGGGCCCTTTAGTGGCCCGCGGTGACTCTGGCCCATAATAAACAGTAAATTTCTTTATACCACCCATTAACGGCCCATGATTCACATGCCCCATTTCCAGCCCGTGTTAGCTTCCCGCCTACTGACGGCCCATACATTCTTGAGCTCTGATACGTCTCCAACGTATCTATAATTTATGAAGTATTCATGCCATGTTTACAACAATTTTATATGATTTTGGTATGATTTGCATGGAACTAACCCGGACTGACGCTGTTTTCAGCAGAATTACCGTGGTGTTGTTTTTTGTGCAGAAATGAAAGTTCTCCAAATGAGCTGAAACTTTTTGACGATTTTTTTTGGAACAAAAGAGACCCCCGAAGCTTCGTGGAAGGAACAGAAGGTGAAGGAGTAGGGCACAAGACACCGGGGTGCGCCTGGGCCCTTGCCCGTGCCTTGGTGGGTTGTGCTCACCTCGAGGCCCATCTTAGCGTGAAACCAACGCCAAAAATTCCTATAAATAGAGAAACCATCAGGGGTAACCCTAGATCAAAATTTCCGCCGTCGCAAGCCTCTGTAGCCACGAAAAACCAATATAGACCCCGTTCCGGCACCCTGCCGGAGGGGGAAATCATCACCGGTGGCCATCTTCATCATCCCGGCGGCACCATGATGAGGAGGGAGTAGTCCACCCTCGGGGCTGAGGGTTTGTACCAGTAGCTATTTGTTTAATCTCTCTCTCTCGTGTTCTTGAGATGTCACGATCTTGATGTATCGCGGGCTTTGTTAATATAGTCGGATCATATGGTGTTTTCCCCTCTCTATCTTGTGATGAATTGAGTTTTCCCTTTGAGATTTCGTTCTATCGGATTGAATACTTTTATGGATTTGACAGCACTTGATCTATGTCTTGGCACTCAACTCACAGATTCCCGAGGTGACATTGGGGTAATCTATGCATAGGGTTTGATGCACGTTTTCGTCCTTGTTTCTTCGGTAGAAATCTTGGGGCACTCTTTGAGGTTCTTTATGTTGGATCGAGTATTATGAATCTGAAATTTTTTGATGTGTGTCATATAATTAACTCATGGATACTTGTGGTGACATTGGAGTATCTAGGTGACATTAGAGTTGGTTGATGCGTATCATATGGTGTTATTTTAGTACTAACTCTTGGATAGTTCGAATGGAAAGAATAACTTTGCCTTATTTTAGTACGAACTCTTGAATAGATCGAACGGAAGGAATAACTTTAAGGTGGTTTCGTACCCTACAAACAATTTCTTCTTATGTTCTCCGCTAGATAGGAACTTTGGAGTGATTCTTCATCGCACGTTGAGGGAAGGTTATATGATCCAATTATATTAGCATTCTTGAGAGATTGCACTAGCGAAAGTACAGACCCTAGGCCTCATTTTCAAGCATTGCAATACCGTTTGTGCTCCGTTTTACCAATTGCTACCTTGCTGTTTTTTTTATTTTCAGATTACAAAAATATATTTCTACCATCCATATTACACTTTTATCACCATCTCTTCGCCAAACTAGTGCACCTATACAATTTGCCATTGTATTGGGTGTGTTGGGGACACAAGAGACTTTTTATTATTTGGTTGCAGGGTTGTTTGAGAGAGACCATCTTCATCCTACGCCTCCCACGGATTGATAAACCTTAGGTCATCCACTTGAGGGGAATTTGCTACTGTCCTACAAAACTCTACGCTTGGAGGCCCAACACGAGTCTACAAGAACAAGTTGTGTAGTAGACATCAGGCTCCTTTCCGGCCCTCGATTACTTTTGGCCTGTTACTGGCGTGTTCCCCTAATGGGCCGAATTCAGCCTGTGGTTAGAATCGGACCATTTGTGGCCTGTTAACCCGTTGCGCCGTTTCAAGCCCGTCATGTATTCTGGCCCAGTAACGACCCATTATGCCTGTGACAAAATTAAGCCTTTGCTATCTTCGGGCCTATTAATGGCCCATTACCATGTTGGCCCGATACTAATTAAGCCCGTTTACAGCCCATGTCGAGCCATTTATCAGATGGCCCGTAGGAGGCCCACTGAATCTACCCTGTTGGAGGCCCATTTATCCGACGGCCCGTAGGAGGCCCATGGATCCTATGGCCCGTAGCAGGCTCAAGGTTACCACGGTCCGTATCTGGCCCATGGTTGTTGCGGCCACTAGCAAACCAAGGAAAAAGAAGACTAGGGAAATAAATAAGCCAGAAACTAACGCTAGGCTATTAAGGCGATTGCACAGATTACATCCACTGGGCATCAAAGTTCGCCACCAGTGCAAATATAGGGAACACCCTACACTATACAAAAATGGCTTGCTATTTTCTTCAGCCGGTCGCTGCACGTTAAGAACAAATTTTTTATAGCAACAAAACAAATTACAACCATAAAACAAAAGGAAGGTTGGCATAAAAGTTAACAGTCTGGCAGATAAATGTACCACCAAAAGTTCAAAAGCTCAGTTCATTTGACCTGACTGTTACGTTTTCATGCTGTACTGTCCGATGGAGCACCATAACCTTCGCCTTCATTTCTCCTAGGCTCCTGACAACATAGCAAATGTCTGATAGTCTGCTTTCAAAACCATGTATATCTTGACGACATCGAACAATGGCTGTCCTTGTTTCACAAAGGGTCTCTATTAGGGAATGGACTTGTGTCTGGAGCGTAGATATAACATTGTTTTGAGCTTGCATATCTTGATCATGAGGCAGTTTGGATAAGATTGCCTTAATAACCAACCCAGTATTACGCAGGAACGTGCTTTTGGCACTGTTAGTGGACAGGTACTGACCCACTGCAGCAAGAGGTGACATTGCGGTTATAGTTGCCTCGTCACCTTCAGAAGGTGGAGGTTCCACCATTTGTTCCATAGCTTTCTAAAAAGTTGAGTTTTTACATTAGTAGTACCAGAACAGAAGATATTAAGGAGGCAGTCACTACAAGAAATATGCCAACTTGTGACCTTCTTCCTGTGACGCTGGAAGAATTGGTCATAAATCTACGACCATTTGAGACCAATTGGTCAAAAGCTGTTCAGGGGGCTCCAAACCCTAAACCATAACGACCATTTTGGTTAGAAAGGTCGTAATTTCCTTACATGAAATGGTCGTAAAGCAAACAGCACTAGTCCGCTGCCTTATTTCTAGCTGATAACGACCAATATAGATGGTCATAGCCTTGTAAATTGTGGTGCATTGCTATGACTAGGTGCCACCTCACCAGTTTTGCCTATGTGTCATGTCTATGTGTCAATTTTTGCCCTAGGTTGTGAAGCAGCCTATATTTCTATCATTCCCTAAATTCCCAAAAAAATTGGGCATTCTTTACTATCCAAATCATTGCCTCATGACAATATTCAACTCCATTTGCCTGGTAAATCTTCCTCAGCAATTTTCCAAAGTTTTTGTTCAGCCCAAACTGTTGTGAAGGAAGTACTAGCTAGGCATATCCTAATGAGCTGAATTTTTCCCACATCTTCTATATTCCCAAATCATAGCTCTCCACAAAATTTGATCCCCATCTAACAATCCATGTGAGCTCACCATCCAATCTTTGTTTCTGGTGATATTTTTAGTTTGTGAAGCAACTATATTTTATGTTAATTTATAATTGCTGAAAATTTACCACGACATGACCCTGCCCATAGAACCTCCCTCCACCAAATTTTAGCTCATTTATTATAGCCAATTTCCCTCAATATTTTTCCCAATTTTCTGTTCAGTGGAGAACACTGTGAAGGAAGTACCATTTTTATTTATCCAAATGGTATGAAACTTTTAAAGTGCCTTCATATGCCCAAATTATCATCCTCCTCCAAATTTCCGATCAATCCATTCATTCATTTGAGTCTAGCTTCAACATCCATATTTCTGTCCAGTGTGGTACGTTGCAAAGCAAGTGACACCTAGGCTCCTCCATTTGAGCTGCAAATTTTCCAAGACAGTGTCCTTAGTAGATGATCATCTTTGGCCAAAACTCAGGCCCATTGGCCATGTGCATTTTCCCCACCACTAATCAAACACTTGGGTGCTAATTCATGTTTGAGCTCAGTTCAGTCTCCTCGTGAGATTCTTCTATTGCCTTCTTCTTCCTGACATCTACCGGGGGAGTGCCCAACCCACAAGACATGCCTAGGCCGCCCAGAACACGTGGCAACGCCACGACCATGCGGTGACCACGCGGCGGGCATGCGAGTTTACGTGCTCTGGAGTTGGGGCCCTCGGCCACCATCCAAATCTCAACGTATCGCCACCAAACCATGTATTTCTGATTAAATGGATACTTATGTACCTATAAATGATTTTTGGAAAAAATAAAGAGCAAACTATGAGGCAGTTGCAGTTCAAATTTGACCCGCTTCCAACTGAATCGGCGGAAATTTGTCTTTTTCACCAGAGGTGTATAAAAACTTTTGACAACCAACCATTTTGTCAATTGTACATTAAATGTGGCCTAATATATTATAAAAATGACCTGGTCCCATTTGGCAACAAATATATGGTAGGTCCTTCACAAAAAAAACTCATTTTGGGCACTTGAAAAATAGAAAATGAATTTTTCGTCCAAAGAAAATGAAAACTTCTTTAGGCAACATTGTTTGCCATTCCAAGATGCATCCTTGTGCACAATATGAGATCATTTGAACAAACTATGCCATGAATGTGGCCATAAGATGGATCATTTGGCTTGAAAGTCATGCATCTTCACACATGATAGCTCGTTTCTGAGAACACAATTTTAAAATAATTACCGTATTACAAGTTTATTATTTTTCCTGTTACTTGGTCACATATAATGACACAATGCGAAGGTTTTTCATTTTTTTATTTTTTTTTATTTTTTCATGCCCGTTTCAAAATGCGGTCAAAACGGCGGGCATGGCCGTTCCTAGCTAGTGGTTGAATCTTGGAAAACTTTTGATGTTTCTCTGATTAAATAGATACTTATGTACCTAGAAATGATTTTTGGAAAAAATAAAGAGCAAACTATGAGGCAGCTGCAGTTCAAATTTGACCCGCTTCCATCTAAATCGGTGGAAATTTGTCTTTTTCACCAGAGGTGTATAAAAACTTTTGACAACCAACCATTTTGTCAATTGTACATTAAATATGGCCTAATATATTATAAAATGACCTAGTCCCATTTTGCAACAAATATATGGTAGGTCCTTCACAAAAAAACTCATTTTGGGCACTCGAAAAATAGAAAATGAATTTTTCGTCCAAAGAAAATGAGAACTTCTTTAGGCAACATTGTTTGCCATCCAAGATGCACCCTTGTGCACAATATGAGATCATTTGAACAAACTATGCCATGAATGTGGCCATAAGATTGATCATTTGGCTTGAAAGCCATGCATCTTCACACATGATAGCTCGTTTCTGAGAACACTTTTTTAAAATAATTACCGTTACTTGAGAGTATAACATGCAAAGTTTAAATAGAGGGCTACGGCAAATAGCGGCAGTAGCATTAGCGTGCTAAGTTTGTGCTAAGTGGCTTAGCATGATGCCCCTCCAATTAGTATAGTGCTGCTATAGTGTCGAGACAACATGCTATTCAAAACTTTGATAATATGTCATGCACCGTATCCTAAATTCAGGATCTTAACCATTGCCGCAAAGGATAAGTTGTTAGCTTTCACATGTAATTCTATCATTTTCCTAAATTTATATCTCCACAATCATGTGAAAATAAATAAACACTACTATCTATTTAAAAGTTAATTCTATTGGGCAGGGAGGAGCAATGCTTGTAGCTGGGTATCAATTTCATACTTGTCAGTAAAGCTGCTGCCACTTGTAAGGCACATGCATGCTGGGTGTCTTGCCGTAGTTGCAGCCATGCTAATCTTTCCCTGTGTCTCCTAAAAATGCACACAAGGACAAAATTATTAGAAAATGGACGACCTCCAGGTAATATGTCAACTCATATTGCCACCTAGGAAAAGATTAGAATTAAAATCCAACAGATATATTGGAGATGGAGACCAACTCTTACTAACCTTTCTTAGTTGTAATTATTGAGAATCACCTACAGAGATAAGATGGCATCTTCTAAAATAACCTGCACACTGCACCACAACTACTATAACTTAGTGAGTATATATAAAATAATATATAGGATTCATCTGCAGCAATAACAATTTCCACACAACATTCTGTAGAAACAAATCTTCAAACAACATTTGCTATCGTTACTTGAGAGTAAAAGATGGCACTGTATCCTAAATTCCGTTCGTTTATCACCCCTTCCAAGTATATGCTATTACCTACTTAGCTCTAAAATAGAATCATCCCCCATTTCAACTATTTTATTCTAGGAACCTCCCTTCTGAAACATGCAAAATGCCTGTTACTATGGCAATGAATTTTATCTATGTGAGATTAGAATTTGAGTGCCATCATTCATCTCTTGGTATCTTGTTCTCTGTGATAACTCTTCATTGTTGAGTGCTATATATATACTCTAGTTGTCATGCAGTGCTTGTTGTTCCATATTTTGTTGATGCACCGATAGCTCTTTAGAACTGTAGTAGTGTAGTTAGTTTTTTGAATGATTTGGTGTGCATGGAACACTGATTTTTCTTTAATACACTGTCCAAGTCATGATTTTTCTCAACTGGTGCATGTATATATTTGGGTGCTAGTCAATTAGAGAATGTCTGTGATACCATGTCTGTACTATGTGCCAGTGTAGCTGTACTGATGCTTTGGGTTTCATCCGTGCAGCAGAGGACAAGGGCTTCATGGCCAACCAAGGCGCATGGTGCTCGCAAGCGATGAATGGAGGTTGTTCGACATAGGCACGGAGGAGGAGGACGGGCATGGACGGAGGAGGACAGAGCACCTCTCTTCTTCCAGGTTCTTCTCCTTACCTTCACTTCTTTTATGTGCCTGTGCTGCAGCTCACCCATGGTCTTGTTTGTCCTGCAGGTTAGTGAGCAGCATCAGGAGGAGGAGCTCAAGCACGACCACCAAGAGGCACCACCGCAGCAGCAGGTAGCACGTCCATCTCCACCTCCCTCTCCCTCTGCTCCCAATCCTTTTTATTAAAATATATTGAGTACATTCTGTCAACTTGTGTGTCAGTAAGAATATTATTGCTGTTCAAGTATAGTAGCTTCTGTCCAAGTGCTCTTCATCTTGTGTGTCATCTGCAAGGCAATCAAGTTAATTAGATGTTGCTCTTTTCATGTTCTGCTTCATACATACGTGCATATGTGATGGCTCCCTGCCTCCATGCCTGCTACATCTCCGCTTGCATAAATCAAAGAGAAGAAAGAAACAATCAGCTTAAAATAATTGTAATGAGCAGCACATGCCTTTCATTTTACAGGATGGTCATTGTATCATGATAACTGGATCATGTCTATGCAACATACAAATCATTGAGCAGTGTTCCTGATGGCCTGTTACCTTGAATAATAATGTTGACAGGAGCATTTTTGGTTGCACGTTTGCGACTTCTTGCTTGAATCCCAAAGTTTCAGATCAATGTGGGGTTCAATGTTTGCTGTCCATTCTTATTGTCCGTCTTAGATCGTTCCCAGTTCACTGAATCAAGTTGCCTGACCTACCTATCAGGCAGGCTCACATAGCTGTAGCTGCCGTGTCCTTTGCAGTTGGACATGCGCAAGCTGTGTTTTTACATAAGCTCATTTGAAAATCACATACTAGTAGCAGCAAAGTTTAGTGCAATAGTTGTCTATCAACGGTCAGTGCCAGCAGCAAAATTCAGTTATGCACAAGCACCATTTAGCAGCAGCATAGATATATAGCATTCATTTAGCGGCAGAAAAATTCAGTTCATTTTACTCGCTGCTCTCTTTGGCATTTACAATCTTGGACTCTCTGGCTGCTCCTCCTCTAGCCAATGGTGAAGCGCCCGACGAGGCCAGCAGCAAGGCAACATGGCGGGATCGTGCTCCCGTGATCGTCTGAGGCGCCTGCTCTGCTGCTCAAGGTACGATTACCTATTGATTCCATGGTCTTGATGTTTTTCTCCTACATGATTCGAAAGGTGAATCTACCATTTGAGAAGTCAGACTGCTGTGGATGTAGCATTAAGCCCGTGGATGTAGCTTTTTTGGCTTACAAAATGTGTGTGTTCTTTGAATTTGGAAAAAAAATCAGTGGTTTGAAGTATTCAGACATGTAATCAACTGAATTTGTTGGCAAACTGATTGACAAATCTGAAGATGCTTTGACAGTTGGTCAAGGCACAAAGTGTGTGAGTAGGCCGTAGGTTTTCATTATCAGTAAACTGTCCGTTGTTAAGATAGGCTTTTGACATCATTTCAGTCAGTGTATTACGCTTGATGCATGCTTGTTCAACTTGTGCAGGAGACTGCACAAGTACTGTGTAGGGTTTTGATGCTGTTGTGGTAGCCCCATCGCTGTTGCATTGAATATCATGCCAGCGCACCAGCGCCTGTGGCTTGATGTACCGTGATCTTTATCTGTGTAGGTTTTGTTTGATGATATGCTTAGATTATGATCATAAGCATGGTGGTTTGATGATGCTGAGGCCGGCTGTGAAATTGAACTGTCATTCATTACATGCTCTGTTAAACCATGATATAGTTGCTGGAACTGAGCTTAATATTCAGGTGTGTATGTGTGTGTGTGTCGAGTAAAGTTGTGGTTTGTGTTGCTCCTTTGTAACGTGATGAAACAAAGAATGTCCTTTACTCCTTCACTCCTTTTTTGAATGGAATGTTCATAATATATTGGCTCCAGTTTTTCTAATTCTTATCAGCTGATTCATGTAACACGGCGTCCGTGGAAGGCCCAGTCCTGACTATGGCCCTCCAGTGAGTCCGGCATTTGATCGCTATTGAAGGAGCTACATGTAGAAGAAGAAAACACTTGTAGAGCTTGTAACTGTGATTCCCGTACTTGTAGAGCTTGTATTACGTGTAACTTGTAGAACTTGTAAAGTACTGTATATGTTACACCTTGTAGTACGTGTCATTTGTAGAACTTGTACTGAATCTGGCTATTGTTATTTGAAGTATCATGTTTGTTTTCTGCTTGCCAATTTAACTACTGGTTATTTTCTTACTGTCAAATTGAAATATGAAGAATCTGGGCCTAATAGCTGGGACCCACTTATCAGAACCTGACAAGTGGGACCTGTTTGACTAGTGGACCCATTTTATAAAAAAAGAAACTAAAACTGTTGGTACAAAAAGGCCACGACCCATGAAATAAAAAGGCTGAATTGTTGGGCTTGGCTCATGAAGTCGACCAAAAATTGACAGAAAAAAAATATAGAAAGGCTGAATTGTTGGGCTCGGCCCATGTAAAACACCGAACTGGACCGGGCTGATTCTTATCAATGACCTTTTCATTTGGTCGCAATTTTGCCACGTCAGGTTGCCACGTCGGATCCGACGTGGCCTGGGCAGACAGCTAGCGACCAAAACAGAAGGTCGTAGGATCAACGACCTTTTGTTTTGGTCGTTGCCTTCAACGACCTTATCACAAAGAAGGTCGTTAATTTCCATTAAAGATGATCAGCTTTTGACCATCTGTTTTTGGTCACAAAAAGGTCGCAAATGAAAAACAACGACCATTCAGCGACCAATAGTGATTGTCGCAAGTTGACATATTTCTTGTAGTGAGCAAAACAAAACAAAATAGCTTTGGTCTATATACAGAACTTATTCTGGTGAACCCGTGTAAAATATTAGTTGTATTTTACTGCAAAGTACATAATAAAACCAGGTTCCAAACATATGACCATGTACCATGGCTAATGTATTGTCTATTTCTTCACATTGTATTGACACCTAAGGATAAAGAGACAAAGTTTATAATACGGTAAGCATAGTATGACGGAACCGACCCAAGGGCCTCACCTCGGCCCACCGGACCTCACGCAGTGACACACCCTCTGCCCCTAGGTCTCGTTATCTTCACACACCCTCACATACCAACACAGACACCACACAAAATATTTTCTCCTCATGCCTCTATCCCCTCCCCCCTTGCATGTACACACTCAAGGGCATATCCCCCCCCCCCCACCGGCCCCTCTATCCATGCCTCTCTCGAATACGTACACATACCCTCTCTAGGCCCTGCCAAATACGTCAACTACACATTCACACATGTTACATCTTATCACATACCCCACTGATCTAAAATGCCCTCTCTTCACGTTTACTTCGCATACAACATTCCTTTTGAATGAAACCCAAAACTTTATTTTAGAATTTCTATATATATACAACATTACAAAGTTATATGGAGTATGAAAGTTAATTTGCATTGCATGGTGCACCCAATGATATTTATTCCGCACTGTGAATTTTTATATTTTTAAACTATATATAAAGTTAGTCATAATAAAGAGAAACGAACAACATCTCTCTCTCTCTCCATCGCACACACCCCCTCTACGCCCCTTTCACGTACGCACACAAACTATCTCTAGGTCCTCTAAAAGTACGCCCTCAGCACATTCACGCATGTTTCATGTTTCTCTCGCGATATATACAACGACGATCATTGTATTTGAAGCGAAAGCACGATACGTACATTGGACTTCAGAATCCACTCATTACGGTCACCATTTAAGTTTTGTGGTTATTATACAGTCACAGGCTCACCGTACAGCTCTGTATTTGTTCAAGACACGACTAGTTGACCAGTTAAACACTCCACGTGGCTGGTCTTGCATCACATTATCTCACTACCATTGGGCCCACCTGTCGGCGTGTATAAGAATGAAAACAAACGAGAAAAAATATTGGACGGTGGTTCGAAGTCATGACCGCGGGCACAGCGGACAAGGTGGCCTTGTATTGGTATGCTGAGCCGTCTGTTTTAATACACAGGGGCTGGTGTGTTGATTATACACACACGCACGCATGCACACGAACTGCATGCACGCAACACTCACACGCAGCCACGCACGCACGCAACACTCACACGCACACACGCATGCATGCATGCACACACCACACGACCAACACACACGCTCACGCTCAAGTGCTCAACTTACACGTGCATGTGCACACATCAGGCCCTGACAGACACATACACAACCAGGTGGTTCCGGCGCACGGGTTAAAGTCTTGTCGCGCCTGCGTAAATTTGTGTTTATCTTACTTTTTTCCTATGCGAACTGACAGGTGGGACCGACAAGGAACGTTGTCAATTTAACCAGTCAACATAGTGCCATGCAGACTATTTGGCCGGTCAATAGAGTGCAATCCGATGCTGAACGGTGATCAAGTGACCGTATAATCACCGCAAAACGTATATAGTGACCGTAATGAGTGTATTCTGAAGTCCGGTGACCGTATTACCCTTTTCGCTTGAAATACATTGACCGCCAGTGTATTTATCTCTTCTCTCACTCTCTCTGTGGAGCCAAGTAGGCCAACGTGCCAGTGCCTAAATTGGCGCATGCCACCCAATTATTGTTGTACTGGTTTCGTAAGAGTGAACAAGCATTCACGTCTGCCGTACAAACTGTAGCTACGAGTTACAAATGCTATGAAGACAAATACAAATATTTGAATCCACTTTATGCCCAATTTCTCTCTGTAGGATCTCCAAAAGTACATCTCTACACGTTCTCGCATGTTACATCTAACAACTATGCAATACAACACTACTACACTCTAACACAATAAATCATATGTGTTTTTAGTTTTACTAGATCTCATATTGTTATTTAATTATTCAGTTTGCATACATTAAAATTGCCTTTGAAATGTATGGCTAATATCATCTACCACGCAGGAAAAATCCCGCCCTTGCCTGATTAATCGCGTTTGTATCGATGGATTGTGCGAAACATCAAAACTATAGTAGTAGTACTACAGTACAAGTAACAGTTCACTGGGCTGCCGTGTCGTGTACTCCTCCGTCGTAAGAGTGGATCGCTCGCTTTCATAAATGTTCTAGTCCCTTTCGCCGACATATGGGACATCAAGCAACCGGGTCCACGTGCCATACCAAAATAACAGTGCAGAGCAGCAGGGGTGAAGCACCCCGGTCATGGCGCCGGCGTAGTAATGAGCAATGAGGCGTCAAATCACAAAGCTGCACCTTTCCCGCAGTTAAGTTGGAGGGACGAAGTGATGCTAAAAAAATGTTGGAGGGACGAAGCAACCATCATTTCACTCGTTGCTGAATCCGCTTCTCCCTCGTCTTCTTCAAGTTAACCACGTGTTGCTTCTGCCGTTGTTCTGCCTCATGTGGGATGCCGATCAGCTTGGTAAATCACTGACACGTGGGACCGCATGTTAGCAAACCGCCAGGCCAACGTCCTCTAAAAATAAGAAACCTGCCCCGCCTTCCGCGTGGCAAAATCACCTCCTTTTTACTAATCTTGATATAATTTTTTAGATCATTATAATTGAAAGATTTGTATAGATAGCACACAGGAGCAAAACCAAGTGGTATGGTTAAGGGCATCCATAATGTGTAGCCAAATGTGAAAATAGCTTTTGGTATCGATGGGAACCATTGTAGAGGGTGCTGCCAAAGCCAAGAAGAGGGAACCGAAGCTCCCTAATTGATTGATTGAAGGAATAAAAAAATGCAACCTCTCTTCTCTTTCTCCCGTGCTTGGATGCATGTACAGTATAGAGCATAGAGTCTACTCCCCTGTCCCTTCTATCACAAATCACAAAGTAGTGACGCGTCAATTCACAAAGCACGGACGAAGCAACCATCATTTCACTCTTCGCTGACTCCGCTTCTCCATCGTCTTGTTCGAGAAACCACCTTACCGCACTAAGCTGGACGGACGATGCTATTGTGTAGTACAGTAGTACACTAGCAAGATGCCCATGCGTTGCGCGGAAGATCAAGATGCATTTGTATGAGTAGTTTATCTTGTGGGAGAAAATGATGAACGAGGGAAGACCTTATTTGCAAATATGGAGAGGGGTGTGGGCATCTTTTTGCAAAATTACCATAGTTTCCTTCCTATCCGTCAGATATAAATCGGACGGCCTATATTGCAGGATGGCAGGCACACCATCATCACCAACTCTGTTTTTTATAAGAGTGGAGATTTACGCCTCCTTTGGTTCAACGGACTTCCTGGATACAAAGAAGGCGGTTGTCTCGGCTTGCAGGCAGCACTTGCGAACAACTTACCGTGGTCTCACTCAATGGTATGCTCCATCGAACGCACTTCGCCAAAGCCACAACGTTCGAGATATCGTCGACGTCACCGCAATGGGGAAGGAAGTCAAATAGTTACTACCTCCATTTTTTTGTATACAAGGCCAGTATCAAAATTACAATTTGCAGAAGGCCACTAACACTAATCGAGGCAAAATTTATGGGGTTTGCCTCGTACTAGCAACCAAGGACATTAATATACCCTTGCATGCATGCGGAAGTGAGAAGGTTGGTTTGCATGGCGCTGCATTAAGCAAGCAATGAGGAGTGAGATGGTTAGATCTTTGGGCGTTGGAGAAAAAAAACGCATTAATTGACACGTCAAACGAGGATTTGTATCGATCAATCCTGCGAAGGAAAACCACGCTTTTCTTTTTTAACACAAGTACGTATTTGTATCCTGTTTCTGTTTGGGTCTAGGCCTTGCATTGCCATACTTTGCCACACATTTTTGCAAGCTTGCCTAAAGTTTTTCAAAATGAAAAGGAGGTATACTTGCGCACGGTTGTCGCGGTCACACCGCACCCTCACACAGTCGCTCCCGCACGCCGCAAACCGAACCAAGGGAACGCACCCTCACTGACACGTGCTACAGCATGTGATCAAACCAAACTCAGCCATCCTATTGCTGACACATAATTTTCATTCATACAGTAAGTTTATCCAACCGCATGTTGGGGAAGATCCGTGCGGCCCGTGTGGTGGTCTGTTGGGGAAGAAGAAGAGGTGAGGAAGAAGAAGGGTTAGGAGACGTAGGATATTCATCCAACCGCCTGAAATGGTCGACTGACCCAAATGATGAAAGTCAGGCGACTTGCATAAATATATGTTTTACACAGCAAAAGATCCCTAAAAACAACAACATAAAGAAAAACTATCACTGCTCGCGGAACGAGACGACCTCGTCGTCTTTGGCTGCCGGCGCGAACTAGCCGTAGCTACCGACGTGTGTCTCCACACCGTGGTTGTCCTCGGCCTCCAGCTACTCGTTCACGCGGAGCATGCGGGCGCTCTGCACAGACGCGAGCACCGCCCGGTTCACGTCCACGACGTTCGGTTCCACTTGCAGGAGGGCCTTGATGGCAGCGGCATCCGCGCGCTCCGCGTCGAGTTGAGCCTCCGCCGCCCGGTTCAAGTCCAGGACGTCCGGTTCCGCCTGCAGGAGGGCCTCGATGGCAGCGGCATCTGCGCACTCCGCGTCGAGTTGAGCCTCCGCCTCCCGGTTCAAGTCCAGGACGTCCGGTTCCACCTACAGGAGGGCCTCGATGGCAGCGGCATCCGCGCGCTCCGCGTCAAGTTCAGCCTCCGCCGCCCGGTTCACGTCCATGACATCCGGTTCCGCCTGCAGGAGGGCCTCGATGACAGCGGCATCCGCGCGCTCCGCGTTGAGTTAAGCCTCCGCCTCCTGGTCCTCCTTTAGGATCGCCAGGTTGAACCGCTGGTCCGCCTGCACCATGGGGGACCCGGACGCCGGCACGAAGTCGACGTCCATCGTCTCATACGCATCGGCGGCCTTCTGCGCCACGACCTCCGCCATGAACATTGGATCGGCTTCCTCCTCCTCTGAGCTTGGCTCCAGAGAACTCGGGGATTGGCCCGCCGCAAAGCGAGCTTGGGAACGGAGGTTTCCTTTTTTAATTACTCAATAATGAAGTTGTGGGAGATAAGTATGAACGAGAGAGGTGCGGGTATACTTTTGCAAAAATTGCCATAGTTTGCTTTCTATCCATCAGATATAGATCGGACGGTCTATATTGCAAGATGGCAGGCACACCATCATCACCAAGAGTAGAGATATAGTAGATATGACGGCCCAGTCTCTCGAAGGTGCTCATAGGGCTAGGGTGTGCGTGTGTGCGTTCATAGGGGTGAGTGTATGCGCGCATGTATGAGCGCTTGCGTCTGTACTGTGTTAAAAAAAAGGAGTACTCGAAGTATGCAAGTTCATAAGGAACGGACGGTGTACATCACTCTTGTCGCGTTCGCGTTGCAGCCCGACACTGTGGACCTTGCACGTCGCTCACCAAATGAAACGCGCTTCGTCTTGCATTTTCGCTCGCTTGTGGGACTGCAGTTGAGAGCAAACCGACGTCCCTCCCCCTCCCCCGGCCGCATCAATTACTACTAGACTAGAAGAGAGAGAGGTCGGCCGAGTGTAAATGAGGCCATACCGACGCTCGAATTTGGCTGGCAAAACAGGGAAACCAACATGTGGGGCACGCTTGTCGGGATGACGTGGTGCAGACTAGTCCAATGGAGGAGCTGGCCCACGACCTTCTCGCCACTGGCAACCGTTCATGTGGGTCATGGGGGCCAGCAACGTGGCGCAGCTCCCGCACCGCCTCTAGACACGGTGACCGAGGTGAGCAACACGCTCATCGCCGCTGTACATGCTCGGCTTCAGGGTGCCGAGGGTGGCGCTACCGCTTGGCATGACCAGCAGATCAACACCCGGCTCATCGAGGATGCACGGGGCGCCGAAGTCCGCACGCACCGCGACACGTTCGCGGAGTGTTCTAGCGCGGCCAACTGCATCCCCAGGACCTGAGACCATGTCGGGTCGTCTTTCAATGACATGTGGGATCGCATGTGAGCAAATGGCATGTCCAACATTGCCACACCCGCAGCTGACTACCCTGGCACACATTAAACCCTCGTATCTCGCTCTGTCGCGCGCGTGCGTTCCCAGCCGGCGCCAGCTGCCTGCATTCATGCCGTCCGTCCGTATTTCTTCATTAAGCAGGCTCGCTGCCCGAGGAACCAACTCCGGCGACTTATTGACGCACCCGGACGCTTGGCCTCACCAGAATGCGCTACGTAAAGCGGCAACGCCCAGCTAAACTCCACACCATAGCGCATCCTCCTACCTGGCACCACATCCACCATGACCGCGAGCGGGAACGCTCTGCGGGAGAGCTTGTCTTCGGGGATGAAGCTCGAGGTCGCCGCCGTCGCTCAACTCGCCGCTCGGAACGCAATACCGGCGTAGCTGGACACGGACGCGACCGCACAAGCGGTGGCCACACTGGCGGCCGATGACGGGAGCACCACCAGCCACGCGTCCTACTTCCCGCCGTCCAATGTTCGGTGGCGCATGTGGCAGGTGAAGCGACGGACCGTCCACGTCCATCATCATCGACCTCATGTCCACCGGCACCGCCGAGGTTGGGGACTCCTCCGAGGATGAGTAGGGCATGGGAGGCGGCAGGGCATGGTGTGCCAACTGGCCGGTCCGTCTCCCATGTTCTACTCTTCCTCGCCAGAGACCACACCTTCGCTTCACGGGTCTTGAACCCCGCCGCCGTTCATGGAGATGGCAGATGGAGGACGTCATCGCCGATGCGGAAGTACAAAGGAAACTACACGTTGGTCGCCACCGTAGAATAGGTTTATGGTCGGGTTTCTTTTCTTTTTCTGTCCTATAAAAGTTCGAAATGTAATGAAAATCTGCTGTGTTTGCATGAATCTTGTCCGGTGTATATGAACTTTCACAATAATAGTAAGATATATTGTATGAAAATATATTGAATGATGATTCGTTTTTGTGTGTATAAACTTGGTCTAAGTTTAGAAGGTTTGACCCGAGACAAAGCTAACATGCGAAGTGAATAAACACATAGGTATACATACACTAGTTATCTTAGGCGCTCCAATAGTATGTCCACTAACACATTCACGCATCTCACATATCTTTCTCTCGCTCTGTCTATCAAACCAACTAAGCCTTGTCCTAAAAAATAAAGTCCTAAAAAAACCAACTAAGCCAACCTCCCAGCATATCGCGGGGGAAAAGACCCGGCCGTGCCGTTTTAGTCGGGATTACCGGATTACTAGTAGTATCGATGGATCGCGCGAAGCACCAAGTTTAAAAGGAAAAAGGCGGTACACTCACAGCACGCCTGTCGCGGTCGCATTGCACCCCTCACACGGTCGGTCCTGCACACGGCTCACGCAAACAGAACGCGCTTCGGATTGCCTCTTCACTGATACGTGGGGTCGCATTTGGAGAAACTGACCATGCGCCAAACTCCCCCGCCAACCGCGCAAAAATTCCCCCCAAATCCCAAATTCAACTGCCCTTTGGCCAACTAGCCAATAATATTTCCCAAACCCCCCTCCCCCCAGCCCCCTCCACTCCATTCGCTCCGCCAAAGCCGCCCTCCCCGCCGTGCCGATACGTCGGCGCCGCGGTTTGTCAAGGGGATGCACGGCGATCCTCTCGCTCCCATAGTACGCTCACGTAGACTGCCCTCCTCCAGCCGCGCCGCCATCGCTGGCGACGTTCTTGTGGAGACGCACGGTGGTCAGCTTCTCCCACAATACGCGCATTCTAGACTGAGGCCCCGTGCATGTCGGAGTAGCACTGAATGTTAGCTGATAGACGCTGTTAATCTGCGTACAACATGGATTGGTACATAGAACCTAGTGCAACTGGTCACATAACTAGTAGGCTTGACAAGTTTACTTTTCGGGACAAGTATACCAGCTATGACAAGGTGCACAAAACAAACGGAGGAGGTATGGAATGTAGTAATATTAGTAGTATCATAATTAATACCCCTAACCATATGGTTTGACGTTCATGAAGTTGGCACTGATATTTGGAATTGATTCTGGACCCCCCGCCACGTGCTTAGTTCCATAGTCGTCATCCTCGTGATCCAGAACTACTAAAGTTGTAGGTTGGAAATGTACTTCTGAATATTTTACATGCTCCTAAGGCAAAGAAAAGTCTTGCTTATGCTCATAAACTTCCTATTTGTGTGCTTTTTTCTTTCGCTTTTACCTTTACCTATTATGTGCTTTCGGCTTAGGTGCTTTTTGGCATATAAGCTAAATTCAAAAGCCAAAAGTAAGCCTAACCAAACACCCCCGAAAGCATCATCTCCAGTGAATTCCTGCAGTGAAAAGCTTGATTTGGATACATGTGAACAGTTGAACAAATTCACTTTGCAAAGCCTGAAAAGTCTAGAGATAGTGTCAAATCACAATAAAGAAGACAAAGGTAAAATGAACTAGCATTGTGCGGTGAAAGAATGAGACAAGTTCTTACATCATTGTGCATGTTGAAAATAATACCATCCATTGTGAAGGCATTGAGTTAATCATTAAGGGCTCGTTGATAACTATGTTGTTTTGCATAGGGAGGATGCCATTTGCATCCCGGTCATTAAGCATGTAAGTTGTTGTGACAAAATTGTCTGGCCGAAGGTGGGACAATGCAAAACTGGTACTTCGACGATTAACCATCTGAGCCGGCGCCAATGAAGCACTAACAGTAGCATGTGAAAAGTTCTCATTCAACATCATCCCTATCGAGCTTCCATTGCTTGCCATGTTTGAATGGCTCCACTGGCTCATTTAAGCCCCCACTGATGTAGTGTGCATTTGACATCCCTGCATTGCTTACTATGTGGAATGGTGCCTTCCGCTTATTGAAGTCTTCCATTGATGTAGCGATGTGATATCCCACAAGTGTAGGAGGTCAATTGTAGACCTTTTTTTATAACTAAGAGTGCTGAACCCAATGATAAGCACAAGGAATTGGTGAGCAGAAAATTGTATGGATTTACTACAAGTGCTAAAAAATGTGGCCATGTTCTGTTTTGTTGTTGGAGAGTTGCAAGAATAAATAGCAATGCAATTAAAATAGTACAATTTGTGGCACAATCATTAATTGTGCTAAGGACAAGCATGTTGTTATGTGGACTAAAAAGTTCTCTAGGACGGCAAGAATATCACAAATTGCTAATTCTATAGTGATTTGCATTGATTAGTTTTGCTTGGTCACTGTTGTGGGGATAGAGCCTAAGCCTATATGTTGCAAAACCATTGACTAACACATACTCATGATTGTCTCTTTAGCAAGCATCCACAACTACTAAGAGAAATTAAGACATAAACGCAACGATAGCCTTATTCTCTAGGGTCCCTGTTAACCCCTCATGTTATTATCAAGGGTATAGCAAATGTATGAGAAAAAAACGAGGTTTCCTCTCTCACCTCTCCTCCCACCTCCCAGCCCAACAATGGCGCCCTCTAATATAGGCCAATGGAGGGCCTCCTTCACTGGGATTTCTCCCCCGGCCTCGTGGTCGCTGCTCAGGTACGTCAACGATTCGGTTCTATGGTTCACTTCTTCCCCTCTCGATCAATGAAAGAATTCTTCTTGGTTGTTTCTTTATCCTCGGCTTCCTTCACTATCACGGTTGTTTCGGTTGGAACTGCATTAAATGTTGCATTGGTGGTTCTCCGATCCATCTGGATTTAATATTCATCATTTGGGGGACACAATTACCAATTTTCTGTGGCTTCCAATCGAGATGGTCATTTTATCTATGCTCTTAAGGACCGGATTTGGCCTGACTTTGTTTGCCACTTCCAACTGTTCTAACAAGAATTCTAGGATTAGTCAATGGTCAATGATTTGTCGCACTCAGATAACATGAATGAAATGATCCTAGCTCACACTCCTATGGTAGAAAAAACCAAGTTAAATTTTCTACGATAGAGTTCAATTGGTGATTCCTCGGCTGCCAAAGAACTGGCCAAATTTGGATTTTATTATTTACCATAAAACTCGTCGGCATTGGGCTCCTGCTCGCTAGAAAATTCAAATTCTTCGCAGTTACGTTTGGGAAGTTGATACGTCTCCAACGTATCTATAATTTATGAAGCATTCATGCATATTCACATGAGTTCTACATGCTTCTGGTGCACTTTTATATTATTTTTATGGACTAACAAATCTTACATTCTTAAGAAGTTTATCCCCATTACAAGGCATTCTCTCAACATGCAGATTATTCACCTCAACATTCCCATGTCATCATTGCACTTACAGATAACAACTACGTATCTCTTTCTGACTATCTCTCTCCCCAGGCCGGCAGCCCCTCTTTGGCCTCTCCCCACCGCCTAATAACCTTCCCAATTAACTTCTTTACCCATTGATTTCCATCACCAATTCCTATTTATATTCTCCATCAAATAAATTCATGAGTAACAGATGGAGTCGCCTTTAAACTCCCATCTTCACCACAATGATTAGAAGAGCACCGGCCGCCGTCTGGCATAGACAATTGTCGCCCGCAGCAGTCCAACCCACAAGAGCCACCCACCGCCGCCCATCCCCCGCCTGCCACCCCATCTGGACGGCGACCAGCGCGCCATCGCTAGCCACCTGACCGCCGGCGTAGCCCTCGACCAAGACACTGCACGCTTCACCTTCTCCAATCCCGCCTCGTGCCGCCGCTAGCAACCTTCCAGAGCCCCTACCGCCAACCCTGCCACACGCCGCGTGCCACCGCCAACATCCTCACCTGTCCGCAGTTGCGGATTCAGACATGGTGCAAATCACGCACGTGAATAATTATGTTATGAGATACAATCATATGATATCAAACCTTATTAAATTGATTTAAAGGATGTGGCAACGTTTACTATCATTGTGGAAAATGCCTACAAAAAAAACAAAAAAACATATTAAAGGAGTCAACGTGCCACGACAAATGGAGATGAAATTAAGGAGTTAAACTGCCACACGATAGAGGAAATGAAAATAGTCAATGCGCCATGGAACAAATAAATATTAAATGAGTCAACATACCACGCAACAAATGGAGATGAAAGGATTCAATGCGACAAATGACACAAGGAGATTAAATGAATCAACACACTATGTGACAAATATATCTCTTGAGAATCTAAAAGAGAATACAGTAGATGGACTCCATTTGAAGCAATGAGCTTAAGTGGTGCCTCTAGGTCTTTCTATACAAAACTCGTTGGGTGCCATCTGACCCTCCAAATATGAGGTTTTTGATTCTCAGAACATATATAGTCGCATAGTGGGATGAATCCTTTCATCTCATTTTTCATGTATCGTGTTGAATCATTTCATCTCCATGTGTCATGTGGCGTGCTGACTCCTTTCACCTGTGTTTGTCGAGTGACACTTTTGACTCCTTTCACCCCCTCCATCGTATGGCACATTGAATTCTTTCATCTCCAATTGTTTGGTGGCACGTTAACTCCTTTCATCTCCATTGGTCTGGTTCTCGTAAGCATTTCTCCACAATGATAGTAAGCACTACCGCATCCCACAAATCATATTAATAGGATTTCTAATAACATATGTTTGTATTTCATGTGCATGAATAATTCGTTCTCCAGCGTAATTCATAGGACATCATTCCTTTTTACTATTTTTGAAAAAAGAACATGAAACTAGTAAATGTTAACTCTTGGGACATATACGTACCACAAACAGAAACATCTTGACATTTGACAAGAATGGAAACAATAATGGAATTTTATCGAGGGGGGTAATAAAAAAATGGCAGAAACTATCACACCTTTCTCAAAACTACACACATCCATGACATGGACCACAAGAACTCCACTCGATGCATCCTTGTATTTCTTTTCTCTCTTCTTCGTAAACAATATTTCTTCTTTCATGAACATCTTGGCCTGACTTCATACTCACAAAAGCATAAACAATTATCTTAGTGGTGTTGGACAGAGGATGCAATTATTTGGTTCGAATTTGTGTGTTGCTCTCACCCTAGTCTGAAATACCCTTGAACTTATTTTTGAGAAGTGTTTTATTTTTCAGATAAAAGGCCCTTGTCATATTATGATTCCAGGAAGTCATAAGGCCCGATATGTGCAACTTAAATCGATGGTAACCTCCATTCGTTATTCGCCCTCTTGCTTGTGAGTTGTGGTATGCTATGGCAGAAGTCTAGGTCATGCCGGAGATTAATGAGATTGAAAACACAAGCAAAGAGTGGTTATTGCATGCACTGTCCCAGACATCGAACGTGCCATGCTGCTGATGACCTTATGGCACTGTTGGCACATCCACAATGAAGTTGTTCATCACAAACTGCCACCCCCGGCGGAAGCATCTAAAAGATTTCTGGCAAGCTACCTGGACTCTATCATTGGGCTCAAAACTGAATTGTGTGATGATCCTTGCAAAGGTAAATCTATCATCATGTATCACCAACAGTGAGAACAACAACGACGGGTCAGGTGGATAGATGGAGTTCGCCTCCGGCTGGGTGGGTGAAATTAAACACTGACGGGTCCTATAGGCAAGATGGTGCCACTGGAGCGTGAATGATCTTACGGAATGACAATGGTGCTATCATTTTTTCGGCCTGTAGGGCACTGTTTTCATGTCAAGAAGCATTGGAAGCGGAACTTTGTGCGTGTATGGAAGGACTCTCATTTTCAATCCAGAGAAGTGAATTGCCAATTATTGTGGAGATGGACTCCATGGTTGCTGTGAAGCTGATTCAGTCGCATGAGATAGACAGATCTTTATACTCTTCCATTGTAAGAAAGATTAGGCACTTGATGAGCCTTCATAGAACTTGTATTACTCTTGCTAACCGCACTCAAAATAAGGTTAGTGATAGTCTAGCTAAGTTTGCAACGGTTGAAGGAAGAACTATGACCTGGATTGGTTCAGGACCTTTAGCTTCTTTAGGGCTAGCTCATGAAAATTGTAATGACCATGATATTTGAGTAATACAACTTTTTACCCAAAAAAAATGGAAAAAGGATAGGTAACCTATGCACAAGAATAAGAGTTTATGAGCGAACCAATTTGTGATTGGATGGTCAGGAGGACAGTGGTATTCCCTGCTCACCAGAGTTCATGTCCCAGACTTGACATTGGTGCTCGTATTTTCTCATCAATCTCAAGACGATGTGTCGTCTCAGTCTCTTGGAGGTGCTCATAGGGGTACAATGTGCGTGTATGCGTTCTTTGGGCTGAGTGTATGCTTGTGTATTTGAGCGATTTCGATTGTACTATGTTAAAAAAATGAATATGAGTTTAGGGCTTACACATTGTCACGTGCCCTGCAAAGGTAGGTAGGGATGTGGGCGTTGAGACGCTGAATGCGCTCTCCGTTTCTGGTCAAAGGAATTAAAAAGGCACTCTTCATGGCCAGCCAACCACACAAAGCAGGAGCCTCTCCTTTTTGTAATTCAAATCATATCTTCATGCTCCAACATTTGTTGAGAAAAGAACAAAAGCAAAAAAACAGCAACACAGCCCGTGGTTTTGCTTTCCTCTCATGGGGAGACGGCACAAGCAGACACGAACATTGACACGCTCAAAATTAATACTGGAGATTCAGAAATTAAGGAGTAGAAATTAGCGCCTTTCACCTCTGGACCAGACGGCTTCCACTCCTTCCCTCGACCGCTCTCCCCCTATAACTACCCGCTCTGCATCCTCCAGCCCTTCGCACAAAGCTCCTCTGAAATCCACATTGTTCTGTTCTGCCGTTCGGCGAGGAAGCCATTGTAAGATCAGGTGGGGAAGGAGGGATCCAATAGAGGTTGTGTTCTTAGATGGCTGTGGGGTTTGTGTTGGTTAGTTCCCTTGTTTTCTTGATGGTGTTTGATTTGCCAGGTGAGAAGGAGTTCGGAAAACAATGGCCTCGATGGGTGGGGACCCAAGGCAGATGATGGAGGATGCGGCGGAGGACAAGTTCCCCGAGGGATTACGCGTCCTCGCCGTGGACGACGACAGCGTCTGCCTCAAGGTGCTAGAGGACCTCTTGCGCGGGTGCAAATACCACCGTGAGTCTCTTGAATCTCATCCCTCCGCTTCGCCATAGTCCATTAGAATCGGTGCCTTGTGAATAATGCTTTCTGAGATGCAGCAACGACGGTGATGGATGCAAAGACGGCGCTGAAGATGCTCAGGGCGGGGAAGGAGGTGTTCGACCTGGTCATCACCGACGTGCGCATGCCGGACATGGACGGCTTCAAGCTCCTCGATCTCATCCGCCACGAGATGGATCTGCCCGTCATCAGTACTCTCACTGCTCAATTCTAATAAGTCCTAATTTTATTTTTGTATGTATGAGCTGACAATTCTCTTTGAGAACGTACTTCTACTCCTGAATCTTGGACATACAGAGAGAGGATATTCATTCCTTTGGGCAACACGTGAGATCCTATATATTCAGCACGATTTTAGGAAACCAAAGACACATGCACGCCACACTCACCCTATTTTTAACTATGAGAAAATCGAAAGAGTGGAATCCCCTTTCAGCCCGAACCAACGGGATCCCATCTAACCGTTCATCGGTCCGATCGGATGGCCAGTGGGGTAGTAGAGCGGAGGTGAATCGACACATTAGTTAATTAGGAGGGTGCTGGATCGCATGATCCATAGTGGTATCAGTTCCTTGCCCGAACCAATGGGATCCTACCTAGCCGTTCATCCATCGATCGAATGGCTAGTGGGGGCAGGGGAACGGAAGTGGACAGGGTAGCATGTGGGTTATGAGATCCAATTAATTATTGACTTAAATAATTGTGTTGATTGTCATGTGTACCATATATAATTATAAGTAGGCAACAAGATGTTTTTTTTTCCTATAGGAACCGGTTCTATTTTCGATCAATTGATGTCCCAATTGCATTAAAACATGTCATCTAGATTCAATATAAATTTGTTTTAGAACTTCAATACATAATGCCTGAATTCTAGAGTTCAATACTATCCATACAATATATATGGTAATATAGCTTAGTGTGAGTATGTGTCACTCCTATGCAATGTAGACCCACTACGTATGTGTTCGATGTGGGTGCATTGATGGACACAATTTAATTTTATATGCTCTCAATTGTAAAAATATAGTCATAAGAACCAAAACTATAATATATTTGTATTTTGTGATATGACCAAATTATATTTAGTTGTTTTCTAAACTAATATTAAATGTCTAGTCCTTGCAATCACACAGAGTATAGAATTGCACCACACCTGCTTGCTAGAGTGGCATGAGTAATACAATTAGGAAACTACGTATGTTGTATCTATGTTATTGAAAGATTTCCCATCTATAATATGCTTGGGATTGTTCGTTAAAACTACTTACTCCTGAGAATACCATATAAAGTAGGAATGCCACTTTTAAGCAGATACTACATTGAGTAGGTTAACCATGTATAATATCTACAATCCTGCAGCTTTGTTGACTTTGAACTAGCACACTAATTTGTAGTCACATTATTTTTGGTGGAGAGTGCAACCAATAATACTTATTATCCTAAATTTTAATAAAAATACTACAGATAATGGCGCTGCTATGTGCATGACTGCTTAACATGCTTAGAACAATGCAGGCACCAATCACTTTTATCTAGTGCGCTAGAGAAACATGGTAAACCACCAATAATAGTAACTGATCTTCAGGTTCACCGGTACTTAAACGTGATGATATGATTTACCTAGTTAGAACATGGTGTTATGATGGTTTAGGCATTGTGTCATGGTTAGTTTTTTATCCATTATTTATGTTTTATACTATTAATTGAATGTGTGAATATTTTCCATTTAATTTGCATTGGAACACAAATTATATCATTTTCATGATAATTTGAAAATCATGTGTAAAACGTGTTTGCTTCCCCACTTGCTCGACGCATTTGGAAAATACTAAATTCTGTTTTCTGTCTATAAGCACTAGTATAAAACTTTATGTCCAGTTCATAGATTTTTGTGAAGTACTAAACTCCAAACTCCAAAGCTAAGTCAGGTCATATGGCATGCAGTGCTATCTGCAGATTGACACAAGAAGGCTGTGATGAAGGGGATAAATCATGGGGCGTGTGACTATTTGGTGAAGCCAGTGCATACGAACGAGCTAAAAAACATATGGCAGCATGTTGAAAGCAGGAGAAATACCGAAGCAACAAGCCACATCAGCGGGGATGATGATGAGGATCAGAGAGCACAACTTGGGACTGCTGCCCAGAGCAATGATGGAGCTAATACTGACGAGAACAAAGAGAGCATACAGGCATCCACTACCCAGAAGAAG
Source organism: Thinopyrum elongatum (assembly GCA_011799875.1). NCBI lineage: Eukaryota > Viridiplantae > Streptophyta > Magnoliopsida > Poales > Poaceae > Thinopyrum > Thinopyrum elongatum. Next base: position 665,364,687 of record CM022303.1, read on the forward strand.
CCAAGAGTGGGATGGACAATTGAGCTGCATACAAAGTTTATGGATGCTATCAACCAGATCGGCCTTTATAGTAAGACACATTATTTCCTTATTAAATGACACGACACTTGTTGTTATTTGGGATTTTTCATTAACAATTTTTTTATTACATTACTATAGGGGCTACTCCAAAAAAGATTCTGGAGCTGATGAATGTGGATTACCTCACTAGACAAAATGTATCGAGTCATCTACAGGTTTATTTTCGACCCTTGTTCTTTATTTGTCACATGTTTGTGTTCCATTTAGTCATAGTCTAACATTTTGTCATATATAAGTGCGAGCTTTTTTTTTTGGGGAACATATCAATCAAAGGTTTAGTAATGCACCTAGCATGAAAATGTGTGTAATTGTAATCATTTTTGTCCTTCAAAATGTGAGGCTTATCTTATATAATGCATGCCTCATACTTTTTTTTACCCATGCAACACTTTCAGTTATTTTTGTTCCCACATGTCCACCATTACTATTTCCCATGAGCATGCATCTCATATACATGTTTATTTTGTCTATATTGTTATTGCAGAAGTATAAATTGTACTTGAAAAGAGTCAACCCAAATCCACTTGGTGATGCATGTGTAAGATGGAACTCTTTCATGAACATTCCAGAGAGTTTTAAGCATAACCATGAACATGAAAGTTGGGTTGTGTCCTCAGGTGGCATCGCCTCCTGGAGTCCCAACAATTACGGGGCAGCAGGTCACTTAGGCCAGCATACAAACACCCAGAGCAGTATGTGCGTGAGTTATTTGGTTCCACAGATGCCCAATATGAGAATATTTTCTGGCTTCAATGAGAATATAGTTCCATTCAACATGCCTAGCAACCCAAGCGCTATAGGGATGTTGAATGCAAACAGTAGTGTTCCAATGGCACTACCTCAGTTCGTTTACAGCGACCCCATCACTACATTAGTGGCAAGCTTAAGTGAGCAGATGGCGCCGTTCAACATAGCAAGTGACACGGGCTCGGTTGGAATGATGTTAAATGGCAAGTCTGCACCTTGTTCAGGAAGAACTTCAGTGGCAGAGACTGATATGGTTAACTACGAAAGAACTAGTTCTGCACTTTCCAACCATCAGACAGATGGTTTCGTCCCATTGACCCAGATGCATGATGTCGGTGATGCATCTGGCGTTCTCCATGTGCAAGAAGGAACAATGGATCAACAAGCGCTTAGTGGTCAACTGAATGGCATCAATGCCTTGTCATCGGGTGGTATTTCAAACCTTCTCAATGAAGTAAGAACTGTTCTCGTTGATATGTATCTGGTCTATGCATATGAAATTTTGAACTGAACAGGTGTATTTAAATCAAACTTTCTTTCTCGCTGTAGGATTTCATTGGAGAGGATGCTGTCATGGATGGATAGTGACACTTATGTTGGTTAACCCAACCTACACGCGAGATCTTTTTTGCATGTGTGTTGGGCACTTTTAATTGGTCATTCCTTTGTTCTTGCACACTGTACCATGAAACTATCTGAATTATTGTAGTCTAGTTAGAAGTACAGTCGTGTCGGGGCTTCTGTTCTACTCTGGCTTTTTTTAAGTCTGTGTTGTCTTTTGAGATCAAAACGATGTTCCGTTATGTTATTTCTGATGTAACCATTTTTGTTCTATATATTATCAATGTGGTGTTTGCATCTTTTCCCGAGACAACATTTCAAGGTAAAAATATGTGCCCCTGTCTATGACATGGTCTTTAGGACCAAATTATCAGACACACCCTAGGGCGAATTCATACATTAAATTTTCTATAAAGGCATATACATATTTTTCCCTGCATTTAATGGTCATTGCAAAAGTGTCAGAAGTAGAAACCGAGTGAAGAGAACCTTGGTCTTCATGATCCAAGTATGAATTTTTAACTTTTCCAATTCTGATGTCGAGTGATAGAAGTTGCTTACACTAATGTCTTATCCTAATATTTTGTGCCTATCACCATATAACATAAAGGAAATTATTTAGTTTTGGTTGTAGAAAATAATTATTTACCTCAATTGTTCAAGTCAGTGATGCCTAACTTAAACTTATGTGCAGCCAAGAATAGGGTTTATGAACGCCTAGGCCATCATCACAACATGTTCAAACATCATGCAATTGCATAATTATGTTATCAGATACAATCATATGATATCTCAAACCATATTAACTTTATTTAAGGGGTGTGGTGATGCTTACTGTTGTTGTGGAAAATGCTAACAAAACCTCAAAAAATGATAATGAAAGGAATCAATGTACCACATGACAATTGGAGATGATGTTACATAAGCTTGTCTGTTTGGTAAGTTATAGTTTGTATGTGGTTTACTAGGTACTCCCTCCATCCCATAGTATAAGAGCTTTTTTTACACTAGTGTAGTGTCAAAAACACTCTTATATTATGGGATGGAGGGAGTAGTCTACTAGGACGTGTTGGAGCTAGCTTGCATGCCATGTGTTAGTTCTAGGAATTCTAGTTAGCACTAGTACGGCTGGAAGCAGTATTGTCGTGTCATAGTTTGAGTTTAGTAGGAGTCCAAGGCAGAGTCGGTCCATGTGGTAATCGTGTAGGGTTCTAGTACTAGTCTAGTTAGGAGTCCATGTAGGTCTGTCAATCTTAGGTCTTAGGTTGGTTGCTCCATGTATGTATATGTATATATATATATATATATATATATATACATGAGGCATGTGTGAGCTTTTGTAATGGGGAGAAAAGGAGAAAAAATAAAGAGAGAAACGAAGGGCACGGCAAGGGCCTTGGCTAAAAGTTTTTGTGTGCATGTGTTCGTCGTGATTTGATGTGATCTATCCATGGGCAAGTTCCAATAGATGAAAGGAGTTAATGTGCCACACGACAAAGGAAATGAAAGGAGTCAATGCACCATGGTACAAAGAGAGATGATAGGAGTCAACATACCAAGTGAAAGTGAAAAATGGAGATGAAAGGATTCAAAACGACACATGACAAATGGAGATGAAATGCGTCATCGCGATAGGTGACAAATATATGCCTTAAGAACCAAAAAGTTCAGATTCGACAGGTCAGATTGGCACCGAACGATTTATATGTAGGGATACCTAGTGGCACCAATTAAGTTCACTGCCAGAAAGAAAGTCTCTAATCTACAATAATTACTGTTAAATGCACTGCTTGGTGAATTTCATACTAGATACCCCCCCCCCCCCCCATGTACTTTCCAAAGGGGCAATAGACCTGAGTTTCATGAGCTAACACAAGATTTTTTTTATTTTAGAAAAGACATCAAGGGGATGATATCCTATATTGCGTGAAGCGGTGAAGGTACTCGCTTTTTTTGGAATGCCTCAAGGTTGTGCATTGTCAAATTCCTGAATATGAGATACTATAGATCGGGAGGTGATCTCTTAAATCTTTCTGATAAGAATAAAGGAATAAGCCAATGCATACCACCTACGGGTAATATTTTGTTACAAAAAAGGAGTCGGTGCACCACACAAAAAGATATGCAATGTTAACAGTACGAATTTTCCATTTCCATTGGGTGAATCATCATCTTCTCTACTTTTTCCCTAAAAAGAGATGCCAAAGATGGATTATGGCAGATCACCACATCCTATTGGACTTCATTTGAAGCAATGAGCTTACGTTGTGTCTCGAGGTCTTTCTATTTATAATTCAATGGGTGGCGATCCGACCCTCCAAATCTGAACCTTTTGATTCTAACGACATATATTTGTCGCATAGTGCATTAAATCCTTTCATATTCATTTGTCATGTGTCACTTTGAATAATTTTATCTACATTTGTCATGCAGTGTGCTGGCTCGTTTCATCTCTATTTGTGGAGTGGCGCTTTCCTTTGAACCCCTCGTCGCATGGAACCTCGACTTCTTTCATCTCGAATTGTTGGCTGACACATTAACTTCTTTCATCTCCATTGGTCAGGTTTTCATGAGTACTTCTCCACAATGATAGGAAGTACTACCACATCCCATAAATTATATTAATAGAATTTGAAATATCATGTGTTTGTATTTCATAAAAAATATTCACTTGCAAGAATAATGTGAGCTTAGGACAACATTTCCCTCAAATATTTCACGAATAATGACATGAAGCTAGTAAATGTTCACTCTTGCAAGTAACAGTAGTCGTCGTGTGCCTTCTTCTACAAGAATATTTTTTAAGTGGTTGCGAGTTTTATTCTCGGGGTAATGAAATACTAGCAAACAATACAAGCGGAATTACTTTGCCTTGTCAACGCCACCGATGGTCTTGCTGTGATCCATGAAGCAGATTGGGATTCACAGAGATCTCTTGAAGCACCGTCCAGTAGCATAACTAGAAAGAGGATGTGAAAATGAAACTAGAAATGAAGCGTCGGTTCTGATAGGAGTGGAGGAAGTGAGAAGAGAGGGGGAAACTGATCTACGTTCCTTCTTGAGGGCATCGAAACTTATGTCACAAGGCAGAGGAGGAGGCATACATAGCAAGAGCCATCCATCCTCCATCTAGCGGTGTTTGGTCTTTGAAGGAAGGTGAGGAGGCAGATGCCAAGAGGTCATACATCATGCATCAAATGACCATCAAACTAACGGTGATGTTTATCAACTATGGCTATCAAAATATTAGCATGTTCTGTGTATATCGATTGCTACACTTTTTCACCTCACTAATACGCCCACAATAAGACCATTCAACAAATTTCACATATTTTATCAACATCTATGTTGGATTCAATTTTTGAAAACAAAACCCAAATGGTTACTAAATACAACCAAATGAGATATATAACACATGAGTAAGTGTGCAAATCATCTATAATGTGTTGCCTACATCATGGAGAACTATTGTACACAACGTTGGAATGCTATTCTGACAAGGCGCTTCAAAAAGATCCTAAATATGGGTGTTCGAAGAGTAAGCAGGAGTGGACATCATCACTTGGCAAGTTTAAATGTGAGGTTAAACTTGTGATCATCAATGCTATATATAAGACATGCTCCATGCCCATTATTATCCATGTGACACCGACAGGGACTACATTTGTTCATCCGCATTTTTCACTCGTTTCAACCGTTTGTCCTGCCCGTACGTGTGGGGGTTTGCCTGCCCAGACACGAAGGGTCTTCACCTTCCTAGATGCGGAGCGGCTTTGCTCACCCCGATACGGAGGGGATTGTCAAGCCCGGACGCGGAAGGACTTGGCATACCCGGATGCGGAGGCGCTAGGCCTGCCTGGACCCTTGCCGTCATGGGCTCTGGCCATCTAGCGCCCTATCCGGCTTCCCGATGTCTAAGGATGGCAATTTTATCCATGGGTACAGGTACCCACGGATACCGTACCCACATGGGCAGGGTATGGGCACAATTTTATATCCATGGGTAGTACCCATACCCTACCCACTAAGTCGTGGGTAGGGTACGGGTATAGCCTTGTACCCGTGGATATACTCATACCTACCCGTTTATACTGACATGTGGACCTTCCTCATGGAGCTCCAACATATGCACAATGGTCGATAGCATCAAAGGAGCTGGGCAAGCGAACTACTCCCGTGATTAAGCCTCACATCATCACATGAAATCCCCTCATCTCCGTAAAATGTTTTTTTATCAAATGTGCTATCGATGAATGTAAATTATGAATTACTTGTGTACTATTATACCCAATGGGTATGGGTACCCGTCAGTTATGGGTACGGGTAAATTTTCATATCCATGGGTGTGGGTATGAGTAGAATTTTATACCCATTGACTACATGGGTATGGGTATGGTATTGCTCTACGGGCCCCATAGCCTACCCATTGCCATCCTTGCCGGCGTCATGGGGCATGGCCGGCTTGTTCATTGGTCACTTTCTATTTGGCGAAGGGATTCCTTCTGATGCTTCGTGCGGAGGCGCTTGGCATGTCCGAACCCTTGATTCAAGTTTTATAACCCAAAGGATATACTAATTTAGCCACCAAATACTCTTGTAACCCATTCATGTATAATAATAACAGATCTACACAGGAAGTAAGGCCTTCCACTTGGGGCCCTAAACTCGGGTATATCATGTGTCTTCATCGTTGCGAGCTTCATCGGCGAGATCCTTGTATAACCCCTTCCTACATGTTTTCTACTATATATACGCCCACCCCCAGATACAAGGTTCATGAATTTTGTGTATCAATTTCCTCGATGTTGGTAATTTTTCACACCAGTCTGTTCACCCTCTATAATTTCTATGCCCAGCTCCATAGCTTTGACACCCGCAAGAGATTTTTCTAGGATCCGACAATGTAGTGGGTTCCAATCATCAACAATTTCTGCTGGTTAGGGCGGTCACAAGATAAAGTTGTGGTCATCATGATGAAAAGCGTAGAAGCGTTGAAGCAATAGCAACACCAACACCACAAGAAAAGGAGGTGCGGGTTGCTACGGCAATCAAGGAGGACAACTGACGAAGTGCCAAGTTTGCCTCAAAGTTGGGCATATTGCGTGAATTTTGGCATCACTTTTGGATAACTAGGTTATTGGAGGGCAACGTGTTCGTTTGGCAACAATTGCGTACAACATGGATTGGTACATAGAACCTAACGCAACCGATCACATAACCGGTAGGCTCGACAAGTTAACTGTTTGGGACAAGTATATCGACTATGACAAGGCGCACACAACAAATGGAGGAGGTATGGAAAGTAGTAATATTAGTAGTATCATAATTAATACCCCTAACAACATGGTTCGTCATTCATGAAGTTGGCACTCATCTTTCGAATTGATTCTGCCCCCCCCCCCCCCCCCCCCCACGTCCTCAGCTCCATAGTCGTCTTCCTCAGTAGCCAGAACAACTAAAGTCGTAGGTTGGAAACATACTTCTAAATATTTTACATGCACCTAAGGCAAAGAAAAGTCTAGCTTATGCTCATAAACTTCCTATGGGCAATCATGCATTTCTTATTTATGGTAAACGTGAAGGTGGGGTCTACCTCTTCAAGGCCTATCCACCATCGCCAATACAGTGATCCTAGGGTGCTACCGTGCATCATCTATAAGAGTCTACAAAGCTTTTGGAACGACCCGATAGGCAAGGAAGTATTTCCTTAACCCAATAATCTACCTTTCTTAAGGCCATAAAACTAAGATGGCACCATCATATAGGAAATCTATCTTTTCAATAGTTCAAAAAATTCATGATAATAATGAGCATCCATGTTCTCATGATTCTCATTTTAATTCGATATGTGATGCTTGCAAACAAGCGAAGATTTATCAATTTCCATATTCCTAGCCTGCTGATGTATCTACTTCACCATTTGAACAAGTATTCAGTGATGTTTGGGGTCCAACACTCATTGAGTGTTTCTTCTCTAGTCATCCATATTATACATCACTTAGAGTCTTGGTTGTGTTTGTTGGCCACATGTACTCGCAGAAGCTTGATTACCACACTCTAATCGATGCTCTTTTTCTTGGCTGCAACTCTCAACAAAAAGGTGTAAGTTCCCAATATCTCATCTGGTTGCATATATTTTCTCTTTGAGACCCTCCACTCATATACATGAGCTACCCTTCACCAAGACATCCCACACTCCTCAACTATGTTGATAATGGGCATGATCATGTTTGTACTAACCAAATGACCGACAACAATACTAACTCTTCTAATGGAGACAGCATGTCTAGTATGTAGGACACATGGTAGGTATAAGATCAAATCAGAGGAGAAATTAAAGAATGAAATGCTCAAAATGGGGAAACAACCATGTACATGGCACAGAAATTTTGGGCTGCAGTCGTCCAATCCGCTCTTAGTCCAAGGCATATTGTTCCACCCATGACACATAGTCCAACGAGGTATAGCCGATCTTCACCACGCCAAGCTCCATACCTGTGTCCATCTCGAGTTGGACGCCGGCTAACTCCAATGTGAGCACACATCTGTTCCCTCGAGTCAGATGAGTTCTGAGGCACGGGGAGTCTTTGGCATCAATAAATTCTACTCCGTGTGCAACAACCGGCGTTCTTGTAGCCTCCTCATAACCACACGCCCGCGGGCTCAACACGGTATTGTTCAGCCCAACAATTATTTGATAATATGATGCGGTATGGAATTTATGTCCCGTGTGGGAATCAAAATATCCGCCATGGCAGTCATGACTAAAATTGGAGAAAAGTTGTGGATGAAGAACAAATGATGGCGCTTAGTCCCCCGCCACAAGGTAAAACTACAATGGACTAAAAATAGGCTTATCACATTTTTTTGGGAGAAGGCTTATTGCATTAGGAAAAAGGAATATGACTCAATTGACAGGTATCAGGTGTGCCTTATTGCTAAAGGCTTCAAGCAACATTAAAGTTTTGACTATAATGACGCTTAGCCCTATTGTATAACCTTTCACTATAAGGCTTGTCTTAGCCCTTGCAGTCTCCAGAGGATGGTGTTCACGCTAGCTTGTTGTGCAGAATGCATCAAATTCATGAAGTTCTGTGCGCGAGCAGGTGTATCTCAAACAACCACCAGGCCTCCTTCCTTCCCCACAGCTATTGCGCCTCCTCCCTACCGCCACAGTCACCGCCTTCTACCTCCTCGTCCTCCCTTCCTCTCACCACTACACTAGTCAATGAAGGTGGCTGCGGGGAGGTCTCTACACCAATAGCCATCGGCGATGGGATGTGATCTATGTACAACGACTTGAGGGAGAGGTTATGGCTTGCAGAAGTGGCATTGGTGTTTCAGGTCGGGCCAACTCTCCCTGGTGGCAAGGTGTTGGTGGTCACGATCCCATCTTCCATTACACGGACGATAGCAATGGTCTTTTGCGTCCCAATGAGGCAGTCTTCTGCTCGAGTGCGCAGATAGCACTATGGTCATGCGTTGTTAGGCGGTTGTTACAATGAGCAGGAAGGTCCTTGAGATCTTGCGACAACGACGAGTATGTTTTGCTGATCAATTATGCCGCCACAGGCAACAACAGAGGATCGTGAGGATAGTTGGGACTGCTTGAACGTCCCAAATTGGGATTTTGGAGATGCATGTGGCCTTCCTCCCTCGTCAATCTTCTTCGCATGTGCGATGGCGACATTCATCATTTAGAGCCTTTGGTGGTGATCAACTCTTTACTGCCTTCTTGTGCGGGTATGATTTCTCACATGTGTGGCATCTCACGTCAAGACCATACTACACATGACGCTACTCAGACCGCGGAAAGTAGTGGCGACAACACATGATGACTTCAATTTGGTGGTGCTTCTCGAGTACCTGTCTCGAGCTCTGAGGTAAAAACCCTAGGTGTGACCCTAGTTGGGTATACCTAACGATGGCGGAGTTTTCTGTTTTTACCTTTTAAAGGCATTGTTCGAATTTTTCCGGACTTGATCTTCAGGCTGAAAACCCAATGTCAGACCTTCGATGGTTGGATCCGGCGACTGATGGTGGTTGACTGTCGTTGCCTTCTTGAAGGTGTTGCTGCTAGAGAAGCTTTTGTGGTGTCCTTGTGATGTAAAAAGATGGTCATTGTTGTACTCGGTGTTTTGATGGCTTTGGAGTTTTTCCCTCCGTCTAGGAATAGCTTCGCTCTTGTATGACTGCTTTTTGCCGGCGTGACTCTTTGTGTGTGTATGTTGATATTGGTTGTGTGCATGCTAGTCATGTAGTGGTCGGATGTGTGCTTGTTGTGTTTGTATACTCTTGATACTTCATTTTGAGACAATAAAATCCACTCTTCACCGGAGAAAAAAATGAAAACACATAAACATCACACTATGTTTGCTTTATTGCTTCAAAAATTAACACGCCCCCATTTGTCTTTAATAATAAGGGCATGGGCACGAGAGCGGCGATTCGGTGCCCACGTTCATCTGTACCCGCATTGAAGAAAAAAATTCAAAAAAATACTAGAAAATTCAAAAAATTCTAATTCTTTTTTGCATGGTAGATAATTTGGTGCATGAGGCGCGCTTCAAATTTCAGATCATTTGGACATCTGAGTAGCTCTCGGCAAAAAAGGAAAATTTGGGGTCTGTAAAAATATTTATTGTTCATGTATTGTTCTGACCGAATTTGTGTTTTTTGCTGAGAGCTACTCATATGTCCAAATGATATGAAATTTGAAGCGCACCCCACGCACCAAATTATGGCCCTGTTTGTTTCAGCTTTGGGAGCAGTTTTTGGACTGGAAAAATCTGAAACTGAAACAAACAGCTATTTTAGAACAGTTGTGGAACCACAACCCAAAACTGTTTCGGGCTATTTTCAGTGTAACAGCCCAAAGCACGTCTCGGGGTACTTCACAGTCAAAATTGTTTCCCTAGCCCCTCTGCTTTTGGCGTTTGGTCGTAATTATGTCATAAATATCGCCGCAGGCACGACCTATCTCTCCCTTCGCCCCTCCTCCTGAAACATAGCGTTTTCACCAGCCCACAGTCGTTTCCACAGCTACGTTGCCAAACAGCTAACCTTCACTGCAGCTGTTTTCTCAGCACAGCAGTTTTGCCAGCACAACAAGTTCACAGCTGAATCTGTCGAAACTGAAGCTCAAACAAACACCATGCAAAAAATTTGCATTTTTTTGAATTGTTTTGTATTTTTTGTGATGGCATATTTGACGACATAATTGTAACGGGTTCATGCTGTCACAACACTTCTAGACGATCTCAGTTCTAACTTTGTCCTTAAAGTTTTGGGGTATTTGCAACTCTTTTGGCGTTGAGGTAAGGAGGCGAGATGATGAGCAACTTCTCACCTAAAGTATGCACTTGAATTACTCGTAAGAGTCAATATGAATAATTGGAAGCTATTCCAACTCCACTTTCTACCCGTGAAGGAGATCCTTCGAATGCCAAAGACTTAAGCAAGTATAGAAGTGTTGTTGGAGGATTAAAGTACTTAATTCTTACAAGGTCGGATCTTGCTTCTTTGGTTAACAAAATTTGCCACTATTTACATGCACCTATTGTAGCTCACTGGATCCTGAGATACATAGAGGGTTGGTTGACCTTGGTCTCACATTCATGAAGTCTCCATCTTCCTTGGTCAGCTTCTTTTTTTTATGCCAATTGGGCAGGTTGTCCAATGACAAACGGTCAGAGGGGGGATTTATGGTACACCTAGATTTAAACATACGAAAAGGTGTGACAGCACCCGGGAGTCCCGACACCCCCTTATCCGGAGCGTTCATAAGATTCGTGCAGGGCTCTGTCGAACAACACAGCACTTGCAGCGGCAGCGTACTAATCTATGATTCGTGCAGGGCTCTACAAACATAATATCATGGAGTGCAAGGAAGCAAGCAACAATGTCTAGATCCAACTCGGAGGTTCAGTATGAAGCCCTGGCCAATGTTACAACTGAGATAATTTGTGTGCAATGACGACTCAAAGAACCTGAAGTTCCTCAAGAGAGTGTCTTGTTTCTGGTGTCATAATCTTGCACAACCATCTGTCAGTGAATCGAGTCTTCCATGCACACATCTCAACCAAGTGTCTTCCTCAAGAATGACTACCCATATGAATAGTTGTTTATGATTGCTTGGAATGAGAAGTCTGGCATTGGTATGTATTGAAGAAAAAAAGGCATACAGATAAAGATGCACAAAATTACAAGTGGGTGAACAGAAACTCAGCGGCGATCATTTCACGAGACCCGTAGATCTCAGCCTGCTTTCTTGTTCACTTTGAGGTAGGGCAGAGCACCCATCACGTTGCTGTAGTCGCTCTTGTTAACTTGGACCTGCAGTGGAAGAGAGGAGTCTCAGAGGCATGCAAATTGGCGCCGCGGCATAAATTGGCAAGTTTCACCGATCTAGTGAAGCTGTCACAGAGTCATAGTACTACAGTCTCTAAAGAAGCTACACCAAATGGAACTTCCAAGAGCAAATTACTGTTACTATCCCAGTGGCTTAAGTTTCTAGCGACCTGCTTCTATTACTACACCAAAGCTCATGGTTGCTAATCTGTTGGCGTATGTCTCTGTTCTCTTTTTTTTTGAACGGTCACCGGGGGGGAGGGGTATGTCTCTGTTCTCAAGGGACCAAATAATACTTTCTGCAGTGCGTATAAATTAAAGACAAAATTTTCCTCGGGGCATGGCATATCATAATTCACTATTCAACATTTAGCAGTTTGCAGTAATAGCACAAATACATATGAAAGAAACGCCGCCTTCTTCTAGGGAACGACTTGATATTAGAATCAATTATGGTTCATGAAGTGTGGGATGAGTTGAAATTACCTATGGAGAACTAGTCACAATGAAAACAGGCAGGAGCTTCTGAATTCCAAACATCCTACACTATGTACATTGTTGTCACAGCTCAAATGAAGCCCAGGAATTGGCGGCAGTTTGGGCACAGCCCTGGAAATGCATTCAGAACATGACACCAACCAAACCGTCTGACCGTGGACAGTTTGGGCACTACTGAATTCACATTTAGCTCTCGTAACTGAACTACCATTAGCCGAACAAAGAAGGAAACTGTGGCAGAGTGAGCAGAGTGAGCATGTAGTTACCATCTTGGAGAGCCTCTTCCTGCGCTTGGCGTTCTTCTTGCTGAGCAGATGCTGCTTGCCGGCGCAGCGCCGCACGATCTTCCCCGTCCCCGTCACCCTGAACCGCTTCGCCGACGCCTACGCGCACACACACACACAGACCGGAGCAGAGGAAATCAAGAAACGCCCAGGGCGACAAACGCATTCCACGCTAACGAACCAACAAGAAGAAGGCGAGGAGGAAACCTTGTGCGTCTTCATCTTGTACCCCTTCCCGGCGGCGACGACGGCGAGGGGGCGGGGGAGCGGGGCCGCCGGGAACAGCGCGGCGGCGCCGGCGGCGGCCACGGCCAGCGGCGCGCCGAAGAATGAGTTGGCCGGGAAGGCGAGGGCGGAGTGGGCCAGCCTCCTGCCCGGGAGGGCCTGGAGGACCGGCGGCAGCGCCAGGCGCGCGAGGGAGAGCGACATGGCCATGGCTTCCTCTCTGTCGCGTGGTTCTTTATGGGTGCGTCTTCTTCCTCTGCTTCAGAGAGTGAGCCGAAGGGGATTAGATAGAGAGACGAGCTGAGCGGATAGCGTACGGGGGAAATTCACAAAATTTCACGTCAAGTGGGCCGTCGAAGCGGCCTGATCAAAGCCCGCACCCAGAATGGGCCTGGGCTGCGGAATCGTAATCGACACACTGAACAAAAACCGTAGCGAATGGGCTCCTACATCCGCGGCCGAGCGCCCCTCAAAAAGAAAAGGAAAAAAGAAAAATCCGCGGCCAAGCCCTATCCGCGGCGGCCGGCGACGAGAGGGCGCCGGCCATGGATACGGAGCTGGGCGGATCTGGTTCCGGCTCGAGGAGGAGGAAGCTGGCGGCGGGAGACAGAAGCGTCGGCAACCCCGGAGCGGGAGAAGACGAAGGGGGCGCCGCGGACCGCCGGCAATCAGGTATCAGCCAGCTCCCCCGGAATTTCTGAAGAATTTCGCTGAAATTTTCAACTGCCTAATTCTGTAGTTTTAGGGCTTTTGGCCAATAAGATAAGTCCGTTCCAGACCCAGATGTACAGACTACACTGATACTTTTTCTTTTCTTTTTTCCTTTCTATGTGAAGAAGTAGACTGATACCTGATTGGTGAAAATTTGGAGTATGGTATATGACTGCACTCATTCTGTGTGGAGAAAAGTACCAGTGCACCCATACTCGCGGGCTTCGGCGACAGGCTCCAACACGGCGGCTACGAGTTCAGTTTCGGGGGGAAGAGAGGGACATGTTCAGAGAGAAAGAGAATCGATGACTGTTTACTTTGTTGGTGCTTTACTCGCGGTAGAGAACCATCATAGCCGCATGCTTTGGCGAAAAAAAAGGGACCCATCCAGTGTGCAGAGAGCACGCAAGGAATTGTGCCTTCTTTAGTTCAGAGAAGGAAGGACTGATTCCCATGCCAAACCAACGGACAAGGCGTGCATGCAGCTCAACTGTGAGGGCAAACCATATCCTGCATATCTCTGTTGCATATCTCGCTGTTCTACTAGCAGGAGCTGAAGCTGATCACAACAGTCAAGTAGCTGAAATCAATTTTCTAATTATCAAGCTGCTCCTGTCTACTGTCAAGGTACGCACATGCTATTGAAAAATAGGGGCATCTGCTAGCTTTCTTTGTGTCTATTGCATGCGTTGCTACTGGTTACGTTAAACAATGGTGACAAATGTAACATGTTGTCGTTGCCTTGCATGCAGGCAGTGGTGACGCTACTTCATCTGATGGGCTAGACTGATTCATCTGCCGCTGCTTCTCTTTCTTGGTCTTGATAGTGAATTTCATCATGACTTCTCCTAAATTCGTAATACTCTTGTTCAATTTATGTTCATGAGATTTCCATGGTTCCATGGTTCCATTCGTATTACTCGTTCTCCTTCATCTAATTCTGCTGAGATTTCCATGGTTCCATGTGTGTCTGTTTTATACTCCCTCCATCCCAAAATAAGTGACTCGACTTTGTACTAACTTTGTATTAAAGTTAGTACAAAATTGAGTCACTTATTTTGGGACGGAGGGAGTACATCAACCTTTTACCTTAATTGTGCATGTGATGTTTAAATAGTTCAATCTCACTGACTGGAGGACTGATATAATAATAAATGCAAAAAACGAAACTACATATGTGGCTACCTAGAGTGTTCTTGATAAGGCTGGGAGTATATACACAAGGGAAAGAAACATGCTAGTCTCTCAGTGATATGACAATAAACTAACCATATGATGAAGTACTGAGTCGTGTATAATTTACTGATGCACCTGTTTTTTATGCCTGCTTATCAAGAGTAAGAGTTCGCATGAATTAGTGGTGCTGCTAACAAATATCGTCTAACTTGATTACGGGTTTTAATCCAGGCTATAATTGGCAGAGATATTGATGGTAGCAGAGAGCAGATATTCCAAATTCTTCGGACGGTGGGAGATAGAAGGGTCATCTATTTTCACGGATGGGGTGGACTGGGGGCGTCTGTTGTCCTTAGATCCATAGCAGAAGTGCTCCCATATAGGAGAACCACTCCAGAACTATGCTTTGACAAGATAATTCATATAGATTGTTCTGATTGGAAAAATAGAAGAGGATTGCAGAGGGCAATCGCCGAGGAACTGGAGATTGAAAGCTCGATAATGGCTGTTCTGGATAAGCAAGATGAAGAGGATGATTTTGATGGAGTTGATGAAAGCTCTAGGAATGAGATAGGAAGTGTATCAAGAGCAATCCATCATATTCTGAAATACAACAGATTTGTGTTGATTTTTCGTAATGGTGGTGACAATGAGATTGCTGACCTATTCAACTGTGGTGTTCCATTGGTTACAAGTTTTGGTGACAATGTGATTATATGGACCTACAAATGGAGGATGTTGACCATAAAAGAATATGAACAACATGAACTACTACACGAACTGAGGTACACTCATCTTTTGGCTTATGATAGGATGCAGCATCTACTAAGTGGACAGTTTTTGGCGGGGTGCAGGGAAGCTTCCCATGCCAATATCTAGGCCTCCCACTTGGGTTTTGGAAGCCACGAAGAGCGGAGCTACAACCGGTTCTAGACAAAGTCGCGGGTAAGCTGGCTCCTAGGAAGGGGAGGATGCTGAACAGGATGGGGAGACTAGTGTACATCAATTCCGTGGTTACGGCCACTGCCACTTTCTTCCTGACAAGCTTCCAGCCCGACAAGTGGTTCATCAAAAAGATGGATAAGATGAGAAGAAATTTTCTTTGGTCTGCCGAGGATGAGTCAGTGGGAGGGAAAAGTCTTGTAAATTGGAGACGTGTGTGCTCTCCGAAGCGCTTTGGTGGGCTCGGTGTGAAGGATATTGGCTGTTTTAGCAGGGCTCTGCGATTGCGGTGGGAATGGTTCAAATGGGAAGACGAGGACAGACCATGGAAAGGAACACCGACACCCTGTGATGACACTGATCGCCAGCTCTTCTCCAGCTGCACTTCCCTGCAATTAGGGGATGGCAGTGTTGCTGTTTTTTGGAAGGATCGCTGGCTCAATGGTGAGGCCCCTAATCAACTGGCCCCCGATATTTTCAAGCTTGCCAGATTCAAAACTCTGACAGTCAAAGAGGCTTTGTGCAATGGGCGGTGGATGCAAGGGTTGCAAAGAATGGACAACAATGATCAACTCTGTCAATTTGTCAGTTTGTGGGAAAAATTGCAGATGATTACTCTCTCGGCTCATCGAGACAAAATCAAATGGACAATCACTGCAAATGGAAGATACTCAGCCTGCTCTGCTTATGAGATCCAGTTTGCTGCACGGATTGAGCAGCCCGGGATTGCACAGGTGTGGAGAACAAAGCTCGAGGGAAAGGTACGTTTCTACATCTGGCTGTTGCTGCAGAATCGAAATTGGACCTCTGACAGGCTGCAGGCTAGAGGATGGCCACACAATGCCTGCTGTCGGTTGTGTGATCAGGAGCCCGAAACTGCGGAACATATCACGCTACGATGCAGCTATGCAAGAGAGGTCTGGTACCTATCCCAGGGTACAAGTGACAGGATTTACAATGTGGTGCACTCTGCAAATTCAGTTTCAGACTGGTGGAAGAGGCTCTATATGCATCGCGGTGCGCAATCCAAGGCTGCCGAGGAAACATCCCTCTCGGCATACATTGCTTGGCATCTTTGGAAGGAACGGAACAGAAGGGTTTTTGAGAATGCTGAGATGACGCCAAGAGCCTTGGTGAATCTCATTCAAGACGATTTCAAGATGCTCAACGAGGCCTTCCGTCCTTCCATTCAGGTGGCTGGGTAGAAACAGGGTGTAGGATGGTGTCTAGTTTGCCTCTGTAGCTCTCTCGTCAAAAAAACTTAAGTGGACAGTTGTATGCACTGCTGCGTAAAGAGGCTGAAATCATAGTTGCTGGCAATCCATGCACCCAGAGATTCAGTCCAATGGTGGTTGTCGATTGTTGTCTATACAAACTCTTCCTGCAATGTGGTTTTTGCAAGACCAATTCTGGTTGGGATGGTCTTGCTTCGAGTTATTTGATATGTGATGGGATACTGCCAAAAGACATAACAACGGAGATAGCTGATGCATTGCACCGAGAAATAAGATGGGAGTGTGATGATAATGTGCTTATAGAGTTCAAGAAACATTTCAAGCTTCCTTTCCTCATAGTTAAAGAAGATGATGTGTATAAAGAAGGACCATACCGTTGGATTTCGATCACATCGAGGGATAGTGAAATACTGGGTATCAAAAGTTTACCAGAAGAGACATCATCATTCTTCTTGGAGTTTCAAATATCTGATCAGCCAGCAGCATTACCAAATGGTTTGTTTCAACATTCCAGCAACCTTGGTGTACTGACTCTCTGTTGTTGTGCCTTCAGTTTTGCATCACCTCCTTTCCTAAACTGCCATAACCTAAGATTCCTTGGACTAGGTCACTGTACAGATGACAAAACAGGGGAAGGAGAGGATCATACTGAGTGGGTTTGTCTGCATAGTTTGTGGGTGTTGGACCTACATTACACTGAATGGAATGAAATCTAATGGCCGGAAAAGATGGATCTCATGTATAACCTCATGGAGCTAAGCATAGAGGGAGTCTGGTGTTGGCAATACACGACTCATTTACAAGGTCAGCTACCAAACCTTAGAAGGCTTCGGGTAATCAAGCCTACTTGTAGACCAGACATTTCAACAGACCCAAGCAACTCATTCCTCCACAAGGCAAAGCTGGAAATACTTGACCTGTCGGGCAACAGTGAGATGAGAATTCTACCAAACAGCCTATGTAAGGCAAGTAGCCTTCAAGTGCTTATTCTGGATGGTTGCAATGAGCTTAAAAATGTTGTTGTCCCTGATGGGCTACCTCGCTTGCTGAAGTCCTTCAGCTTTGATGGATATGGGTCTGCTTCCTGCCGGGCACCAACTATTGAGCTACCTTCGAAACAAGAACGTCCATCTACCCCAACAACAATGGAGGGTCCCAGTATCTCTAATATTTCCCTCGAAGGTTGCTCACACTTGGAGTATTTGTTTGTTCGTGGATTGCCCAATTTCGTTGAGCTCGACCTCTCTGGAACTGCAATTAGGACACTTGATTTCAGCACTATGGTGGTGGAAGTTCCAATGCTGAAGCGATTATTTCTGCTAGGATGTGAGCACCTTCGTGCAATAATTTGGGGCAACAATACTGATAGCTTCCGTTTGAATTTATTATGCATAGACACACGAGCTGGAACTGGCCATCCTCGGCCATGCATTGACCAGAACAAATCCTTTCAGTTGGAGGTGCACGCCATTGTTGTGGATGCGAGGCTTGCTCGGTCGTTGTACAAACTATTATATAATCATTATGCAGCTGAGAATGTTTATCTTAATATCCATGTCACCTCAGCTGTGTATAGTGGGCCAATTCAATCCAAAGTGACATACAAGGAGAAGAAGATTGTCATGTATGGAGATCAAGTCAGCCTGCCGCAGCTTGTTCAAGCAGACCGGTATAGTGATGTTCAAAGCATGGTTGGTGATGCCCCGATGCTGGCCTTCCCTAAGCCTCCCACTAACAACCTGGATCGGCATATCGAGATTACTGGACAGTGGACTGGGAGATGTGATGACAGCGTTTGCCGAATCCCTGCATGTCCATGATGTCTCAACTAGTGCTAGTTTGCCTCCGGAGTACAGCTGGCGGGTTCTCAGGCAGTGCCGCATGGAGAGGTGCCCCAAGTTGGGTGAAGTCTTCCCCTCGAGAGCAGTTGGATTTGTGGAGCTGGAGACCTTCTGGGCGTCTGATCTCCTAATGGCCCGCTGGATATGCAGTAAAGGTTACCGCGGGTTCAATGATGGTTCGTTCAGAAAGCTGCAGCACCTACAGTTGCGCTCTTGCCCCAGGCTCCAATTCGTGCTCCCTGTGTGGTTCGACTCCTTTCCGAGTTTGGAGACCCTCCACATCATCCACTGCGGACACCTCAGGCAAGTATTCGTGCTAAACGACAAATGGTATTGGTACCCACCGGAAATATCCATCCAAGTTGTAGCATTCCCAAAGCTGACCACCATCCACCTGCACAACCTGCCAGTGCTGCAGCAGATATGTGAGGTCAAGATGTTGGCACCCAACCTCAAGACCATCAAAATCAGAGGATGTTGGGGCCTGCGCCGGCTGCCGGTGGTGGGGCCCCGTAGTGGAGGCATGAAGAAGCCGTCCGTCGAGATCGAAAAAGATGTTTGGGACGCGCTTGAGTGGGACGAGGAGGTGGCCCCTGGCCACTTCGAGGCGCCGCTGCACTCACGCTACTACAAGAAGAAATTGCCCAGGGTCTCCGTGCTCAGGTACTCTCTCAGACATGTAACAAATCCATTTTTGCTAAACTGTCAAGATCATACTCAATGGCAGCTTTGTTACTCACCCTTTTTTTCTCTACTCTGCCGTTCATATTGTCTAGGTGATCCTTTCACTGCGCTTCACTGATGTGGTTCTTCTATCCTTAATGGGAGACCATATGCCGCTCGCTCCTGCAGGTCCTGCTGTCTGCTGCATGTGTTTGGTTTGTTGTGTGCTTCCCGGGTTGCTTGAAAGAGATTTGCAGGTGGTGTCGGTGGTCTGGTGTGAGCTTGTGGTGGCTTTCACCTTTAATTTGTGGCTTTCAAATAAGAAGCAGCATGGTTCTTGGCTGCGGCACCGTCGTGTGTGCGGGAGTATGGCTTGCGATTGAGGATGCCTGCTTGCTGCCTCTTGGCTGCATGAGTATGAACTTGGAGTGATTTTTTTTTTCAGTGGATGAACTTGGAGTGATTGACTAAGCAGCAGCCCTGTGCGCCTGCGTGCATCTACGGGGCTGCCTGGTGTGGTTTGCGAGTGTGTTAATCTGAACACAGAAGCAGCTGGTTCAGTGCATTGGCTTGCATTGGACCTGCTATTATCCGTGTGCCTGTTATGCTTGTGGAATAAACTGATTGTAATACTAGGAGAATGGATTTCAGTTTTGTGATATACTTTGCGATTACTACAATTTCTGAAGAAACCTCACTAAATTTCTTAACTGACCGGTGCCATTTTTCGTAGTTTGTATGACTCTGACTGATTGTTATTCTGGCTCATAGCTTATGGCCATCAGGTTATTTGTGCTCTCAATTTGTTGAGCTGTGTGTTCATGGATTTACTACCAGATTCACATGTACAGACCAATTACCAGATTGGAGAAAAATCAGAGTATTGTGTGACTACTCTTTGTGTGTGGAGATACCCTGCAGTCCATCTGTATATTTAGACAGCAGAGCATCGTGTGTTCCATCTTTTTGTACTGAAATTTGTCTACTACATTAAGCTGCGCTACTGCAAGAAGAATATTGTGTTGCCTAAAAAGAAAAGAATATTGCCTCAAATTTCAGTGTGGACAAAAGTACACTGCAGTCCATCCGTATTAGCATGCTATAATTTCACAATAGAGCATTGTAGGCATCTTTTGTCCTGAAATTTATCTGCTAATCTGGGTTGAACATATGACATCTCTTTTTATCCAAGAGTATATTTATGGGGAAGGTCGTTTTGCCTCTGGGGTGCATATGCTCTCAAATAAACAGTAAAATCAAAATAAATAGTAAATACATTTTAAAAATTCTGATTTTTTGTGTAGATGTTCTTGTTAGTGTAACAAGTGTGCTTGACAATTTTCATGAGAAACGGTGTAGCAGTACTTTGTCGGTTTAAAAAATTAAATTAAGTGTAACATTTGAAGGTAACATTTGGGGTTTGACTTGTTTTTTTTTGGCACAGGTCAAAATGCTTAAGCTTTCCCCCTAAAAATTTGCATGTAGCATTTGAGTGTATCAATGAACCCATATTTTTTTCAGATTTGTTTGACATTTACAAAAAACATGTGCTCTTAAGAGCCGAAATGGATTTTCCATATTTAATGGGTCTACGCTTTCATGTTGCCCAATTCTTTTTTAAAGGATTGCCCAATGTTTGTCAGAGCTTCATTATGTAACTTCTGTACATTGCTTTTGTAGTCCCAGTATTATTGCAAACATTCAAATTCTGTTGCGTCTTCCTATCGAGCGCCCCAGATTGCAGGGAGCTCCTACGAGAGCTATGTCTTGCATTAAGCTAGACAGAAGAATCTCTCGCGTCGAGGAGCTACAGTATATGTTGTGCATTGCTCCCGGCCACTCGGCTAGCATCGGGTTCTTGCTTATGTAATTGGGCGCAACCATACTTGAGGCGGAAAGATCTGGTCTATCATTGGATTTTTCGGGTTTGTTCTGTTTTTGTTTTCCTCATTTTTCTTTGTTTTTACTGGGTTTTCTTTTCTCTCTTTATTTTTTCGTTGTCTTTCTTCTGTTTTCTTCATATTTTTCTCGGTTTTCACTCTGTTTTTTCTTTTCTTTATTTTTTCTTCGGTTTTGTTTCTTTGTTTTTTATTGGTTTCTTTAAATACCAGACTAACATTTTTTCAATGCATGGTCAACAGTTTTTCTATACAGATTAGATTTTTAAGTTCCTGATTAACATTTTTCAAATAAAAATTTAACATTTTTTAATCGACGGTCAGCATTTTTTCTGTACACATTTAACATTTTTAAAATGCTTGATTATTATTTTTCAAATACTTGTTCAACATTTTTCTCACATGCTTTATTAATATTTTTATATACATGATCAAAAAGATTCACCATTTTTTTAATACATGGTCAACATTTTTTCTATATACATTTAATATTTTTTAAATGTTTGATTAACATTTTTCAAATACTTGTTCAAGATTTTTTTTTCAAATGCTTGACTAACATTTTTAAACACATGATAAAAAATTCATCATTTTTAATACATAGTTTAACATTTTTTCTATGCACATTTTTTTTAAATGCTTGATTAACATTTTTCAAATAATTGTTCAACCTTATTTGAAATGCTTGCTTAACATTTTTATATTCATGGTAAAAAAATTCATCATTTTTTAATACTCCCTTCTTCCCAAAATATAATGCATGATTGACCTTTTACGGTCTTTGCACGACTTTGACCACTAATATATATCAAAGTATATGAATTGAACATGTATAAATGGCATCGTCGTATTTGTCTTGCAAAACCATTTTATTTCATATGTATGTATACTAATTTTATAAAAAATACAATACATGAAAATCATAGTCAAAGTTGTGCAACAAAGGCCAAAAAAGTCAAACCGCGCATTATATTTTGGGAAGGAGGGAGTACATTGTAACCATTTTTAGTATACACATTTACATTTCCAAATGCTTTATTAACATTTTTCAAATACTTGTTCAACATTTTCTTTAAATGCTTGATTAACATTTTTTATATACATGATAAAAAATCATCATTTCTAATTACATGGTCAACATTTTTGCTATACACATTTAGCATTTTTCAAATTCTTTATTAACATTTCCAAATACTTGTTCAAATGTTTTTCAAGTGCTTGATAATCATATTTTTAATACATGATCAATTTTCTAATACATTTTTTTGTATACGCGATAAACATTTTCTCTATACACATTTAACTTGTTTTGCGGGGTCACATTTAACTTATTTAAATGCTTGGTCAAGACTTTTCAAATGTTTTTATGGAAATGTTTTGTAATATATATTTAAAATATTTTATAGTATAAACAAAAGTAAAAAAATGAAGCAAAAAAAATGAAAAAAAAGAAGGAAAAGGAGGCATGGGGGTGGATCCTATATGACGCGCGTGTGTGTCCAGGAGCTGCAGCTTCGCTGAAGCAAGTCCCCACTTGGGCCGACCCACGTACGGATTTTGTGTGCCGTTTTCCTTCGCTTCTTCCGCGTGTATTTTTTTTCGTTTTTCTTTTGCGGTTTTTTGCTTGCAGTTTTTCGCTGTTTTGTTCGGTTTCCAGTTGTTTTGTTCTGGTTTTTTAATTTTCTAGTTTGGTTCCTTTTTTCCTTTCATTTTCTTTTACGTTATTTTTTTATTTTTCTCTCTCTGTTTCATTTTCTGTTTTCTTCTCTTTATTTGTGTATTATTTTGGTTTAGCATAAGTTTTTGCTTCTTCACTTGATATGTGCTATCCTTGGAATGTCATTTTATTTTGTTTTGCTTACTGTTTGAATAAAATACTTAAGATCTGAAATTTTTAAATGAGATAGAGTCTTCATATTGATCTTCACTTATATTTTTTTGGAGTAGTTTGTCATGAACTCTCGTGCTTCACTTATATCTTTTTGAGAGTCTTATAAATAGTATGGCAATTTGCTTAGGTTATGAATTTAGTCCTAATATGATGGGTATTCAAGAGGGATATAATAAAAACTTTCATATAAAGAGCATTGAATATAAGAGAAGTTCGATTCCTTGCATTTGTTTTGAGATATAAAGATGGTGATATTAGAGTCATGCTAGTGAGTAATTGTGGATTGGTAGAAATACTTGTGTTAAGGTTTGTGATTCCCGAAGCATGCTCGTATGGTGAACCGTTATGTGATGAAGTCGGAGCATGATTTATTTATTGATTGTCTTCCTTATAAGTGACGGACGGGGACGAGCGATGGTCTTTTCCTACCAATCTATCCTCCTAGGAGCATGCGTGTAGTACTTTGTTTTGATAGCTCATAGACTTTTACAATAAGTATGTGAGTTCTTTATGACTAATGTTGAGTCCATAGATTATACGCACTCTCACCCTTCCACCATTGCTAGCCTCTCTAGTACCGCGTAATTCTCGCCGGTGCATTAAATCCACCATTTACCTTTCTCAAAACAACCACCATACCTACCTATTATAGCATTTCCATAGCCATTCCGAGATATATTGTCATGCAACTTCCACCGTTCCATTTATTATGACACGCACCATCATTGTCATATTGATTTGCATGATCATGTAGTTGACATCGTATTTGTGGCAAAGCCACCATTCATATTTTTATACATGTCACTCTTGAGTCATTGCACATCCCGGTACACCGCCGGAGGCATTCATATAGAGTCATATATTTGTTCTAGTATCGAGTTGTAATTCTTGAGTTGTAAAGTAAATAAAAGTGTGATGATCATCATTATTAGAGCATTGTCCCATGTGAGGAAAGGATGATGGAGACTATGATTCCCCCACAAGTCGGGATGAGACTCCGGACGAAAAAAAAAGAGAAAAAAAGAGGCCAAAAGGCCAAAATAAAAAAATGAGAGAAAAAAGAGAAGGGGCAATACTACTATCCTTTTTTCACACTTGTGCTTCAAAGTGGCACCATAATCTTCGTGATAGAGAGTCTCCTATTTTGTCATTTTCATATACTAGTGAGAATTTTTTATTATAGAACTTGGCTTGTATATTCCAATGATGGGCTTCCTCAAATTGCCCTAGGTCTTCGTGAGCAAGCGAGTTGGATGCACATCCACTTAGTTTCTTTTTGAGCTTTCATAAATTTATAGCTCTAGTGTATCCGTTGCATGGCAATCCCTACTCACTCACATTGATATCTATTGATGGGCATCTCCATAGCCCGTTGATATGCCTAGTTGATGTGAGACTATCTCCTTCTTTTTGTCTTCTCCATAACCAATATATTCTATTCCACTCATAGTGCTATATCCATGTATCACGCTCATGTATTGCGTGAAAGTTGAAAAAGTTTGAGAACATCAAAAGTATGAAACAATTGCTTGGCTTGTCATCGGGGTTGTACATGATGAAATACTTTGTGTGATGAAGATAGAGCATAGCCAAACTATACGATTTTGTAAGGATAACTTTCTTTGGCCATGTTATTTTGAGAAGACATGATTGCTTTATTAGTATGCGTGAAGTATTATTGTTTTTATGTCAATATTAAACTTTTGTTTTGAATATTATGGATCTGAATATTCATGCCACAATAAAGAAGATTACATGGATAAATACGTTAGGTAGCATTCCACATCAAAAATTCTGTTTTTATCATTTACCTACTCGAGAACGAGCATGAATTAAGCTTGGTGATGCTTGATACGTCTCCAACGTATCTATAATTTTTTATTGTTTCATGCTATTATATTATCTTTTTTGGATGTTTTATATGCATTAATATGCTATTTTATATTATTTTTGGGACTAACCTATTAACCTAGAGCCCAGTGCCAGTTTTCTGTTTTTTCCTTGTATTTGAGTGTCCAAACGAGCTAAAAAATTACGGTGATTTTTTATGGACCAGAAGAAGCCCACGGAGCATCGGAGTTGGGCCAGAAGAGTCCTGAGGCAACCACAAGGGTCCCCCCCCCCCCCGCCCCCTAGGGCGCGCCCCCCTGGCTTGTGGACTCCTCGGGAACCCCCCCTGACTTGTTTCCGACGCCAAAAATTCCTATAAATATAGAAACCCCTGAAAAGAAACCTAGATCGGAAGTTTCGTCGCCGCAAGCCTCTGTAGCCACGAAAAACCAATCGGGAGCCCGTTCCGGCACCCTGCCGGAGGGGGAAACCATCACCAAAGGCCATCTTCATCATCCCGGCGGTCTCCATGACGAGGAGGGAGTAATTCACCCTCGGGGCTGAGGGTATGTACCAGTAGCTATGTGTTTGATCTCTCTCTCTCGTGTTCTTGATTTGGCACGATCTTGATGTACCGCGAGCTTTGTTACTATAGTTGGATCATATGGTGTTTCTCCCCCCTCTACCTTCCTGTGATGAATTGGGTCTTGCTCTTTGAGGTTTCGTTATGTTGGATTGAGTATTGGATTTGAGAATACTTGATGTATGTCTTGCGATGGGATATCTGTAGTGACAATGGGATGTTCTATTGATTCACTTGATGTATGTTTTGGCACTCAACTCGCGGATTCCCGAGGTGACATTGGGGTAATCTATGCATAGGGGTTGATGCACGTTTTCGTCCTATGTTCTCCAATAGAAACTTTGGAGTGATTCTTTGTTGCACGTTGTGGGATTGTTATGTGATCCAATTATGTTATCATTCTTGAGAGATTTTACGCTAGTGAAAGTATGAACCCTAGGCCTTGTTTTCAAGCATTGCAATACCGTTTTCGCTCACTTTTGTTACTAGTTACCTTATTGTTTTTATTTATTCAGATTATAAAAATATATTTCTACCATCCATATTACACTTGTATCACCATCTCTTCACCGAACTAGTGCACCTATACAATTTACCATTGTATTGGGTGTGTTGGGGACACAAAAGACTCTTTGTTATTTGGTTGCAGGGTTGTTTGAGAGAGACCATCTTTATCCTACGCCTCCCACGGATTGATAAACGTTAGGTCATCCACTTGAGGGAAATTTGCTACTGTCCTATAAAACTCTGCGCTTGGAGGCCCAACACAAGTCTACAAGAAGAAGGTTGCGTAGTAGACATCACTCACACGCCGGCGTGCGCACTGTGCGGAGCGGAGGATGATTGGAGGCATTGCCTGCTTAATCACAATATGGCGAGGTGCGTTTGGGCTCTCTTGGATGAATCAATGATGGAGCATATGTGCCAGAACCACGAGCCAAAAGCAAAACACTGGCTCTTTGCCTTGAGCAATACTCTTACACATATTGAATCCACGAGGATGGTTGCCACGCTATGGGCAATCTGGTGGTCTAGGAGAAAAGCGGTCCATGAAGATATCTTTCAAAGCCCTTCATCTACTCATGGTTTTGTTAACTCATTCTTGTCAAACATCCAGATTCTATAGAAAATAGAACCGGCGAGAGTGAGCGCCCCGGTTGTCAGACATAACAGTTGGCAGGCACCCCAGGAGAATTATGTGAAAATCAACGTCGATGCAGCAGTTTCAAACCATGGTGGTTTTGGATCAGCGGGTGCTGTGTGCCTTAACCATGAGGGCAATTTTATGAGAGCATGGGGTATGATCTTCCCACATATCGATGACCCACCAACACTTGAAGCATTGGCGACTAGGGAAGCTATTGCCCTAGGCCCCTAGCCTCGGATCTTTATGTGCATAGGTTGGCTGCGGTGGCTTCATATTGCAAAGCCATAATTGAAGCTATAAAAAGTGGAAGCTCAGTAAGCTATGGAGCTATGATACATGAAATCATAGAGTGGTCATCGTCATTTCCTTCTTCTATTTTTAAATACGAGTTTAGGACCTCGAATGTGGAGGCGCATAGTCTCGCAAAGCATGTATTAATGTTGGGGGTTGGCCGCCATGTTTGGTTAGGCCAACCCGGAACCCTTGATTTCGTCCCTGTGTACGTTTACGATGATAAGTTTAGTGACGCGATGATGGTAAGTTTAGTTGGCAAGCATGGAAACTGCGTGCTTCAGTTTATTTTTCGACGGAAATTGCCGTGTATGTCAACTAACTTGTCATCCCTGCGTCACTAGAATTGTCATTGAAAGCGTTTGATTTGCCATGTGCTTGTACCTGACGTTAGATACTTATATCATTTCTGATTAATATGGCTTTGTGAGTTTCAAAAAAAAAAAGAAAAAACTAAGGGACAATTCATGTTCCAGATGAATGAACTCTGAAGCTTTCTCACCTCCCGTTCTCTTTTCCTCATCTCCTTCTCTGATTCCTCACTCCGATTCTCCTCGAATTATCCAAAACTACCAAGGTACTCAGGTGATTTGTCCGATCTCGATCCATTCCACGATCGGGTTGTTTGAACTTGAACTGCTATTTGTTGTTGGATGTTTGGTGCGGGTGCTTTATAATATAAAGCGGAAGAAACCTTTTTTCACAAATACCACGATCGGGTCTTGACAGGCCAAGACACGCTGACACGCACGAGAGGACGCATGGCTCGGTCCACCGCACCTCACCCACCGAGGATAGTATCGTTTTGGCAAGTCAATTTTGCCAAAACGTCTGTGCGTCACACTGGCAGTGAGTCCACCGCACTGCACCATCAGCAGCTAGCTAGCACACATGGTGCGTCCGTCTTTTTCTTTAGAATCACACATGTCGAGTCCGCCCCTTTTTTAGAAACACATGGCGCATGCAGCCGGATTACATTACGCACGCCATGCAGTAATCAATCGGCACATAAACCCCCTCCTACTCCTCCTCCTGAACCCCACCGTCCCATCTGCTCCTTTCACACAGATCCACAGGTCGATTTTCTCCTCCGGAGGCCGCCCGGCGAGGATGCAAGCCACCACGGCGGCGGCGGCGCAGCTGCTAACAGGCAATCACGTCTCTCCGATCAGTATATGATTCTTCCTTGCTTCGGAGAGATCTCGCTCGGGTCCTTTTTTTAGATTTGTTTTTCGGACTGAGGGTTGGATAGATTTGATTTGATTTGATTTGGTTCGGATTGAGGGTTTTTATCTTGACTCGGCATCCGCCGTTCCGTCTTGTGTATGTGATGCAGATACGAGGAGGAGAGGGCCCAGATGTAAGGCTCGGATGGGAGCGGCGAGATTATCCTGGCCAGGTATACGTCCGTTCTATATCTTGAATTCTTGATGATTTCGATTCCTTGTTGCTGCTGTTGTAGTTTTATCTTCTTTGGGTACAAATCAACGTTTCCAGACAGGAAATGGAGAACTGCGGAATGAGGGGGACGAATCGAACCCCTGGACCGCGGATGTGGTTCAGGGATTGCATAATTGAGAAAACTGTGTGTTGTTATTTTCTCTTCTTCTGAGGGATATGTGTTGCTATTTAGAAGAGAGGATGGGATTTAAAATGGGTGCTAGGAACACAATTTTTCTCTCTAAATATAGAGGAACTGGAATATGCCATGTCTATAATTAGTATTCTTTTTACAACAGATTAACAGCATAAAAGAGGTTTTCTGTTGATACAAGTGTTGGAATATTCATATTTTCTTACTGAAATGGAACTTATCATGTCTGTTTTTTTCCCCTCCCCAATTCATTAACTGTTGTGTCGTCCATTTTGCAAATTGCGGGCCTACTTGCAGTGGAAGCTTTTGCAGGCCAGTGCCAAAGGCAAGTAAATCGTCTTCGGTGTGACGTCTCGTTGATCAGCATGCACGTTGCTAATCTCTGTTGGTTTGCTTCTTAACAGCAGTGTTACTACTGTCACGCATAGATTCAGTGCCATTTCTCAAGCTACTAGCCCTAAAAGAAAGGCAAGGAGGCAGTGCAGCGATGATCAGTCAGCCCTCCAAGCTGGATGCAGCGAGGTTAATCGCGATCAACATGGTTACGACGTGAATCGGTTTGAGGAAATCAGCCAAGAAGTTTCGAAGAAATTGCGCGCTTTCTACCAGTTCTGCAGACCACACACAATCTTTGGCACTGTGAGCTCTGGCATCTTTGGTTCCAGTTTACACATGTAGTTTCGATGCACACTGCCCGATGAGCTGTTTCTTATGTGGATTGTATTCTTAGATCATAGGCATAACTTCAGTGTCTCTCCTGCCAATGAAGAGCCTAGATGATTTTACTGCAACGGTACTAAAAGGGTATCTCGAGGTATTACAGATTTGTATCTCTTATGAGTAATATGCTTTGGCAATTGGCAATATACGTAGTCATTTCTATAAGAAATTTTTACACCGTCCAGTCTTAAATAAATTTCTGAATTTTCTCTTTGTGTGCAGGCTTTGACTGCTGCTTTATGTATGAACATTTATGTGGTAGGGCTGAATCAGCTATATGACATTCAGATAGACAAGGTAGTATTTTTTTTCCCTTGTGATTTGAAAAAAAAATGTACCTTCTTAATCATTTATACTGTAGAATCATTTAGACTAAATTATACTCTGTTTTGGAGATCAACAAGCCAGGTCTTCCATTGGCAGCTGGGGAATTTTCAGTAGCCACTGGAGTATTTTTAGTAGTCACATTCCTGATCATGGTATATTAGGTTCAACATAATGTTGCTCCAGTGTGAAAAAATGGCTTCATGTCTAAATACTTAAGTTTTGTTGTTTCCAGAGCTTTAGCATCGGAATACATTCCGGATCAGTGCCACTGATGTGTTCTTTAGTTGTCAGCTTCCTTCTTGGAAGTGCATACTCCATTGAGGTAAGTAGCACTTACCATGATGAGAATTGCAATGTAAGTACCATAAATCCATCAAATGTCAAGTGATGATCATTTTCATCTCATATTTGATCCTTTTCAGGCTCCGTTGCTCCGGTGGAAACGGCACGCGCTCCTCGCTGCATCCTGTATTCTATTTGTGAGGGCTATCTTGGTCCAGTTGGCTTTCTTTGCACATATGCAGGTACTCAGCAAAGTACATATATTCAGTAGCACTGGAAATTCGTACTTATTTGGCTTCCTTTGTTAGTGTTTGATGATTCATTTGGCAGCAACATGTTCTGAAAAGGCCCTTGGCAGCAACAAAATCACTGGTGTTTGCAACATTGTTCATGTGTTGCTTCTCTGCCGTCATAGCTCTATTCAAGGTAATTAATGCAATGACCTACTAGTTTTGGTATCTTCAAACAATATTTTTTATTTATGTACTGAGCTTTCAGGATATTCCTGATGTTGATGGAGACCGAGATTTTGGCATCCAATCCTTGAGTGTGAGATTGGGGCCACAAAGAGTAAGAATAGACCCCCATATCACAAAAAGTGTTTCTAGCAAAACATATGCCACTGTAAATTGGTATCGCTTTTGAACTTAATTATTCCTGCTGTAGGTGTATCAGCTCTGCATAAGCATACTGTTAACAGCCTATGGGGCTGCCACTGTAGTAGGAGCTTCATCCACACACCTACTTCAAAAGATCATCACTGTGAGCTATCCGTTTTAAAGAAAAATCCAGAATTTGGAAGAGACACAAACAATTTATAAGCTAAGAAATCTTCCATTGTTGCAAATGCTTTGCTCATCCAGGTGTCTGGTCATGGCCTGCTTGCTGTGACACTTTGGCAGAGAGCGCGGCACCTTGAGGTTGAAAACCAAGCGCGTGTCACATCA
The DNA here is from genome assembly GCA_011799875.1 of Thinopyrum elongatum. Taxonomy (NCBI): domain Eukaryota; kingdom Viridiplantae; phylum Streptophyta; class Magnoliopsida; order Poales; family Poaceae; genus Thinopyrum; species Thinopyrum elongatum. Next base: position 665,395,511 of record CM022303.1, read on the forward strand.
TTTTACATGTTCATTTGGAAGGTAATTAATTAAGTTCCTCGCTTATATTGTGCATTCTCTAAGCCATTAGACTTTGGCTATGTTTGCCTAATGATCATTTGCACTTTTTGTGTCACTTTCATGCAGCTATTCTATGCAGAGTATTTCCTTATACCATTTGTGCAGTGAAATTTGTACAAGGGCCAGCAGATGTGAACTATATATACATGTAAAACAAATTATATTACTGATGATACCCTATCCAATGCTTGGATTTTCCTTGTACTGTGTTATCTGTAATTTCATGATCTAGAGAAAGAGGCAAATATTGGATGTGTAATTTAGATGTAGTAGCTTTGTTCTGTTTGTCCGCCACATTAGAGAAATTTCAGTTTATTAGTTCAGGGGACAATATATTTTCCATTTAATGTGCAAATTAAGCTAGACGTGAAGACTCAGCTATTAAATGTATTTTTGTGCTGTACTTTCATTGTTGACAGCTAGATATACATGTTCAATATATCTTAGTGGTGGGCTAGAAAAATAATCGGGCTATTTGAGAAAATGCCACACTTAATTTACCCATTTGCCCTAGGCTCTTTTACTTTGACATGGATGAAATACCCCCATTTTACGTTGTCCATTCGATGAGATGCCCCATTTACATGACCGACTGCTAATTAAACCAATCTAATCTTAATCTAATGTCATACATGTTGTTATGGTGAAAAACAGCATAAAGTAGAAGTTGGATGCTCATCGTTATTGATGTGCTACGACGCTAGCAAGCCTCACAAATGGAAATTGTAAAAAATGGGCGTATATGGCAATTGAAATGGGTCGACGTTTCGGCCGCAACTCACGATCGAGAGGGGTGTAGTCCCATTCAGATTGTGGCACAAGGACAATTGCATGGTGCCGTATAGTCGATGTTCTTGATGATGCAACACTAACTTCCTTTGGACTTTCACTTCCGCATAGGAGTAGCGGGAAAAATTATCTCAGCAAAATTGTCAGGAGAGACCCCTCTAGAAAGTTTAGGCAACACCTTGAGGGATGAGAGCTTGTATTCCTTTGAGGATGTCTTACAGGTATTGGCCTTGTACAAATGACCACCGTACCCATGCCTTTTGTGGGAAGGAAAAGGTAAGGGAATTTTTGTCTATTCTATAGAAGTCCAAAATGCCCCCTGAACGAAAAGAAAATCAAGCCTATTGTAGTCTTCTTTGGTCCATACACTTGGCCCATGGAGAGAGTGTTTCTTTGGTACATGAGGGATCAACACGAATGGGCTTTTAGGGCTTAATCTTCCCTTGGGCTTCTTCTCCATAGATTGTCACTGAATTCTTTTTTATGCCTTCAATTTCTTCATAGCAGTGAATCGAAAACTCCAGAACGAGAGTTGATCTTTTTTTTTTTGCGGATGGAAGGGGTATTTTATTCATCAGTCAAGACCTAGGTCCTTCTTACAAAGTTCAGAGACCTCACCCGGTCCCGATCCCAACCACACAACTGTTCGACATTCAGTTCTACCAAACTGAGCTAAATAATGGCTAACTTCATTTTGCTCTCTCCGCATGTAAGCTAACTTAACAGCTCGCCCTTGCCTCATCGGTCTGTTTATCTGATGAATTAACATAGCATGTCTAGACCTATCTCTATCAGGTGCATTGATCATATTGATAGCTGTGAGACAGTCCGTCTCAATCTCAATAGGCAGTTGAGTCCACTGTAGTGCGAGGTTGAGCCCCTCCATGCATGCAGCTAGCTCGGCCTCCAATGCAGGGGCGGGCCCACTTCAATTCATGGGTATTCAGTTGAATACCCATTATTTTTTGCAAAAAACTAGGTATATATAGTGTATATATGGCTATGTGTAAGGAAAAACGAAACTGACAGTACAAAACGTGTTTGCTGAGCAATCAGCCCAGAAACATTGGCTAGCCCACTGCCCATCTCACTATTCTCTCGCTCGCACCCACGAGATGGCCCATAGGCCCAAGTCGCTTCAGGCTACAGCGTATGCACGCATCCATTGCCAAGAGAAAAACGCATCGATCTACAGCAGGAGATAACCGGCGCCTTCCTTCCGAGATCCATCTTCCCCAAGGTCGCAAGCCGCCAGGCCATCGACAGACCATCGTCGGATTGCACGCGCGCACGGCACACGGCGGAACTGGCAGGCAGGTGGCGGCGCGGCGCATCCATCCAGATAACAGCGGCATCCATCCCTTCCTCCCCCCTGGTCCTCATGTCGACAGTTTACAGCATGCCGGCACACATTGGTCTTCAATTTCAAAGTCACAGCTCAGGTTCAACAATTCAAGGCCTAATTGCTAATTAGATGTGTTCATATGTCTAATTAACGATTCTTAGTTGAACTAGATTAATGATTATTAGTTAATTCTCCCCTTGTATTGCTAATTACGATTCTTAGTTGAACAAGATTTAGCTATCACTATAGCCTGCAGGCGTCCTCTACTTGTCTTCTTCTCCTACTGTCCAGCAAGTTGCAGCCTACTCGAGCCTCATTGAAGTAAGTTAATTTCACTAGTTATCCTCCTATTTAATAATGGTGAAATTAGATTCTTGTTTGCAGCCAATTATGAGTTGTTTGGACCTTAAAATTTACAATTTGCGATGTGAATTTGTAATGTGAGATTATTTATAATATGTGAATTTGTTCCAGTGAGCATTATTTATGAAAAATAGTACTCTGAAACTTGATCAATTTTTATTTTTCAGTTCTAAAACATGAAGAGGAAGAATACTGGTAGATCAATGTTGAGAAATTAGTATTTCTATACGTTGAACAATTTTAAGTCATGATTGATTTTGAGTCCATTATATTATGCTATAGTTTTTTGTATGGTATAATATTTGTAAAAATTGATGCTTGGGTTATACACACCAAAACAAGGCGCTAGGCTTTAAAATTTTGAATACACACCCTTCAAATCCTGGGCCCGCCCCTGCTCCAATGGCTCAACACACGTGTGCAACTCCCTGCAGGAAGAGAAGATGATCGTGCCGGAACTGTCGCGGAGAATCATTCCGGCGCCGACCGTCCCAGAGTTTGCGCAGAAGGAGCCATGCACACTGAGCTTAGTCCAACCTTCCACTGGCGGCATCCATCTTGGTGGCTGGCTAGCAACAGGAGCAGTTGATACATGCAGTATAGGCTTGCAAGGCATGATCACATCGACTACTTGCATGCCTTTCACAAAACTATCACACAGTGGCGGAGCCAGGGGGGACGAGAACGATCGACGAAACCACCCCCCCCCCCCCCCCCCCCCCGCCCCCCTAACTGAAACGGAACATTTACATACACCCCCTTAGATCTAAAAAAATAAAAGCAATCGATCAGTGCTTTTTGCAAAAAGATCACTGAATGCGCGGTGATTTTTGCAAAAAATTAGTGACCTCGTGGTTTTATGCAAACGATGCCCCAAATGTGATGGTTTTGTGCAATTAACTTCCGGGTCTACATTAGGGTAGTTCTGGATGCCCACCAAGGAGTCAACATAGCTCATTAAAAACCTTTTGGACGCCTCGACAGAAGGCGGCCGCTTGTTGTGCATCATCTCGTTTCGAACGTGCCAACACCTCCACAGAGTCATCACGAGCTCCATCCTCTCCGTGTCAGGGAGATCATAGAGAGTTTGGGCAAGCCATTCAGGGCCCATCCGACGGAAGGTCACTGCATCAGGTATCCGCCATTGCTTCGCCATCGCTTGCCACAATGCCACTGCCCTTGGACACCTGCAAAAAGTGTGAAACGTGTCCTCCGGCTCCATCGTACAAAGAGGGCATTGGTCAGACACTTCAAGACCTCGACACCTTTTTATTAACCCAAGTGGGGAGACAATCCGTAATCAATCGCCAAATAAAGGTGCGAACCTTGGGAGGAGCAGGCCACCTCCGAATAAAAGCCCAGACGGCTCGTCGCCCGTCCGATGCCCTGCTCGCTGCGACGATGAAGGTCGAAGATAATCCTCCAAAGCGAGTCAATAAGCACTCCGCACCGAGAAGCATCCGTTGCGTTCAGGACCCCAAGCAAGGAGCTCCTCGCCCATCCGAGGAGAAGTACGAATCTTGACAATCTCGTCTGCATCGACCGGGAGAAAAGTATCTCGGATGAGGTCTGTTTTCCAAGCGCCGTGGTTGTCCGGTAGCTCACATACCCGACGTAGACGACAACGGCCTTGCGGTGTCACCGGTCGGCCCGTCCCACTCCTTGGTAACCAGTTGTCTCGCCAAATTCTGATTGAGTTGTCGTTGCCCACGCGCCAAACCAGGCCAGTTTTCAAGAGCTGCAGGCCGTGTTCCACTCCCTGCCATGTCGTTGAAGCCCCTTCGGATAAAAACAGTATCTTCCAAGCTTCCATTTGGATAGTACCGCGCCTTCAAAACACGAGCACACAAACTCTCCGGGTGGGTTAGTAAGCGCCATGCTTACCGGGCGTGCAAGGCCTGATTGAAAAGGCGCAAGTCGCAAAAGCCAAGACCCCCTTGGGACATCGGCTTAATAAGGTGACACCACGCTCGCCAGTGCATCTTCCTCTTTCCCTTTTCTACTCCCCAAAAAAAATTCTGATCATTCTCATGAGGTCCTCAAAGGTGGATGCGGGAATTTTGAGTTGATTTTATCCCTTTCAACCCTGCTACCTTGTTGTCCCTCCGTTCGCTCGACCTGTGAGGACCGGACTGAGTCGAGCGAACAAAGGGACAAAAAAGGTAGCGGGGTTGAAAGGGGTAAAATCAACTCATGAGGTCCTCACAAGTGAACTGCCATAATATTTCAAGTATAAGACTTACCCAAGATCAAGTATATTCTTTTTGCGCAAGGGAAAATCAAGTATATTCATGTGAGTATGTGTTTCCTTCACCAACAGTGGTCCATCCGCTTCCCTCTCGCAACGTGTGTTGCAATCTGCACGACCACCCCCAGTGTTGTCGTGAGCTGCAGGACGGCCTCACCAAGAGGTTTGGCACGGAGGACGCCATCCATGCTACCTTCCTTGTCACCCTCTCTCTCTCTCTCTCTCTCTCTCTAGAGCTGGTTGTGAAGATATTTGTTTGGGCACAAGCATAGCCTCATCTTGCTAGTTGCAGAAGGCGAGGAGTCAAACAATGTGCGGATAGCGGACATGCAGGAAGGTGCTGAGCTCATGGAGGACCTAGCAGACTTGCCACTACTGTTAGAGGAGCGTGCAGACACCATGAATCTCAAGCAAAAGTCGACGAGAGTGATGCATCCCCAACGACAACCACGAGTGGGGAGCATGTCGTTACGCTACTGCGGGGTGAGGCTGAGATGACCAGGGTAATGCTTTAGTTTTTTTTTTTTTTGCATCTTTATCCTTCATCGGTTAACCTTGTGGGTCCCTTGGGTCAACGTGGCAATGGTCCAAGCGACACGTCAATGGATCAACGCTGGTCATGCGAGCTTAGGACCTAAGATGAACAACTTACATAGTTTTGGGACCCAAAACTGCACTTAAGATATAGGACTAAACTAACACACTTCCAATAGTTTCAGGACTTATGATGCATTTTACTCCTTTTGTAATTGATGTTTCTAATTTTTTTGGCAAAATGCCGTCTGGTCTATTTAGTAAAGCAGAGTCCAAACGATTTAGTACTGGGTATTATAGGCCATTGTGTGAGCATGTGTGTCTTCGTTGTAAACGATTTTTCTAAAAGAAATGGTGAAATGCCGTCTGGTCTAGAATTTAGTCAAGCTTCCAAACGACAGCAGTCTATTTGATCTACAAATTTAGAGACGGTATAGCAATGATCTTCAACAATTTTATTCTACAATATCCAACAATCCTAGCTACAATTATCTTCAAAAAGGGGGACTAGTTCACCAATGCTAACGTACATGATTATTCATCATCATCACCTCACTAATTTAATGTGCAGCTGAAAAAAAGAGTGGCAGTATCCTGATCGAGTTCCTGACTACTATAGCTAAACCAAAGATGTTGGAGTGTTGTTGTGCTGATGGTGTCGACGGACGGACGGATCATCAGACGGTGTAGTTGTGGTTGACGTTCTCGATGTCGAGCCCCTTGAGCTTCACCACCGAGTCGACGTGGCCCTTGAGCGTGTGCAGCTCCCGTAGCCTGGCGATCTCGGCGCGCCGCTTGGCCTGCTCGGCGATCTCCGAGATGTCGCTCTTGTCTTCCAAGACGCCGGAGGAGGACGCCTCGCCGCCGCTGGAGGCGTGCAGGCCGTGTAGCGACCTCTGCGCCACGGCCCACTCCGCCTTGCGCTTGTCGGTGCCGTAGTCCACCCCCTGCGCGAACGCCGTCTTGCCGTCGAACACGTTGCTCCACCCCCTGCCGGACAGGAAGTAGCGGATGGCAAACTTGAGCACGTCGAGCGGGAAGTAGGTGACGATGGTGAAGAGCCAAATGGCGCCCGCCCACCCCCATCCGATCCCCTTCATCTTGGCGAACGGCCAGTCGGCGTACACGGCGATGAGCGTCGCCACCATCTGCGCCGCCAGGAACGCGCCGAAGAGCAGCGCCCCCGGCCGCTCCCGGAACGACCACCCCCGCGACCGCGTCACGAAGATGAGCGCCTGGCTGATGATGCTCACCTGCAGGTACACCGCCGCCATCAGCTCCTCCGTGTTGCGGCCGATCGGGTGCACGTGGAGTTTATTCTGCAACGTTTAGCAAACAAACAGTACAATGTCAGGGAGGGGACGGTGGTCGCCGGCGTATGTATACAGTTCGTAGAAAGATATGAGAGACCGTGAAGAAGTCGGTGGAGTGCACGGCCCAGAAGAAGATGACCGTGGCGATGGCCTGGTAGGTGCCGAGGACGACGCCGGTGGCGAAGATCTCCTTGAGGCGCCACGAGTCGGGGGTGGGCGACGGCACGACCCTGTCCTTGGAGATGGTCATGATGGTGCCGTCGTTGAGGATGGCGATGATGAGCACCATGAAGGGCGCGAAGTCGAACTTCCAGATGAGCGCTAGGAGGAGGAAGCCGAGGACGACCCGGATGGTGATGGACACGGCGTAGATGGTGTAGTTCTTCATCCGCTGGAAGATGGCGCGGCTCGTCAGCACGGCGCTGATGATCACGCTCAGCCCGGGCTCCGTCAGCACGATGTCCGACGCGCTCCGGGCCGCGTCCGTGGCGTCGGCCACGGCGATGCCGATGTCCGCTTTCTTCAGCGCCGGCGCGTCGTTCACGCCGTCGCCCGTCATCCCGCAGATGTGCTTCATCTCCTGCAGCCGCCGCACGATCTCGTACTTGTGCTCCGGGAACACGCCGGCGAAGCCGTCCGCCTTCTCGATCAGCTCGTCCACGGGGAGCCCGCAGCTGTCGCCGTCCTTGAGGAGGGAGCTTGACGGGTACATGTTGGTGCCCATGCCGAGCCGACGGCCCGTCTCCTTGCCGATGGCCAGCTGGTCGCCGGTGATCATCTTCACGTTCACGCCGAGTTGGAGCGCGCGACGGATGGTCTCTGCGCTGTCGTGCCGCGGTGGGTCAAACAGCGGCAGCACGGCCAGGAACTGCCACGGTGCGCCCTTGGCCTCTTTGCTCCGCTCTGGCACGCTCTGCCGTGCCACCGCCAGCGACCGCAGCCCGCGGTCGGCAAACTTGCCGATAATGCCGTGCACCCGGCGCCGCACGTCCTCGCGCAGCCCACACAGATCGATGATCTGCTCTGGAGCGCCCTTGCTGACCCGGTGCCACGTCCCGTCGGAGTCGACGTAGGTGATGGCTGTACGCTTGTCGACGGGGTTGAACGGCATGAAGTGCACCTCCTGAATGCCGGCGCGGGCCTCCTTGGGGTCGGCGAGCATGCCGACAATGGAGGCGTCGATGGCGTCCTGGTTCTCAGTCCGCGACGCCCGGGCGGCATAGAGCACCACGGCGTCTTTGTCCACGTCCTTGACGAAGGACTCGATCATGTTCTTGTCGACTGTGAGCTTGTTGAGCGTGAGGGTGCCCGTCTTGTCGCTGCAGAGCACGTCCATGCCGGCCATTTCCTCGATGGCCGTCATCCGCTTGGTGATGGCGCCCTGCTGCGAGAGCTTGTGGGAGCCGATGGCCATGGTGACGGAGAGCACGGTAGGCATGGCGATGGGGATGCCGCCGATGAGGAGCACGAGGAGGTTGTCAATGCCGTCGCGGTACCGGCGGTGCTGGATTGGGTACATGACGACGATCTCCACCAGCATGCCGATGGCGATGGACACGATGCAGAAGTTGCCGATCGCGGTCAGTACCTGCCCGATAATTATTCACATCAGCGCATGCAGCCCATTAGCACGTGCGTGCGGCGAAAAAATGAGAAAGTATTTGAGTGAAAAAAAGAGTTACCATTTGGAAGTGTCCGACGTTGTTGGTGCTGTCGACGAGATGCGCGGCCTTGCCAAAGAAGGTGTGGACGCCGGTGGCGATGACGACGGCCTCGATCTCGCCCTGCTTGCACGTGGAGCCGGAGTACACACTGTCGCCGGGGAGTTTGTTGACTGGGAGGGACTCGCCGGTGAGCGCCGACTGGTCGATCTTGAGCGGGTCGCCCTCCATCAGCCGCGCGTCCGCTGGGATGATGTCACCAAGCTTGATGCTGATGATGTCCCCCGGCACCAAGATCGCCGCGTCCTGCTCCGCCCACTTGCCGTCCCGGAGCACCTTGGTCTGCGGCGCCAGGCTGGCCATCAGCGCCGCCGCCGCGTTGCCGGCGTTGTTCTCCTCGATGAAGCTGATAGTGGAGTTGATGATGAGCAGGGTGACGATGCCCACGAAGTCCTGCCAGTCGGGGGGCTTGCCGCCGCCGTTGGCGAGGACGATGGCCATGATGGCCGCCGCCTCCATGACCCACGACAGAGGGTTCCACATGAACCCTAAAAACTTGAGGAACTTGCTCTCCTGCGAATCCACACACGCACCATGAAAAATGGATCTAATTAACTGAAAACGCGTTCTTCTCCACCGAGATCAGATCGTACCTTCTTCTCCTCGAGTTTGTTGGGGCCGAAGGCCTGGAGGCGGCTGGCGGCTTCATCGGAGGTGAGCCCGTGCGGCTTGCACTTGAGCACCTGGAACACCTCCGCGATCGGGATCGCCTCCTGCAACACGTAGTCATCGAGTTACATTTCAGGACGGCGGCGCCGCCACTAGTTACCGAACGTGCATGCACATGCATGGCACGGTGACGAGACGAGATCAGGGGAGCGGCGAAGAGGGCTCACGAGATCGATGCTCTCGTTCCGGAGGTCTTCGAGGGAGGCGGCCATGGCGCCGGTCTCCGGCGTGCGAGCGATGGATCCAGTTCTGGGGGATCTGAGAGGCGACCCTAACAGACAGGGATCTTTTTAAGGGCTGGAAAGGTGGCCGGGGGACGGCAGGATGGCAACAAATAAAACCCACCAGATTTTGGTGAGATTTTGTTTTCTCGTCCCCAAAAATATTTCCATTTCTGATATACGGTGATACAGTGTTTAGCTTAGTCGTGTGTAAATCGCTTTGACGGAATAGATTCTACAGTCATGTCACCGAAATTAATATCGTAGTATGGATGGCTTGGTTCCAACTGTAAGGTGTGCGTCTCCTAATTAAACTAGAAATTAATTTAATTAATTGAAGAAAATGCAATTTTATTTTAGAACACACATAATGTAGATTAAAGAAAAGTAAAATTTTAGACTATCAACTAATCGAGAAGTGCGGATTTTTTTAAGAAAAAAGTGTTGGTTTCATCCCTCAACTTTTGCACTGCCATCCGGACAACTCTGGTCCCTCCTGCGACAAGGGGTTTCACGGCAACTCCAACGCGCGACCCCATCGTGTCTGTTTGGGCCCAATAATCATCTCTCCATCTCATCTCTTGGTTCCTCCTTTTCTTCTACTGTCTCTGATGGGCATCCAGTTGAACGGTTGGCGCCCACCTATACTTCTGCCATCTCGTTCCGGCCAGCAGACCAGCTGCTTATGCCGCCATGGATGTGTGTGAAGGTGCTAGGCATGCAGTAGGGGAGTGGGGAGCTAATTAACTTTGGGAGATACGAATGGGCGGTGCACCCCGAGACATGACATGATTGACCCATGATAGTGAAATATTGCGTGTTCATCGATGACATGCACGGCTTCACAGTCCATTAGCTCGTTATCCCGATGTCCTCGAGAACATTTGATCATCAAAAGTAAGACAATCGGCTTGTCCTTGGCATTATCAAGGATTGGGCCACATGCTGCAGTTTTTTATTTTTATTATTCATCAATTTCCATTGCTTGATTATACTCACAGAACACAAAACCACATCATCTTTTAGCACTTGCAGTGAAGCCTTGCTATTTTTGCGCTTACCATTTTCTTCAGCTCCTCGTGGGATCTGTAATCTTACATATCAAAAAGATCTACAATTGACCCTCTACACTTGTGGCCATCAAGACACTTTTATAGCGCCTTAGCCGGGGAGCGTAGCGCTCTTGGTAAGTTAAAAGGTGGCAACGTAACCATTTATCACATATGCTATTTTTTAATATATTTTTTATCATCACATTTGTCATTATGGGTACTTATCTTTGTGATTCCCTCTTGAAAGATTTATAACATTTTATATGATTATTCTTTCAACGTCATATTCTCAAAGTTGTTTTAGGACTATCGTTACACGTAACATATTCTAAGATCCAGAAGACATGATCACTAACAACACTTTTGCTAGTCTTAGAGGCTAGACTAGAAATCTGGTTTTACCGTTTATCATTCCACACATGCATATGAGTTTTTCACTGAATCGCATAATCCAGGATCATAACGGTTATAGCATAGAATATAAATTCTTAATTATAAACATAAAAATATAATAATACAATATTATTGCCTCTAGGGCATATTTCCGACAGTGCTTGTATTGGAACTCCACCACTAAGTTTTGCCTATATATAGGAGTTTTGGCGGCCCTTGTTTGTCAAACACATTCACTTCCATTCTCCACAAAACTCGTCTCCCTAACTAGCTAGCTCCTCTTAGTTTCTGTTGTTCCCACTTAGTTAGTTACGTGGTTGGTAAATGGACCAATCGGAGCTTATCAAATCTTTTATAATTTTGAGTTTTTATTTATTATTTTCATCTTTTTATAATTTTGAGTTTATTATTATTATTTTGAGTCTTTTTATTGTTTTAAATCTTTTGTTATTTTGAGTCTTTTTATTGTTTTAAACTCTTTTATTATTTTGAATATTTTATAATTTGAGTTTTTATTTATTATTTTGAGTCTTTTTATTCTTTTGAATCTTTTATAATTTTGAGATTTTTATTATTTTGAGTCTTTTTTATTGTTTTAAAGTCTTTTGTTATTTTGAGTCTTTTTATTGTTTTAAAGTCTTTTATTATTTTGAGTCTTTATTCTTTTATTATAATTTTGTGTCTTTTATTATTTTGAGTTTTTTATTTATAATTTTGAGTCTTATTATTTTGAGTCTTTTGTTATTTTGTGTTTTTATTTATTCTTTCTAGCTTTTAATTATATTTCTGACACTGGCCTGCTGGGCCTAACCCAACATTTCTGACGTGGCCGAGTCAAAACCGAGGGGGCACAAGCCCCTCTCCCCACTCGACTCTCCTCTCTCTCTCTCTCTCTCTCTCTCTCTCTCTCCTCTCTCTCTCTCTCTCTCTCTCTCTCTCTCTCTCTCTCTCTCTCTCTCTCTCTCTCTCCCCTTTTCTTCTCGCCGCCGTCGCCGTCTACCCCCTTCTACCGACGACAATTCCGACCATTTTCGGTGCTGAGGTATTCTTCTAGACCTCCCCCTCTCGTTGCCATACATCTACACCTCCCCTCTCGCTTCCATTGCCGACCATTTTCTGTGAGTCATTTATTTCATCCAAAATGTTAGGGTTTCGGCGATGCCGGTATGCGACGACGACGGAGACGCAGGAGGTCGATGACGCACCACGGCTCCAATCTTCGGTGAGCATCTCCCTCTCCATTTGTTTGCTTCACTCTCGGAACTGCAGGAGATTAGCTAGCTAGGGTTCATGCTAGTTTCAATTAATAGACTTTGTCAATGCCAAAAATATTGTTAGAAAAAAGCTTTGACAGTGCCAAAATGTAGGAGATTGGTCTATCCAATATTTTAAAAATTGTGTAGATGATTGCCCATGTGTGCCAAAATATAGGAGATTAGTCTATCCAAAAACACATTGCCAAAATTTTACCATGGCTTTAACCAAGCACAAAATGTAAGCCGTAAACAGGTGTTAATTGTTTTTTGCCAAAGCTTTGACACTGCCATAATTGTGCCAAAACTAGTGTTAAAACAGTGCCAAACTAGTTCATATACTCTAGTTCAAAAGTGTTCATAGGTCATGTATTCATTTAGTTGCCTAGGCATATGTTGTCATAGTTCAAAAGTGCCAAAAACAGTGCATACTCTAGTTCACCCTCTAGTTCATACTCTAGTTCTAATAACTAGCTAGCTAGTGTCAACTATGAAATTGTTAATTAACTAGTGTCAACTTTGAAATTATTTTAGTTGCATTCATATACTCTAGTTCATCCTGGGCATAAGTAGTGTTGATAGGTCATGTCATACTATAGGCATCTATTGTCATGCATAGTTCAATTGTCATATGTTGTCATAGTTCAATTAGTCCTAGCTGTAGTTGTCATGGCTGACTTGTAATTGTTATTATTTTGTAGTTGGCGCCGATGAGTACCTACAACAGCCACCACCGGTCTTCTTGCAACTTCGCTGCGTATGCCGATGTAAGAGAAGGGAGCACCAACCAGGTAAGATTTCAAACACATCCATGATCATTGCAAACACATGCATATATCAAAAATTCATGATGATTGCAAACACACATGCATATCTAACGATTTCAAACATTTGACTTGGTAGGGATATGTACCTTATCTAACACCTATCGAGGAGAAGGTATATGATGTGGACATGCTCAACCGAGAGCTCATAGAATCTCATGAAAGTACCATCAATTGGCTCTAGAGGAGGTGAATGCCTCGTTGAAGGCGGAGAGGGATCACCTGATCGACGAGAAGGCTGATCTCTTCAGCAAGATGTTTAGGCTGAGGGACCAGAGGAATCAGCTGACTAAGGCAAGGCATAAGTTGAAGAATTAGAGAAAGCTCCTCAGGGCCGAGAGGAATGAGCTCAAGATGGAGAAAGCTCATTTCAAAAAGGGGGGAGAGAACAATAGACACAAGCTTCAACAGATTAAGTTTATCCTTGAGCAAGAAATGTGATCGACCAACCTAGGCTAGCTATGGATGATTTAGTTTGGTTGTTGAACAGTTTGTGAAGTTGAACTACTTTAGTTCTTGAACTACTAACTTTTGTGAAGTTGAACTAGTTTAGTACTTGAACTAGTAACTTTTGTGAAGTTGAACTAGTTAAGTTTATGAGTGCCTATCTAGTTTGTGGAGTTGAACTAGTTGATGCAGTAGTATATCTTAAATTACTTGATGTTTCACATAGCTGCATATAATTTTTTTATAAGTGAAAAATCAATTTGCTGGCACTGGGACAACAAGGCACGCCACTGGTAACATACACTTAGTGTTGGCGTGGGCCACGTAGCACGCTATCCTAAAATATTGCTATCCTGGGCTCCAACATCACCAGTAAATTTTGTCCCTAGCGCCATATTGGTGGCGTTGGAACCCCACGCCAGCAAGGCCAATTTTGCCACGCCATAGCTAGCCTTTTCTGCACTAGTGGTAAGTGGGTAACTGATACGTCTCCAACGTATCTATAATTTATGAAGTACTCATGCTGTTATATTATCATTCTTGGATGTTTTACAATCATTTTATAGCAACTTTATATCATTTTTTCGGACTAACCTATTGACATAGTGCCCAGTGCCAGTTGCTGTTTTTTGCTTGTTTTTTTACATCGCAGAAAATCAATACCAAACGGAGTCCAAATGCAGCGAAACTTTTTGGAGATTTTTTCTGGACCAGAAGACACCCGGTGGGCCAAAGAAGTACCAGAGGGGAGCTCCGAGGAGAGCACAACCCACCAGGGCGCGCCTGGGGGCCCAGGCGCGCCCAGGTGGGTTGTGCCCACCTCGGTGGCCTCCCGCACCGCCTCTTCGCCCTATAAATTCCCAAATATTCCAAAAACCCTTGGGGTAACCCTAGATCAGAAGTTCCGCTGCCGCAAGCCTCTGTAGCCACGAAAAACAAATCTAGACCCCGTTCCAGCACTCCGCCGGAGAGGGAAATCATCACCGGTGGCCATCTTCATCATCCCGGTGGCCACCATGATGAGGAGGGAGTAGTCCACCCTCGGGGCTGAGGGTTTGTATCAGTAGCTATGTGTTTAATCTCTCTCTCTCTCGTGTTCTTGAGATGTCACGATCTTGATGTATCGCGGGCTTTGTTAATATAGTTGGATCATATGGTGTTTTCCCCTCTCTATCTTGTTGTGAATTGAGTTTTCCCTTTGAGATTTCGTTTTATCGGATTGAATACTTTTATGGATTTGAGAACACTTGATGTATGTCTTGCATATGAATACCCGTGGTGACAATGGGGTATTATATTGATTCACTTGAGATATGTTTTGGTACTCAACTCGCGGATTCCCGAGGTGACATTGGGGTAATCTATGCATAAGGGTTGATGCACGATCTCGTGTTTTTTTTTCTCCGGTAGAAATCTTGGGGCACTCTTTGAGGTTCTTTGTATTGGATTGAGTATTATGAATCTGAATTTGCTTTGGTGTTATTTTAGTACGAACTCTTGATAGATCGATCGGAAAGAATAACTTGGTGTTATTTTAGTACGAACTCTTGGATAGATCGATCGGAAAGAATAGCTACAAACAATTTCTTCTAATTTTCTCCGCTAGATAAGAACTTTGGAGTGATTCTTCATCGCACTTTGAAGGATGATTATATGATCCAATTAGATTAGCATTGTTGAGAGATTGCACTAGCGAAAGTACGGACCCTAGGCCTCATTTTCAAGCATTGCAATACCGTTTGTGCTCCGTTTTATCAATTGCTACCTTGCTGTTTTTTATTGTTCCTATTACAAAAATCAATATCTACGATCATTACTACACTTGTATCGCCATCTCTTCTCCGAACTAGTGCACCTATACAAATTTCCATTGTATTTGGTGTGTTGGGGACACAAGAGACTCTTTTTTATTTGGTTGCAGGGTTGTTTGAGAGAGACCATCTTCATCCTACGCCTCCCACGGATTGATAAACCTTAGGTCATCCACTTGAGGGAAAATTGCTACTGTCCTACAAAACTCTGCGCTTGGAGGCCCAACACGAGTCTACAAGAATAAAGTTGCATAGTAGACATCAGTAACACTATAGGAATCGGCTAATTTGCCATCTGTGGAGATCTTTGTTGTTGGCTTTTCGTCGGGGCGAAAAAGTAGACGGCAAAGACATACTTCGTGGTGGCGCAGTCGCTTCACGAGAACTAGATATGGTGGTGTGTGCTAGCCGAGCTCTGATCTGGACCTTCTAGGCCCCGGCTCCTGGACGACGACGGGTGGCTCCGGGTGACCTTCCGATGAGCTTTCTTGACTGTAGGTTGTGGACAATTTGGCTTCTTTTGTCCATGGGCAGAGGCTGTCGGTGGCCTCGTGTGGATCTGTGCTGATGGGTGTGGTGGGCCGACACAAGGGTGTGGTCGGTGGGGAGGTTGGCAGGATGGATAGGCGGCTCCGATGTGGTCAGGCCACCCGTCACTGATATAGGGTGCATTGTTCATGGATGCGTTAGCTCGTCCTCCTCCCCCTTTCCTCGACCACGTGCTGACCCGCACACTACTTGCGATGTTCGGGGCAGGGCGTTTGCTGGCCGTTCCGTTGGTCGTGGGTTGCCGGTCGGGCCAAAGCCAAGGTCTTTGGATGGTAACAGAGTGGTCTGGATGCAGGGTGTGACGCCCCCGGCTTAATCGTGCACTAATCATACACGCAAATGCACACGATCAAGCCTAAGGACTCACTTGAAGATATCACAACACAACTCTAGACACAAATTTAAAATAATACAAGCTTTATGTTACAAGCCAGGGGCCTCAAGGGCTCGAATACATAAGCTCGCTTACAAGCGTCAGCGGAAGCATCAGATATCTGAGTACAGATATAAATGATAAAAACAAAAGGCATTGAAAAGGCGGGACAAAAAAAACACTACGATCGAAAAGGCGCAGGCCTCCTGCCTGGGACCCTCCGATCCTACTCCGGGTCGTCGGCAAGCTTGTAGCAGTAACCACCCTCGGGGTGGTAGTAGTAGTCATCGGCGGGGGCAGCTGGCTCCGGGGCTCCATCATCTGGTCGCATCATTCGGGAATGGGGGAAAAGAGGAAGCAAAGCAACCGTGAGTACTCATCCGAAGTACTCAGCAAGCAAGGATCTACACTACATATGCAACATTATCAAAGAAAGGTTGTATATGTGGACTGGGCTGCAGAAATGCCAGAATAGAGAGAAGGCCTAGTCCTATCGAAGACTAGCATCTTCAGCGGTCTTGCAGCATTAGAAGAGTGTAGATTAGTACAGTATAAAGTAGTAGTAGCAATAAGTATCAACCTCGGCCAGAGATCCTTCCTCGACTCCCCACGAGAAAGCGATCCCAGAGCCCTAATATCTATTTCTCATCGCAAGTATCCAGTTCTAGTTGTATCGATCGGGATACAACTCCGAGCGTCCGTTACCGAGGATCCGGCTATGCATAGATTAGTTCTTTCTTGCAGGGGTGCACCAACTTACCCACCACGCTCGCTTAACTCCGGCCGGACACACTTTTCTGGGTCATGCCCGGCCTCGGCCAAATGGCACACCGCAGCCCTACCTAGAGCTCAGCAGAGAGGTCTCCACCGGTCTACATCCTAAGCGCTCAGGGGTCTTGGGCCATCGCCGTGTGCACTCCAGGTCGTTGCGTGCAGGGTGGATACCAGTGTCGCCTCGGATGGTCGACACGATACGACTGTGCCGCAATGCTGAACTGGATGTCAGACAGAGCTTTCGGCTGATGCATACGATGCAGAGTGCCCATAACTTTCCCGCGTGATGGTTAGTGCTATCGGGCCAAAGGCCCACTCAGATCAAATATCCAAATCGTTAGTGTTTTGGTAGTGCGGTAACGAGCAGAGACTCACGATCGATGTGACCCCGTCGCCCTGTCTCGAGGACCTGCGGCAAGGGCTAAGAATGCCCGGCCACGCCTCGTATTTATCTCACGGGCACCCTCCAGGTCAACCTGTCTCCACATCAATCGCATCACATGCTCGCGCGGGTACCCCCCAGGGTTGACCCGACTTTATCATGGTTCATGGTTAAAGTCATAGTAACTGTGTGTCCAAACACCAGGGGGAACCTAAGGAATCACCCTCAATGGATTCCACCTGTTGTAGTTGTCAAGGTGAACTTAGGAGGAATTACCCTCGAGGTTCACACTTGACTTGTTGCACGACGGCGTCGTTATCCGGAGTGGTGAAGGAGGAATCACCCTCGATGACCACGACCGAATAGCTACTCTACAGAGTTAACATCAGAAGTGCTAAACGAGGTATCACCCTTGGCACTCGATAGTAACGCTGCAGTGTCGTACAACTAAGGGGGTGATGTGCGGTGCCGGGGCCTGGTTGTCGATCACGTTGATCGAGTCATCAGATAATCCAGCGGGGCAACTGGGACAAAGTGGGGTCTCTAGTGGGTCTCTATCCAGCCTATACTAAGCAGTTTAGGATAAGCAGGTAGGTATCAACAGCAGGTTACAATAAATAGGCTATGCATCAGAATAGGATAACTCAAAGCAGTAGCAAATTCTAATGCAAGCGGAAGGGAGAAAGAATAGGCGATATAGACATGTTCAAAGGGGGGGTGCTTGCCTGGTTGCTCTGCGGCAAAGGCAGGGTCATCAGTGGTGTCGTCGGTCTCCGGAGCTGCGTCGGTCTCGAGGACTACGTCGGTACCGGGATCTACCGGGAGAGAAGAGGGGGAGGAAACAAATAAATACACAGTAATCATATACAACACAGAGCATGCTATGCTAACGTGCAGTGCAGGGTTGCCTAAAAACATGTCTAAATCATTTTAGTTATTTTAGGATTAAAGTTGGAATTAATAACCGGTGTATATGCACTATTAATCTACCGGAAACAGGCTAAAAGTTATGGGTTCACCTCCGTAGATGGTCCCGACAAGGAAACAGATGGCACGGTCGGATTCGTCTCGTCGTTCTGAGCAACTTTCATGTATAAAGTTTTTCTATCCGAGCTACGGTTTATTTTCTACGAATTTTCAAAGGTTTTAGCATTTTCAGAAACTATTTAAATTAACAGAAATGGAATTATGACGTCAGCAGAGTGTCAGCATGAGGTCAGCAGGTCAACTGCAGTTGTTCAGGTCAAACCTGACAGCTGGGTCCCACCTGTCAGTGACTCTGGGCTAAACAGAGTTTAATTAGTCTAAACAAAGGTTAATTAGGGGGTGGGTCCCACATGTCGGTGATTTATTAATTAACAGATTAATTTTAAAAACCTAATTAGTTAATTTAATCGCGGGGCCCACTGGTCAGTGTCACTGAGCTGACACGTCAGCATAGTTGACCTGGTCAACGAGTCAGCGAGAGCCCCTGGGCCCACTGGTCAGTGGCCCCAGGCCGGACACGTCGGCGACGACCGGCGTTTAGCCGCCGGCGGCGTCGAAACGCGGCGGAGGGCCTCGGCCCTCGTCGGAATTCGCCTATAGAGCGCCGTTCGGCGCTCGGCTGGGGTCGTTCGAACGAGTCGAACGAGCCGCGTCGATTGGTGGTAGTGGCGCGGCCGGACTCGGCCGGAAACGACGCCGGCGACGAGCAGAGGCGGCGGCGCATTCGGGCGCTCGTCGGGATCGGTGCTAGGGGCACGGGAGAGGGCGTGCGTGTGTGTGTCGTGCTCCTGG
Organism: Thinopyrum elongatum; assembly: GCA_011799875.1. Taxonomy (NCBI): domain Eukaryota; kingdom Viridiplantae; phylum Streptophyta; class Magnoliopsida; order Poales; family Poaceae; genus Thinopyrum; species Thinopyrum elongatum. Next base: position 665,414,411 of record CM022303.1, read on the forward strand.
GAGCACCAGGAGCTCGATGGTGAGCTTGGGCGAGCGTGGCAGTGGCAGTGGCTGTGGCCACGGCGGCGAGGTGCACGGCGGAGGCGCGTTTGGGTCCGAGCGGAGCGACGGCTACGGCGAGACAGCGGCAGCCAGCAAGGGAGGAGAGGAACGTGGAGGCCCACCGCGTGGCTACGAAAAGCCGGCGATAGCTTAGGAGCGCAGAACTAGCCGGAGACGATGAAGATCGCCGGCGGCCGTGGCGGAAAGGGGCGGCTCGATCTGCGGCCTGCGGTGCTCCCCAGCTGCAGCTGCTGGCCGCAGACGACATGGACGAGCGCGGCGAGGGCTCTGGACTCGACGGAGAGACGAGGCGACGTCAGTGGCTACGCGGGCGCGGCGGCGTAGCCACGGCGGTGCTCGGGTGAGCTCGAGCGCAGGCGAGAGAGAGTGAGAGAGAAGGGGCAAATGGATAGGGACGACGGGAAGGCTGAGGCAGCCGTTCTTATCCCCTCGGCGGCCGCTGTAGCGTCGCGGTGTCGGCGTTTCGCCGGTGCGCGCGCTCGTGCCCACGGCGGCGGTGACACGCGGGGAGAGAGAGAGGGAGGAGGGGAGGCAGGCCGGCTGGGCTGGGCCAGGGTACTGTGCACTTAGGCCCAGTCCAGTTTAGGCCTTTTTCTTTTTTCTTTTTCATGTTTTATTTCTAGAGGCAGTTTTGCAACATTTCCAGCTGTCAATTGCATTTAGTAAAATGTGAAACTTGTTCACATAATACCATGCACTATTCTGCACTGCCACAAAAAGTTTGGGAAATTTTGGAATTCATTTGAATTTTTAGAAAAATAAATAGGGCATTTAAAGTGCTGTTTTGGCACTGTTTTAAATGCTCTGGCCCATTTGAGTTGATGATGATGTTGTTTTCCTTAACAACAATTTGTTTTGGAATATTTGCTAGATGATGAACATTTTTCCAACAACTTTTGTGCAACTTGAAATTTCACTTTGAATTTGAGTAGAATTCAGAGAAGGAATTTGATATGAGATATTATCCCAACATGATTATCATTGCAAATCACAGTAGCTTAGCATCATCATGATGGATTACTGTAGCACCATTACATAGGGGTGTTACAATTCTCCTCCTCTAAAATAAATTCTTGTCCCGAGAATTCAGGAGGTAGAAGGAAAGTGGTCGGGGTATTCTTCCCGAAGATGATCCTCGCGTTCCCAAGTGGCTTCATCTTCTGCATGATTTGACCACTGCACTTTGAGGAACTTGGTAACCTTCTGACGGGTCCGACGTTCAACTTCATCGAGAATACGGATCGGATGCTCCTTATAAGATAGATTATCTTGTAATTCGAGCATCTCATGATCCACTGCTCGGTGCGGAGATTCCTTGAAGCAACGACGAAGTTGCGACACATGGAAGACGTCGTGGATATGAGAGAATTGCGGCGGCAACTCCAATTTATATGCCACCTAACCACGTCTAGCAACAATGCGGAAAGGTCCAATGTAGCGGGGAGCTAACTTGCCCTTGATTCCGAAACGATGAGTTCCCTTCATAGGATTGACACGCAGATAAGCTTGATCACCAGGTTGGTAAGTCAAACCCCATCGTTTGCGATCGTAGTTGCTCTTCTGGCGGTCCTGAGCCGCCTTGAGATTTTCTCGAACGATACGGACTTGCTCTTCGGCATGTTGAATAATATCCGGACCCACGAGCGGTCGTTCCCCAGTTTCTGACCAATTCAGAGGGGTTCGACACTTACGCCCATAAAGTACTTCAAAGGGAGCCATTTTTAAGCTGGCTTGATAGCTGTTGTTATAAGAGAACTCAGCATACGGGAGAGATTCTTCCCACTTCTTGCCGAAGGAAATAACACAAGCTCGCAGCATATCTTCAAGTACTTGATTGACTCGCTCGACTTGGCCTTGGGACTGGGGGTGATAAGCTGAACTCCAGGTAATATGAGTTCCCATAGCTTCTTGGAAACTTTCCCAGAACTTTGAGGTGAAAAGACCGCCACGGTCCGAACTGATCTCTTTCGGAATACCGTGGAGTGAAACAATTCTGGAGATATACAACTCCGCTAATTGACTAGCAGTGATAGTCTCCTTGACAGGCAGAAAGTGTGCAACTTTAGAGAGTTGGTCGACGACGACAAGAATAGCATCGTGACCCTTCTGTGACTTGGGAAGGCCAGTAATGAAATCCATTTGAACCTTATCCCATTTCCATAGAGGAATAGGAAGGGGTTGCAGAATTCCAGCAGGCTTCTGATGTTCTGCCTTAACGCGACGACAAACATCACATTCAGCAACATATCGAGCAATGTCCTGCTTCATTTTAGACCACCAGTACCTTTGTCGGAGATCACGATACATCTTGGTGCTACCCGGATGAATAGACAATGGTGTGTCATGTGCCTCCTTCATGACCTTGTCAGTCATAAGCTCGAAGCGAGGTACGACAATGCGGTCTCTGAAATACAAGGTTCCATCTCCAGACAGCGAGAAATCCCTGTACTTTTCAAGCTGAAGATCTTTCTTCATCAGATCAACTTCAGCATCTTTAGCTTGCGCACTCTTAATAGCCTTCTCAAGGTCTGGTTCAACAACCATGGTATTTAGGTATCCTTGAGGAACTATCTCGAGATTTAGCTTTCGCAGCTCTTCATACAGGAGTGGTTGCTGTAGCTGGACCTCAAGTTCACAGCAGTAGGATTTACGGCTCAATGCATCAGCCATTACATTAGCCTTGTCAGGGGTATAAGAAATACCCAAATCATGGTCTGTAATGGTCTCCATCCATCTTTGCTGGCGGAGGTTCAGAGATGGCTGAGTGAACAAGTACTTCAGGCTTTTATGGTCCGTGTAGATCTCGCAACGATTACCGAGGAGGTAATGTCGCCACAACTTCAATGCATAGATGACAGCAGCTAGTTATAGATCATGTACCGGATAATTCTCTTCATGCGGGCGCAACTGTCGAGAGCCATAAGCAATCACTTTACGCTCTTGCATTAGGACACAGCCTAATCCTTCACGGGATGCGTCACAATAAATCACAAAGTCTTTGCGAGAATCTGGAGGAGCAAGTACTGGGGCAGATGTCAACTTGTCTTTGAGTGTTTGAAAACTTTCCTGACATTTTTCTGTCCACTCAAACTTAACGCCCTTGTGAAGCAGATCAGTCAAAGGCTTAGCAATCTTTGAGAAATTCTCGACAAAACGACGGCAATAGCTTGCAAGGCCGAGAAAACTTCTGACTTGCTTGACATTCTTCGGTGGAGCCCATTCAAGAATAGCCTGAACTCATTCTGGGTTAACAGCAATGCCATCTTTGGAGATCACGTGGCCGAGATATGTCACTTCAGACAACCAGAATTCACACTTAGAATACTTGGCATACAGTTGATGTTCACGCAGTTTCACCAGTACAAGCCGGAGATGTTCGGCATGTTCTTCTTCATTCTTCGAATATACCAGAATATCATCTAGATAAACCACGATGAATTTGTCGAGATAATCCATGAAGATGTAGTTCATTAACCGGGAGAAGGTTGCCGGAGCATTGGTTAAGCCGAAGGACATGACAGTGTACTCGTAAGAACCATAGCGAGTAACGAAGGCTGTCTTTGGAATATCCTCTTCACGAACACAGATCTGATGATAACCCAACCTCAAGTCGAGTTTAGAAAACACCGATGATCCAGCAAGTTGATCATACAGATCATTGATCCGAGGAAGTGGATACTTGTTCTGAATTGTTGCTTGGTTGATTAGTCGATAATCTTGAACCAACCGATTCGTACCATCCTTCTTCTTGACAAAGAGGGAAAGTGCTCCCCAAGCAGATGAACTGGGGCGGATGAAACCCTTTCTAAGTGACTTGTCGATTTCCTCCTTAAGTTCAAGGAGTTCATGCGGCGGCATCTTATAAGGACGCTTCGCAATAGGAGTAGTGCCCGGCTTCAAGTCTATGATGAATTCAACAGCTCTAGCAGGAGGTATTCCTGGAAGTTCTTCGGGAAAGACATCTTGAAAATCACGAACAACTGGAACGTTCTCGATGCCTTCAAGAGGTAAAGCATTCAATGCATTCAGAACATATATCTGATTCTCGGCATCCTGAGCTGTTCGAGCTGAGTATTTGACTGTCTAGCCAGAAGGATGGGTAAGTTGGACTTCCTTAGCGGCACAGTCAATCAAAGCATTGTGGGCGGTCAACCAGTCCATACCGAGAATGATGTCCAACAGCTAATTAACTCTGTTTAGTTAAAATGAAACTCTATTAGCCTCTCTGTGTATGACATGTGAGACCCACTGGTCAGGTTTGACCTGGTCAGTGCGGCTGTTGACTGCTGACATCATCCCCATGTCATGCTGACGTCATTTTCCTTTTTCTATTATTTCTGATAATTTAGATAATTCCAGAAATACCAAAATCTTTAGAAAATTATATCTTTTAAACCGTAGCTCGGATCGAAAAACTTTATATATGAAAGTTGCTCAGAACGACGAGACGAATCCGACCGTGCCATTTGTTTCCTTGTCGGGACCCTCTACGGAGGTGAACCCGCAACTTTTAGCCTATTTTCGGTAGATGAATAGTGCATATACACCGGTTATTAATTCCAACTTTAATCCTAAAATAACTAAAATGATTTAGACATGTTTTTAGGCAACCCTGCATTGCACGTTAGCATAGCATGCTCTCTGTTGCATATGATTACTGTGTGTTTATTTGTTTCTTCCCCCTCTTCTCCCTCGGTAGATCCCGGTACCGACGTGGTCCTCGAGACCGACGCAGCTCCGGAGACCGACGACACCACTGACGACCCTGCCTTTGCCGCAGAGCAACCAGGCAAGCACCCCCCCCCCCTTTGAACATGCTTATATCGCCTATTCTTTCTCCCTCCTGCTTGCATTAGAATTTGCTACTGCTTTGAGTTATCCTATTCTGATGCATAGCCTGTTTATTGTAACCTGCTATTAATACCTTACCTGCTTATCCCAAACTGCTTAGTATAGGCTGGGTAGAGACCCACCAGAGACCCCACTTTGTCCCAAGTTGCCCCAGATGGATTATCAGATGACTCGATCAGCATGATCGACAACCAACCCCCGGCTTAATCGTGCACTAATCATACACGCAAAAGCACACAATCAAGCCTAAGGACTCACTTGAAGGAATCACAACACAACTCTAAAACATAAATAAAGGCATAGAAGCATTATATTACAAGCCAGGGCCTCGATGGCTCGAATACATAAGCTTGATGTCATCAAGCATCAGCGGAAGCGTTAGATATTTGAGTACAGATATAAAAGAGAAACAGACAAGCCTTTAAGAAGGCGGTGCAAAACAAAAGCTACGATCGAAAAGGCGCAGGCCTCCTGCCTGGGACCCTCCGAACCTACTCCTGGTCGTCGGTCAACTCGAAGTAGTAACCACCCTCAGGGTGATAGTAGCAGTCGTCGACGGAGGCAGCTGTCTCAGGGGCTCCGTCATCTGGTTGCATCAAACGGATATGGGGAAAAAGAGGAAGCAAAGCAACCGTGAGTACTCATCCGAAGTACTCAACAAGCAAGGATCTACACTACATATGCAACATTATCAAAAAAAGGCTGTATATGTGGACTGGGCTGCAGAAATGCCAGAATAGAGAGAAGGCCTAGTCCTATCGAAGACTAGCATCTTCAGCGGTCTTGCAGCATTAGAAGAGTGTAGATTAGTACAGTATAAAGTAGTAGTAGTAGTAATAAGTATCAACCTCGGCCAGAGATCCTTCCTCGACTCCCCGCGAGAAAGCGATCCCAGAGCCCTAATATCCATATCTCATCTCAAGTATCCAGTTCTAGTTGTATCGATCGGGATACAACTCCGAGCGTCCGTTACCGAGGATCCACGCAAATGCACACGATCAAGCCGGGGGCGTCACACAGGGCGGCAGCCCTGGCGGTGGGAGTCGTTGTGTTCGTGGAGGGAGCGTCTGTCTCATGTGCGCGCAGGGCCGGGGGAGGGGGACAGCCATGGCCACACGGTTGGCATGGATGTTGGTGTTCGGCGTAGCATGGCGGTGGAGTGGTGTGAGCACCAAGGTAGATAATGTGACGTGTGTTGCTACAGGGTACATAATGTGACATGTTTTGTAGGTTGTTGCATGGCGGCCGAGTTTTATGTAACAATACAGGTATATATATGTGATTCGACAAAATCAAAAGGTCTGTAGCAATGCATAGGCGTTCTACTAGTCTAGATGAGTTCTAGGCAGACACTTTTTAGAAACATCGATTACAAAAGAGAGACACGCTCATACAAGGCCATTATAGTGTCACACTCTGCAAGCATAGTTGGGCCTCGCCCAAGTAGGTTGCTGCCGCTCGCTTGTGTGCCGTTAGGTAGCTACAGTTTTTTTTTTTCTGCCGATGCTTTAACAGAATTGCAAAACATTCATAAATATAAAAAGTGTTCAGGAATTTCAAAAAAAAAATCACAAATTTAGGGAATGTATGCAAATTCAAAAATTAATTCCAAAACAAACAATGTGTGTGAATTCAAAAACATTTGTGTTCTTTAAAAATCAAAGTCAAATAATGTTCATGAATATAAAAAATGTTCAGGACATGAAATAGGTACACAAATTTAAATAATTCTGAAATTTAAAAATGTTCAGGGATTCAAAAAATGTCCAAGAATATGGAAAATGGAAAAAATTAATGAAAACCTGAAACAAAAACCTACAAAGAATACACAAAAAAATGTTTGTGAATTTTGTCGGAAAGTTCCAGATTCAAAAAAATTGCGTGAATTCAAAAATAAATCTTCACAGATTTAAAAAAACAATCATGAATATATAAATTATTCATGAACCAAAAAGAGATTGGGAATTTCAGGACAAAAATGTTCGAGAATACAAAAAATATTCTGAATTTCACAAATATGGATGAAATTATAAATATTTTACTTATTCAAAAAATGTTCATGAATTTAAAAATATTCAATAATTTAATGAATATTCAGAAATTAAAAAAGGTTTGCAAATCTCAACAGAAGAACGTGAATCATTCAAATGTTGTGAATTCAAAAATGTTTCCCAATTCACGAAACTTCATGAAATCTAAAAAAAGATTCCATATTCGAGAATTCAAAACAATATTCATGAATCTCAAAAAATGACGGTGAATTAAAAAATTGTTCGTGAATTTGAAAAAGTTAATTAATTGGGAAAACATTCGAATTTGATAAAGGTTCACAAATTTCCCAAAACATGTTTGCAAATTGAAAAAAGTTCACGACTTCCAATAATGTTCACGAATCAAAAATATGTTCACCAGTTTCAAAATATTCATAGATTCATAAAAAGTTCAAGAAACCAAAAAAGGTTCGCTAAATTTGTGAGTGGGTCCCACCTGTCATCAAACAGTACACATGATTAGTTTGCCTATGTGGCATCGTCTGTGTGCAGAGTACGGATATATAGTGTCACATCAGTGTCGCGGGCATATACGATCGGGATTGACACCACATTTGCACTTCTCTGCCAACTTCTGGCACCACTTTAATGTACACCACAAGTTTTAGTCCTAAGTTGACCATTGGTGCCAAGTTTTAGCATTAATAGTGTGGTTGACGCAATTTTAAAATGTTCATGGATTCAAAAAAATCATTAACAGAAAAAATGTACGCTAATTCAAATTAAACAGAAAAAACGTCTTATCTTTTAGTACAGAGGTAGTAATGGTGAAAACCAAAATTAAACCAACAAAATGAAAGCACGGGAAAGAAATCCCGGTTCAGGAGAGTTTTTAGAACCTCCCCCGAACAGGTGAAAAGCATACATAAGAAAAAGATAAAATAGGTTGGCCCAATATAATAGTGCTAGGTTGAGGTGCACATTTGCCTAGTATTCCCACATAACGTAGGGAATAGTATTGGCGCACGGCGTGTCCGTCAAAATCACTAATTAAGGGGTAGCTCTTGCAAAGGTTGATGTAGGACCTACATCCAAATTCACTCGGAAGGACTGATAAGCTGAATAGATCAAGGCGAATGCTAGAAGGCCCAGTCGTCACAAGCATCAGCAAAATCTCAAAGCTCATTCAGAACGTTGAGTTTGGCAGAACCTACACTGTCCCTTTCCCACTCGAACCCTGATCCATTCGGGGGCTAATGATGTGGATATGTATTAGGGGTAGGGTCCTAAGCATGGCCTACACACCCCACCTGAAGACACCACATGCAAGATTACAAAATTACAAGGAAGATTCCGACTGAAGTAACCATAAGCTTACGAGCCACTCGACAATCAACTCACTCGGAAGATCCTACATCCACTCGACGAACTCATTCCACTCGGACCACCCGATCTCACTTGGATATACGAAGACCAAACAGTCGACAAAACAGTCGGAGCATCATTCTCATAGTGGCGGTTTCGTAGTGAGCAGATATTATGGCATTGATGATCTACTGTGTAACATAGGAGGTGAAGGGGTGGCGCACTCTATATAAACCACCCCTCACCACTAGACTAGGGGGATTCTTTTCTGCTACCTCTCTCTCTCTCTCTAGTCTCCGGACTTAGCTCAGGCATGGGGATCCGCTCTCCTCTTTCTCACACACATTATAATCTTTAGATACATACTCAGATAAAACAAAGCCTCTCCGGAGCACGAGACGTAGGGCTGTTATCTCCACCGTGAGAGGCCCGAACTCGCTAAAATCACCGTGTCAGCCATATGCATCTCGATAGATCATGCTCCTTTACCCTACCCCCTTCGTACTGTCGGAATCGTTCCCACGACAGTTGGCGCCCACCGTGGGGCGTGGCGTCTATCGAGCCATGGTGCAAATGGTTCTTTCTTCAATCTTCGGCAGCGGATCAATGACTATCGTCAGAGAAATTGGCCGCTCGTGCGCCATTCATACAAACAAAAGGATCAGGGAAGTGTCCTCTTGATCTAGTCTTTTTTGAATTAATTATCTAACAATGGATTGATCTTTTTCTCCTGTAGGATCAGACACCACTCATGCGTAACCAATCACTGCTCCGAGACGACGAAACGACGTCGTCCGCCCGTCGTCATCCCCGGGCGAAGCCATCGCCGCGCCCCCACGCACAAACGTCGGCGCCGTCCGCCCGTCGTCTCCGGCTTCGTCTACGATGCCGACGCCGCGCTTCCACGCACTGGCACCGACGCTGGCCGCCTGTCGTCGACTCCAGCCTCGACGCCGCCGTCGAACCCCTCACACACGATGATCTCTTCCTCTGGTATGAGGAGGGCGGGCTGCACCCCACACTCACGACTCCAGCGGGTGCAGTCCGACCTGAAACACCATGGTCAGGTACTCAGGCTCATCTTGCCCGCCGACGTCGTTGTGTCCGTCGACGTGCTGCTCCACGCCGAGCACGCCCTCGGCGACCGTGACATCGGCAGGGTCCACATCACCCTCTCCGAGGTGTTCTCCGGTGCCCCCGACGGCCCTGTCCCTGGCGAGTCCGATGCCTTCCGGGGCTGCAAGATCGAGCCCGGCAAACCTCATGACGCAGCAATAAATCGCATGCAGTGAATGAGCCAGGGAAAAAGGGAAACATCCCTAGCATGCGTAACGGGATTATAACTAGTATTGCTAATTAGCATTAATGCGTCTTGCTTGCAGGAAAATAGAAAACGGAGGAACGGCTCCCACCAGTACGCAACTCCGCTGGCTCCGCTTCGCCAAAGTATAATCGTCTCATTAAGCGGCTAATTGGTGAGGATTCCCAAGGTCAGTCGTTACCTAATTATTACAGCCATAGCAAATGCACCGCTTCGGCGCTAGTTAATCGGTGCGTGCATGCACTGCCTCGAAGTCAATTGGCGCGCCAGTAATTGGTGCATGCATGCATTCATGTGCAACGGCCTGGCCAGTAATTTCGTGGCTATGCCTGGCTAACTTGCAGGAGCGTTGGGATCAAAAAAAATATTCGTAGCTATACTTGTTACTAACTTGCAGGGTCACTTCACCCTTTATCGTCCACCGTCAGCAGTTCACTCGGGCGGACGTCTCGTTCAGGCGAATAACACGATGACAAGCAGATGAGTTTTTCATTTGGATTACTAAACGTCCAGATTCATTCGGATGCATTTTTTACGACTAACGTGCAGTGACTCGGCCGCCTGCACACCGTCGCTCAACTGGTCACGCCAGCATCACTTGGTCGCGCGCGTCGTCACTCGACATCCCGCGCGTCGTCACTCTGCGGGACGCCTCTACTTCATCGGACGCCCCGTGCATCGTCACTCCGCGGAACGCGTCTCCTTCGCTCGGACGCCCCGCGCACGGTCATCAAGACAGGGCACTCTGCTGATCACTCGGACGGATTCACTCGGCCGTTCAATTGGTCGGGGGATTTACTCTGACAACATGCGCTCCAGTCAATATCCACTCGGACAGTGCGCCAGCACTCGGCCACCCGCGTGTTGTCGTCACTCGGATGTCACACAGTCGGGCGCGTCTACACCACTCGGCCGTCCCGTGCATAGCCACTCGGCTAGGCATGTCCTCATCATTCAGCTGCCCCGCGCGTCACCGCTCAGTTGGGCGTGTCTTCATCAACTTGCCCGCTCGGCCACCCCGCGCGTCGCCGCTCTGTTGGGCACGTCTTCATCGACTTGCCCGCTCGGCCGCCCCGCGCGTCGCCGCTCAGTTGGGCGCGTCTTCATCAACTTGCCCGCTCGGCCGCCCCGCGCGTCGCCGCTCTGTTGGGCACGTCTTCATCAACTTGCCCGCTCGGCCGTCCCGCGCGTCGCCGCTCAATTGGGCACGTCTTCATCGACTTGCCCGCTCGGCCGCCCCGCGCGTCGCCGCTCAGTTCGGCGCGTCTTCATCTACTTGCCCGCTCGGCCGCCCCGCGCGCCGCCGCTCAGTTGGGCACGTCTTCATCTACTTGCCCGCTCGGCCGCCCCGCGCGTCGCCGCTCAGTTGGGCACGGCTTCTTCAGCTTGCCACACTCGGCCGCCCCGCGCGTCGCCACTCGGTTGGTCACCTCATCACCACTCGGCCGCCCCGCGCGTCGTCACTCGGTTGGTCACCTCATCACCACTCGGCCGCCCCGCGCGTCGCCTCTTGGTTGGTCACCTCATCACCACTCGGCGGCCCCGCGCGTCGCCACTCGGTTGGTCACCTCATCACCACTCGGCGGCCCCGCGCGTCGCCACTCGGTTGGTCACCTCATTACCACTCGGCCGCCCCGCGCGTCGCCCTTGGTTGGTCACCTCATCACTCGGCCGCCCGCGCGTCGCCGCTCGGTTGGGCACCTCATCACCACTCGGCTGCGGCGTCGCCGCTCGGTTGGTCACCTCATCACCACTCGGCGCTCCGCGCGTCGCCGTCGGTTGGTCACTCATCACCACTCGGCGTCCGCGCGTCGCCGCTCGGTTGGTCACCTCATCACCACTCGGCCGCTCCGCGCGCGCCGCTCGGTTGGTCACCTCATCACCACTCGGCCGCTCCGCGCGACGCTGCTCGGTTGGTCACCTGATCACACATCGGCCGCTCCGCCGTCGCCGCCGGTGGTCACCTCATCACCACTGGCGCTCCGCCGACGCCGCTCGGTTGGTCACCCCTCACACATCGGCGCTCCGCGCGCGCCGCTCGGTTGGTCACCTCATCACCACTCGGCCGCTCCGCGCGTCGCCGCTCGGTTGGTCACCTCATCACCACTCGGCCGCTCCGCGCGTCGCCGCTCGGTTGGTCACCTCATCACCACTCGGCCGCTCCGCGCGTCGTCTCTTGGTTGGTCACCTCATCATCACTCTGCCGCCCCGCGCGTCGCCCCTTGGTTGGTCACCTCATCACCACTCGGCCGCCCTGCGCGTCGCCACTTGGTTGGTCACCTCATCACCACTCGGCCGCCCCGCGCGTCGCCACTCGGTTGGTCACCTCATCACCACTCGACCGCCTCGCGCGCATTCAGACAGCTAAGTCATTCTACATGCACTACATTCTGTTATTTCCGAGTTCCCGAGTATCCTGTAATTCACACATCACGTTCACTCGGAAGCCACGCCACCGAGTGTACCTCTACGCTCGGTTGCTTATTTTCACATACTTGCTTAGTACAGATTATTTGACTCCTGAGTCCAACTTCCATTTCTTCGCATACATCATTCACAAACACCATGTGTTCTTCATTTCGAGTTTGCATCGGTCCTCCGGGGCTGCAACTCAGTCGAAACACTACACTTCCATTTTATTTGAGCCAGTATTCCAACGAGTTCAGTCGGATCCTTCACTTCGACAAGTTCGAACGGATCCTTCGCTCTTTCAGACTCTTGCTGGTTAACCAGCAAGCCCCTTGCACTCCTAGCGGGTGTCTATGGGTGTTATTCACACAAATTATTTCAGCACACATCAAATTTCCTCAAGAAATCGTTACGTTTGCTTGTGCTATTTTTCTTACACAAGTTACGTGACCACTCGACGGCCCTATGCGCCAACTTCATCGCTACTCAGACTCGGTCACCATACCGGTCTTAGCGCACCACAACACCGACCTTGTCGCTCTGTTAACTTCAAACACATCCGGCCGACCCCTCTGTGGGATCCTCTTCATCATATTAGTGATATAGACCTCGTCAGGCATGAGACAGATAAGTCACTTTTGTAATCAAACTGCACACTTCACTCCTTTACGAGTTTGCCTCTTTTGAGCATCACTCGGAAGCTCCTCCTCATCTTTACCCGAGTCCGACTCGATGAATTATAATTTATCCATTCAAAACTATATTTCTCATATTCCGACAATTCCATCGTCAAAGTCTGTAGTACGCTCGGGGGCTACGCCGCACTCGGGGGCTGCAGCTCATTCAGAATCATATTCTCCTGAGTGGTCGAGTACTTCATCACCAGTCGAATCCTTCACTTCAACGAGTGCAGTCAGATCCGCTACTTCGACAAGTTTCATAATCACTCAGACACTTTGCGCTCCATCTTCATTCCTACTCAGACTCAGTTGTCACGCCGATCTTGTTGCGTCGCTACATCGACCACACTACACCGACCTCGTCGCTACATCGGCTTCGAAAGCATATGGCTGACTCCACCGAGGACCGTTTTCACTCGACCACCCCGTGCGTCGCCACTCGGTTGTGCACGTCTTCACCGCTCGGCCGCCCCGCGCGTCGCCACTCGGTTGTGCACGTCTTCACTCGGCCGCCCTGCGCGTCGCCACTCGGCCGCCCTGCGCGTCGCCACTCGGCCGCCCTGCGCGTCGCCACTCGGTTGTGCACGTAGTCCTTCACTCGGTCACCTCGCACATCTTCACTCGGCCACCCTGCGCGTCGCCACTCGGTTGTGCACGTCTTCACCGCTCGGCCGCCCGCCGCGCTCGCACTCGGTCGTGCACGTCTTCACCGCTCGGCCGCCCCGCGCGTCGCCACTCGGTCGTGCACGTCTTCACCGATCGGCCGCCCCGCGTCGCACTCGGTGTACACATCTGCCGCCTCGCCGCCCGCGCGATCACCACTCGGCTGTGAACGGTCTTCACCGCTCGGCCGTCCCGCGCGTCGCCACTCGGTTGTGCACGTCCTCATCGCTCGGCCACCCCGCGTGTCGTCACTCGGTTGTACACATCCTCGCCCTTCGGCCGCCCCGCGCGTCGCCACTCGGTTGTGCACGTCTTCACCGCTCGGCCGCCCCGCGCTTCGCCACTCGGTTGTGCACGTCTTCACCGCTCGGCCGCCCCGCGCGTCGTCACTCGGTTGTCCACATCCTCGCCCTTCGGCCGCTCCGCGCGTCGCCACTTGGTTGGGCATGCCCTTACCATTCATCCGCCCCCGCGCATCACCATCGGTTGGACACGTCTTCTCCACTACATCCCCAACTCGGGAATGACTAAGTTACTCATATGATCAAGCCTCATATCGCACTCTGTAGCAAGCTTACCTCTTTCGAGCATCACTCGGGGGCTATGCTCAGCTGTGGGCCATGCCGCCTTCAGGGGTTACGCCCATTTGATCAACCTGTTGATCACATCGGGAATATTTTTCTGACCATACATGCTCGGTCCGCCGAAGATCTATAAGGGTCGCACTGTCCACTCGGACGATCGCCCAAATCATTACCTGGAGTCATCTTCAGGGCTACAAAAGGGTGAAAACGATGCTCCTCTACGGATATACTTGGCCCTTCTTCTAGGCTCCAAGACGTCAGTTTCACAAACTTGGACACGGAGATGGCATGTGCTGGTGTTCCCTCGGGATAATGAGTGGCCTCTCTTTGGAGAGTCAGTCCACGCGCTAGCCTCGCCACTCGGGTTTCATGGCACGTCCACATCGGACCACTAGTTTATCTCCTCCGGGAGACATACAAGTGCCACCAAGTTTTTCCTTGCAGTCAACATACCCCGATCAGTCGGGAAGCACGTCCACTCGGACAAACCCCTTTCATGCAAAAGGGTGAAAACAAGAAGCTAACGGTCAATGTAAGAAGTACTACTGGAGCGATTACTCCTGGAGTGTCCAGCTCTTTTCTACAGTCGGCTGTTTCGAGGCCGAATTCATTCGTCGTGCCGAGAGCACGAAGATTCGCCTGCTTGACCCAGTTCCAGGCTGAACTTATTTACCGTGCCGAGTGCACGAAGATCGGTCCGATTGATTCAGCTCCAGACTAAGCTTATTCACCATGCCAAGCGCGTGAAGATCCATTCCGAATGCATGAAGACCTGCCACAATTCTAGGCTGAAGTCATTTACCGTGCCGAGCGCACGAGGGTTCACCTGTTTAATTCAGTTCCAGACCAGAAGACAGGCTCTAAGACCCCCGCCGACTGCCTGCAGTCGACGGTGGTCTCGGGGACTACACCCAGTGGGTGCACTCAGCGTGCCCCCACTGGAATGGTATCCACTCGGAACGGTCCGCCCGGTCCGAGTGACGGCCAAACAACAACAAAAAAGACAGGCTCTACGACTCCCACCGACTGCCCGCAGTCGACGGCAGTCTCGGGGACTACACCCAGTGAGTGCACTCAGCGTGCCCCCACTGGAATGGTATCCACTCGGAACGGTCCGCCCGGTCCGAGTGACGGCCAAAAAAAAAAAAAGAGACACGTTCCAGGCGTGAAGAAATTCCAAGTAATCAGTTACTCGATGCAGGACCTACATCCAAATTCACTCGGAAGGACTGATAAGCTGAATAGATCAAGGAGAATGCTAGAAGGCCCAGTCGTCACAAGCATCAGCAAAATCTCAAAGCTCATTCGGAACGTTGAGTTTGGCAGAACCTACACTGTCCCTTTCCCACTTGAACCCTGATCCATTCGGGGGCTAATGATGTGGATATGTATTAGGGGTAGGGTCCTAAGCATGGCCTACACACCCCACCTGAAGACACCACATGCAAGATTACAAGATTACAAGGAAGATTCCGACTGAAGTAACCATAAGCTTACGAGCCACTCGACAATCAGCTCACTCGGAAGATCCTACATCCACTCGACGAACTCATTCCACTCGGACCACCCGATCTCACTTGGATATACGAAGACCAAACAGTCGACAAAACAGTCGGAGCATCATTCTCATAGTGGCGGTTTCGTAGTGAGCAGATATTATGGCATTAATGATCCACTGTGTAACATAGGACGTGAAGGGGTGGCGCACTCTATATAAGCCACCCCTCACCACTAGACTAGGGGGATTCTTTTCTGCTACCTCTCTCTCTCTCTAGTCTCTGGACTTAGCTCAGGCATGGGGATCCGCTCTCCTCTTTCTCACACACATTGTAATCTCCAGATACATACTCAGATAAAACAAAGCCTCTCCGGAGCACGAGACGTAGGGCTGTTATCTCCACCATGAGAGGCCCGAACTCGCTAAAATCACCGTGTCACCCATATGCATCTCGATAGATCATGCTCCTTTACCCTACCCCCTTCGTACTGTCGGAATCGTTCCCACGACAAAGGTTACTCTCATTTTTTTTCTAGCAGGGTTTCTTTCTACGCGTGGGAGAGACAGTTGGGTTTATTTCTGCACTTTCTTATACATTCGATTTTTCAAATGATTTATCTCTTAAACCGTGCTTCTGAACCACAATCAGTTTGTGTCCTCATGTCAAGATCTTCAAAACTGGATCTCATCGTAATAGATTTGACGAACTTCGAGACAAATCTGTGCTCCAAAACTGTACTAACCCGTGATTTAAAATTAAAGTATTATAAAATTTTAAAGTATTATGAAATTAAAAAATGTTCAGGGATTCAAAAAGAGTCCGAGAATATGGAAAATGGAGAGAGAAAAAATGAAAACCCCAAAAAAATCAGAAGAAATTGACAAAAGAAAACATACAAAAAATGTTCATAAATTTTGCCGGAATCTTCCAGATTCAAACAATGTGTGCGAATTCAAAAACAATCTTCACAAATCTCAAAAAACAACCCTGAATATATAAATTATTTGTTAACTAAAAAGAGATTGTTAATTTTAGGAAAAACATGTTCAAGAATACAAAAAATATTCTGAACTAAAAACAATTTACAAATAAAAGAATCATGAATTTAAAAATATTCAAGAATTTAATTAATGTTGGGAAATGAAAAAATGTTCGCAAATCTCAACAAAAAGAACGTGAATCATACAAATATTGTTAATTCAAAAAATGCTTCCCAATTCACAAAATTTCATGAAATCTAAAAAATATACCGTATTCGAGAACTCAAAACAATGTTCCCTCAAAAAATAACCGTGACTGAAAAATTATTCACGAATTTGAAAAAGTTAATTAATTTGAAAATATTCAAATTTGATAAATGTGCACAAATTTCCCAAAACATGCTTGCAAATTGAAAAAAGTTCATGAATTCCAATAATGTGCATAAATAGAGAATATCTTTACTAATTTCAAAATATTCATAGATTCACAAGAATTCAAAAAACATTCGCTAAATTTGTGAGTGTGTCCCACCAGTCATCGAACAGTACAGTAAACGCCTACGTGGCTTTGTCTGGGTGCAGATTACAGATATCTAGTGCCACATCAGTATCGCGGGTGTATACGATCGGGATTGGCACCGCATTTGAACTTCTCTGCCAACTTCTTGCGCCACTTTAATGTACACCACAAGTTTGAGCACTCGTGCCAAGTTTTAGCATTGAGGGTGTAATTGATGCAATTTTAAAATGTTCTTAATTTAAAAAATGATCACAGATTCAAAAAATTCATGAACACAAAAAATGTATGCGAATTTAAAAAAAATTATAAATACTGCAAAAACATCTTATATTTTTTTAGGGCAAAATGTCTTATATTGTGGTACAGAGGTAGTAATAAAGAAAACCAGAAGTAAACCCACAAAATGAAACCAGAAAGGAAAAAATTGCTGGTTTAAGAGAGTATTCCAGTGAAAAGCATACCGAAGAAAAAAACAAAATGGGTTGGCCCAATATAGCAGTGGTAGGCTGAGGTGCACATTTGCCTGGTATTCTTCCCTCAAAAAAAAATTTTTGCCTGGTATTCCCACACAAGCAGGGAATAGTACTGGCGCATAGTGTGTCCCTCAAAATCACAAATTAAGGGGTATGTCTTGCAAAGGTTACTCTCATCTTTTTTTTGGGTAGGATTTCTTCCTACGTGCGGGGAGAGATGGGTGGGTTTATTTGCTCACTTTTCTATACATTCAATTTTTCAAATGATTTATCTCTCAAACGGTGCTTCTGAACCGCGATTAGTTTGTGTCCTCATGTCAAGATCTTCAAAAATGGATCTCATCTTAATAGATTTGACGAACTTTTGTCAAGAGAATTCTGTGCTCCAAAACTGTACTAACCCATGATTTAAATTTCTACTAAGCCATGCTTTAAAACTATATTAATTCTGCTTCACTTTGGGAGAAGTACAACTGTGTTTCACACCAAAACACAACTCTGCTTCAGTTTGTTGAAGCATAGAAGCACTTTGTGCTTCACTTTTGAGGAAATCACACTTGTGCTTTCACCCAAGAAGCACAATTATGCTCCACGTTTCTGGCAAACAAAAACAAAACAAAACAAAAAAGAAGAAAGAAGAAATAAAAAAACAATCGTTCTGATGGGGGGAGCACCGAGCACGTGACACATGAAGGTGCTAGGAAAAGTGCCTTAGACGCGGGGGGGCCTCCGACTAGTTGCTCCCCGTGTCTCTAGGAAAGCAAATGCGCACCCATAGTGCTTGCTTTTGGGCCAGCCCAGTGCGGGGATGGGGCAGAGCAACTATTTCTTTCATTTGTGTCTAAAATAAAAACTATTTCTTTCATTTATTTATTTATTTTTCTTTATTTTTTTCCTTTTCATTTTATTTTTAGGTTTTCCTTTTTATTTCAGGTTATTAATTTTTTTAAATCTCCACGAAAAATTGGGAAATGTTTTCAAATATTAAAACAATTTTACATTTTTTTAATAGTTTAAATGTTGGGAAACGCTGCTCATCAGCCGGCTGATAATCACGCCCGCGTCCGCCTCCTCGATTGTGCGCCACGCCTCCTCTGTGACCCCACCACCGCGTCTTTTACAACAACGTCGTACCTTATTCCCATCTCTCTCAATCCTTTCGTCCCCAATCAGCACCGCAAGAGATGCTCGCCACGCACCAGTGCTTGCCGCCAGCTTGCTCCGGCAGCCGTCGTTCGCCGGCGAGGCCGGCCTTTGCCGCCTCACTTTTCGTGGCTGAGCAGCCGGCTGCTCCGCCGCTCCCCTGCGTCTAGATCGGGCGAGCGACCGCCCGACGTCGGTGACTGAGATCTGCAAGGCCCGGTCATCGTCCCAGCAGGGCGTGGAGTAGCGCACGGCCTCGCCGTCGCCGCCGTCGGTGTTAAGGAGCCCTCCCTGCTGGATCCGTCCTAGCCTTGCGCGTCATGTTTCTGAAACAAAGAGCTTGTTGCAATAGTCAACAGTGTTTCTGAAACAAAGCTCTTGTTGCGAAGAAGGATCATACGCAGGGATGCTTTGCAACGTCACCAATGTTTCTGAAACGGATCTATTGTTGCAATAATCACCGATGTGTTTCTGAAACAAAGCTCTTATTGCAATAGTCAACGTTGTTTCTGAAACAAGGCTCTTGTTGCAAAGAGGGATCCTAAACTGAGCAATCTAAATCGGACGGCTCGCGAGGCGGCGGATCTTTTAGAAAGATCCGTCGGCCGATGCGTAGCACGCCCCATATTCAAGACTATAAATTTTACCTAATAAATTTATAAAAAGAGAAAAGTATGTTTTTAGTCCCTCAAGTTCCCAAAAAGTACAGACTTGGTCCCTCAAGATTTTTTGGTATACATTTGGTCCCTCAAGTCTCAAAACCGGACAAATTTAGTCCAAAACCAGATTTTGACCGGGTTTGACCACGCAGACTTTGACCGGGTTTGACTGGATGAACAGTAAATTCATAAAAAAATTCAAAAACTGTTCAAAAAAATCTGAAATTTTTTGTCATGCAACATGCTTACATGCGCAAGGTGCGCCCCAAATTTCGTGGTCTTTCGACACACGAGGCGCCCGTGGCAAAAAAAAAATCTACAGCCGATGAACAGTAAAAATCGAAAAAAATAGCAAAAAAATCTGAAAATTTGTGGGGTTCAATATACTAGTGTGCACAAGGCCCGTGCAAAATTTTGGCATGTTTCGACATTCGAGGAGCTCGTGGCAAAAAAAACAAATTTTCGCTCACAAAAAAAGGCCAAAATTTGTTTTTTTCGAATATTCAAGACTATAAATTTTACCTAATAAATTTATAAAAAAATGTTCTAGAATTTCGAAAGTAAAGCAACTCAACAACAACAACAAAAAAGCAATGCCATCCGTGTGCCAACGAGCATTGCTCATTTATTCCTCAAACAAAAAAGAGATGGTAACATTGAAGGCCGGTGGTTGCAGCATGCATCATGAGACATGGTCCAATCCCACTGTTGGCACGTCCCTTCCTAGTCACAGCATCCACTTCAGCTCCGGCTTACGATCCCGTCTCTCCCGCTGCTTGATTTCAACGCCTAACTGACACTAACAACCGGCGCTTCCCTGTCAGAGCCCATCGTACATCGGTTTCAGAGAGCCATCCCCCCTGATATGTTTTGTGCTGGTACGAAAATTGGTTGATGAGAATATTATTTGTAGTATTATTTTTCATAGTTTTGGAGCATTTTCGGTTCGCTGCGATTTGGTTCTTGATCTTTTTATCGTTAACAATGCTTTGCTGGTAGGAGCAGAGGAAATGAATGAGGCACATACTTGCAACAGCATTCAGGAAGTATCACGATAACCTTAGATGCATGTGTGTATAAGGATTTAAAAAGATACTCCCTCCGTAAAGAAATATAAAAGCATTTAGATCACTAATATTTCTTTACGGAGGGAGTACATGTTATTATCAAAAGTAATAATTTTGAAGCAAACAAACAACCTGTCAAATCATCCTCAAATGCAGAAAGGCGAGGCCCATAATAAAGGGGGCAGCAAGTACAGGGAGGCAGAAAGCATGTACCTGAGATAGCTAGCTAGCTAGCTGAAACCCTCCCAAGTGCAGCTACAGCAACAACAATCAAAAGCTTACTAGTACTAATAATCAGCAAGCACTGAACAAAGAGATTGACACAGTTCTACTACAGCAAAGCAAAACAAAAACACAAGACTCAGGAGGAGGGAGGACAGGGAGCTGTGGAGTGAGCAGTGGTTGCTGCCCCAAGCTGGCTGTGCATGCATGTGCAGTTATTGTCACAATTGAATGAAGCAGCTGCCATCTCCCCATCAAGCAAGGAAAACATATCTTCTCTGCCGACCTGGAGGAGGGGCTTCAGTGAGATGCATCCAGAGGTTGTCTTCTGAAAGCTTTTGTCTCTGAATTCTGATCATATCATATCATAGCCAGCATGATGAGGAGGGCATCAGAAGCAAGGCAGGTTCTAGATGGCATGTAAAGCAAATTTTTATGCATGGAGATTACCTGACTGCCCTGGGAAAAAAGAGAGGGGGACTTGATGTTTACTGACCACCTTGATTGCCCATGATGTCCTACCTTGAGCACAGGGCAACCATGGTGTTCTGGTTGGGAGGAGGCTGTCACTTGCCAGCAGAGCTACAAAGAAGGCCTAGGCTAGTAAAGCACTGAGTCCATGTCACTGCCACTTATGGCATGCATGCTCAAAACATATATGGACATGCTCCTTGTGAAACTATACATAGCTGCTTGCTCCATCTGTTCATGTTCAGTCAAGTTAAGATAATGCAACCATGTGATTATTATTATCCCTGCCTGATATGAACATTGCACCTGCTGCATTACATTTATGTTTTTTGGGAGGAAGCGTTGCGATCACTGTCGGAAAATCGATAATCAGATTTCCTATGCAGTAAACAGAACTGTTGGCAACTGTTGAGACCTGTGTGGAGTCCAAATCACAGCTCTCTCAAACGCAATTGAGACAACAGTGTGTGGAAAATTTTGGATCTGCACAGCAGTGACCAGATCCACAGAGCAGAAAAGAAAAATGCTTTCGTTTCTTTGTACATGAAAAGACATATATGAGACAACTCTCTCCAAAGCAGAATTCTCTCTGCCCAACCAGCAAAAGCAGCAGGTTGGAGCTCTCACTCATCCTCAGATAAGCAGCAGGGACAGGTAAGATATAAGTTACAAAATAAACAGCAATCTACTCTGGACCGTATAATTCCCTTTCTCCCGCTTCGACGAAACTTGTAGGATCATTTCTCAAGAGGGATAGTGCATTTGGTGTGGAGAATGTGGCTCGGTAACTCTTAGCGTTCCCCCGAGATCCGCGGGCACCAGAGGAACAAGAGAGTGGAGAACATCTGTTATCAGCGGTCTGTAACTCGGCTCAGGCTGCACGCATAGAACTGCCACTGCCGCAACCTGCACAGGCATAGAGAACAACAGCCTAAATAGTTGGAAAGATAAATGTGTCTACATTAGAGAATAATGGCAGTTTGTTCATGATGGGTACTTGGTATAAGTGCTTTGGGTCCATTGTGTCCTTGATCACTGGGTCGATGATGTTGGGTAGCTTCGATCTGTCGGTTAGCTGAGGCATGGCCTGCGTGTGGTTTTGAGCAAGTCAAATGACATTACTGTGCAGATAAATTCAAAGTATCCTCTATTACGACAGAAATACGAACATTGAAAGAAAACTAGTTAATTAGTAAGGTTGCTGATCAAACTGTGGAATCCAAAAAAATTACTGAATGCTTTGGTAAGTTCAGAGCAAGAAATGCAGATTACCCATGACACAATTGATTGGCACTGAGATGGTGACATCTTCTCAACAGGCTTCCTTCCCATCAGGAGCTCTAGAAGCACTACGCCAAACGCGTAGACGTCGCTCTTCTCGGTCAACTTCCCTGAAATTGACACGGCCACTAAATAGTTAAATGATGAACTATAATTTTGCGGTTCAGAGTTTAAATTTCATATACGAATAGAAGTAGAACTTTAGAACAAACAGACGCCGCACCATCTAATAAGTACTCGGGAGCTACATATCCCAAGGTCCCAGAGATCTTCAGGTTCCCTTTGTCAAGATTCCCACTGGTCACTGCAAGGCCAAAATCTGCAATCTGTGCAATTGATAAGTAAAAAAAGGTGCATTCCAACTGTTACCGGCAGTCAACATGAAAAAAAATAAGTTGACCTTAATGAAAAGTTGAAGCAGTGTACCTTAGCATTGAAGTCTGAATCCAAGAGTATATTAGACGATTTCAGATCCCTATGGATCACCGGTGGATTGCAGTGCTCATGAAGATACTCTAATCCCCTGCCCAGTTTCAATTTACCAATGTTATAAGCATATTATAAACAGACAGTCAGCAGCACACCAATTGAAAAATCGTCACTCGGGCTCGGTGCGAAGTAAAGTGGTGTGATTAGATCATAAGAACCTCGCCGTGTCGAGCGCGATCTTCATCCGGACGTGCCAGCTCATGGCCGATCCATGTGAAGGCCCTGAAGACATGCATCAAAAGCTCCCAATCAGGAAGATCTCAAGAAAGAGCTGCAGCCAATAAGTGGCAGGGCCAATCATAGAAAAGCCATACACACCATGCAGCTGTGTCTCCAATGATCCCTTCTCCATGAGCTCATAAACAATGTAGTGATTGCCACCATGGACGCAGAAGCCCAGGAGGGACACTATGTTGGGGTGCCTGATCCTGCCAAGCAAATCCAGCTCATTCTGCCAACAACCACATCACAAGCATTTTTACA
This sequence comes from Thinopyrum elongatum, assembly GCA_011799875.1. NCBI lineage: Eukaryota > Viridiplantae > Streptophyta > Magnoliopsida > Poales > Poaceae > Thinopyrum > Thinopyrum elongatum. Next base: position 665,437,625 of record CM022303.1, read on the forward strand.
CTTACAGCAAGAACCCACCACTAGCACTTGTGGAGGCAATGGACAGTAGTAACAAGAATCACCTCGAATTCCTTCTCGCAGTCCGGTCCGCCGCCTTCGAGCCGCTTCACGGCTGCGGTGGCGCCGCCGTCGAACGCCGCCTTGTAGACGCAGCCGAAGCCGCCCACGCCGAGCACGTTGCTCTCGCTGAACTTGCCCGTCGCCGCCTCCAGCGAGGGGTACTCGATCATGGCCACCAGCCCCTTCTTGCTCATCTTCACCGTGTTGAACTTGCTCAGGATGGGCACCAGCGTGATCCCTTTTGTTGTGGTGGTGTCTGAACAATGTAACAAGTTGGTGGACGGTCTGGCTTAATCATCCGAAGCAAGCAAAATTATGAGCTGAAGAAGCAATTGAGGGTGAGGCAGGACCTGGTCTCCGGGCGGCCTTGCCGTGGGGGATCCGGCGAGACCGGCGCCACATGGTCCAGGCGTAGAAGGTGGTGAGGAAGATCATGACGGTGGCGACGGAGGCGAGCACGGTGGCGATGACCAGCTCCCGGTGGTAGTGGTGGTGCCTCTCCACTGTGATCACTGCAACACATAGAGGAGTTGGAATTGGGCGCTTGGGCAGTTCTTTCAGGAAGCTCAATCTATCTACCAGCTGGAGAAGATGAACAGTAGAGGTTTTTATTGGGGGGTTACATCAAAAATCTTTGGAACGGCCCTTCCCTGAAGTTGAAGAGAGTTTGAATTTTGGGGGAGGCAGTAGATTCTAACGGAAAAAAGCGGTTTAATGGCATTAAACTCGATCCAGAATTTCCGCAGTGGCGTTAAAGGGAGAACAGGTTCTGCTCCCCCGAAAATTTAAACGGAATGTGAGATCCCAAAAGGCAGTTTTTGGCCACAGAAGTCGAATAAAAGAAGGCAAGGAAAAATTCCCCAGCTGGAGAAAACTAACTAACGCATCATAATTCGTTGATATTTCCGAAAACGAAATTACAAAGATCCGAGATATGCAGAACAGTTCAGTCTAAATTAAATTCGCAGAGGGAAAACTCTGAGATTGCTAGATGTTCTGAACCTTGAGAAGAAAACAGCAAGAACACACACACAGATAGAGGAATTCAGAAGAAGAAACGAGAAATGCAGGCCCTGAATCCTGATCCCTGGGCAGCAGCCACGCACGTACCGACGGGGGGAGGCGCCAGAACCACCGGAGAGGAAGAAGAGGACGCGGTCCCATTGGCGACGACGCCCGTGGCGGCCACCGACGCCGGCGCCGGGGAAGAGACCGCGGCCCTCCCGCTGGCCAGCGAGCACGAGCACAGCAGCAGCAAGAAGAGGCACAGGAGCGGCAATGGAGGCGGCGCCGCCGGCATCTCCATACACCCGCCTATCCCCTGATCTCTCGATCTTTATCTTCTGCTCTCTCTCTCTCTCTCTCACTGGAAGGGGGAGGAGAGCACAGGAAAGCTGGCGGCGGTGTGGCGAGGCGGCATGGGAGTGAGGGAACCCGAAACCGGAAGAAAAGAGAGGAAAAAGCGAACGGAGGAGTCAAAAGCTATAAACTAGCACTCGTCCTCGCCGCGGGGGGGGGGGGGGGGGGGGGGGGGGGGGGGGGGGGGGGGGGGGGGGGGCGCACGGGGCAGTTTACCCACTAGAGATGAGATAGAGAGGTGATCATGTGAGGCTGCGGTACACGTGAGGATTTTATCAATGGAGATCGAGTTGAGTTGACAGAGGAATTCCTTGTTGTGTTGTGAGCGTCCTCCCTTGGCCGCTTCTTGGGTCGAGTGAGTACGTTGCTCCAACTGCAGACCCTGCCGTCGTTTGGAGCTAGCGTTTGTTTCTTGTTTGGACGTGTCAGGCGCCATGCCGGCCGCCATGCAAGATGAAATGAAATAAACAAGATCCGCTCCTGAGGTGCTTACAAATGTCTGGTCTCCTGAGAAGGCTCATTTCGAATAATTTCCCCACGGGCTCTTCTCTTTATGCTCCTGACACGATTTTTACCCGCTGAGGGCAGCTCCAACGCTATGCCCCAGACCGCCACCGAGGGCATCTCCAACGGCTTACCTTAAATCTTACACAGTAAACGATTCATTTACGACTCCACATACACAGATACGAGAGCCCGTCGTCCAACTGTACGCACCAAATATCCGCCCTACCAAGGGCCTCCCCCATTTGACACGCATATGTTTTTTTTTAGAAAAGGAGAATGACCCCGGGCCTCTGCATCTGGGAGATGCATGCGACCATTTTATTGATTATTCTCGAGGACCTTACAAAGTAGTACAACAATATGTCTGAATCCGCCATCTTGGCAACATCTGCCCCTACTCCAATCCAAATGATGAAGGGGTGCAAGCTGGGCCAAATACGCAGACCTCTCACCTAAGCCTAACATCTAAAGCCGGAGGACCCGACCGAGCCACATACCGGGTCTGGGGCACAAACCGGTCCGACGCACTCACATGTGTCGTCGCCGCCATCTTTCACTGGTCCATCTTCAGAGCAGATTGAGGTGCCAACCTTGGCAGGTGCCTCCGCCATCGACGCCACCATGACACCAAACGACGACCTCCACCTACGCGAGTCCATCTCCAAGCAACGGACGCAGATCCATGCTAGGATAGGGCCGCACCACCGCCGTCGCCCACCACCCACAAGCGCCACCCAGCCCCAAGGTTTCCAAAGCGGCGCCTTCAAAAAGGGAACGACGCCGCGAGCGCCGTTGCCGCCCAACAAAGTTAGGGCTTTCGCCCGGGAGACCTAGGGGAAGGGGAAGTGAGGGGATCAGTCCATACCAACGCCTCCAAGGAGGGGAACGGCGCCCTCAGGCGTCGCCGTCGACGCGGCCGGCCATGGCCTACCAGGGATTTCGCCCGAACTAGATCGCCGCCACCAGCAGCGCCTCCTGTACAGAACCGGCGACCCAAGGAAGCGCGACCCGACCAGGCTGGCCCGCACGCCGAACAGGAGAGGAGGGGAGGCGCCAGATCGCGCGCACCGGCCACCGCAGAAGCCGCCGCCGGCCGCCAACGACCATCGGATCCCGCTGCCCGCGCGGCCGGGACGTCAGATCCACCGCCTACACAGCTGCTAGCCGGCCGTGCCTTGCCAATGGAGACGCCGCTCCAGATCCGGGGTTCCTCACGCAGAGGGAGGGCAACCGAGGCCCCGCCGCCACCATCCTTGGCGCCCCGGGCTTGCCCGGCGGCTGCCTCAGGCGGCGGCGAGGAAGGGAAGAGGGGGCGGGGGGGGGGGGGGGGCGGCTAGTCTGGATGTGATTCTTTTGCTAATCATTTGACACGCATATGTTAATCAATAGTAATTTAATAATTTGTTTAAATAGTTGCAAACATATACAATCACAAATCAAAAGCACGGTATGCTGGGTGTACATGCCCGGCTCCAGCTGGGAGTCATCTACTCGTATGACTTCGAAGTCGTAATCGTCACGGATGATGTCCAACATCTCCTCCTCGTCAGTCGGCGTCACGCCCCGGTAGAGACAAACTAGCAAATAGAGAGTTGTCCCCTAGTTGATCCACGCCCGACGTTCGCTACGGGACAAGTTGCGACGATGGCGAGTAGGCAAAATTGACGGGTGTGTCGAGGTCGATGCTCCATGGCACGTGCGGGGCGGATGTGCCCGAGGACTGATGCTGATGACCAAGCTGCTTGGCAGCGTAGTAGTACGACGGCTGCACTTGCTCTGACAGGGCGGCGAGTGCATCCACGGCTTCCCAATCCTCCCCTGCATCGACCTTCCCAGCCTTAAGAGGTGGCGCCTGATCGGCTGCCGTATCAGCTACCTGCCCGCTTCTCTGTTTGTGGCGGTACAAGTTGCATGTTACTGAGTTGATCTTGCGGGTGACCACCACCTCCGGCTCTGGAGGCATTTCGGACATCACCACCGGGTCCATGTGGCGGTGGTCGGTGAAGCGGTGGGAAGTCGGGTGGAGGGCGGCGACGACCATAGCGAAGAGGGTGTGAAAGCACGTGCTTTGGCACGAAAACATTATGGAATGGTCAAAATGTGCGGGCTTCGGTGCGTTTTGAATGAATTGGAGGTGTCGGAGTCCTATGTAGTGGAGGTCCGGATGCCCATAAACCTCTCCTCGGTTTGGTGCCAGTTTGTGTAAATTCGGACGTGTGGACGTGTCCATGGACGTTTGCGGCGTTGGATGGCAAAAAAAATCCGGGCGCTACGGTCTGAACGTTTAGGGAAGATCCACCGCTACTACTCTTACATCTTATTAATAGATCGTGTTACATCTTATTAATAGATCAGAAGAAACTAAAAATTAAACATTCATACGTCTCAAGTGCTAGTATGCCACAACAAAAACAGAAAAGAAAGAAACCACGAAAAGAAGCAGAAATAAGGGGCAGCTAGCTGAACCAGACTTGTATAAGAGCATCTACAGCCGAACTTGGCAAATTCGGTCATCTATACACCCGCGGAGCACGTCCGCGAACGTATCCGAACGGTCCCTCATATCTCGTGTTCGGCATCCACGGCATCCACATATCTCAAATCCGGACTCTTAAATTCATGCAAATCCATACATGTCCATCATACATGCCAATGTCGCACGTAAATAATAAATGTTGGTACGAAAAATACATAGTTCTTATATGAAATTTATTTTAAGTACACAACTCAAACATTAGCCCTTTGGTTCCATTGTGGGTCTATATATGCTCCACAAAATCATTGAGTAGCTGCGCGTGCACCTGATGATCTCGAAGATTCTAATGCATATGCAGAAATTTCATTAGCTGATTTCCATCTTGATCTTTCGAGATTTGAACTTGTTCTCAAGGCGTTTCAAAATCATTGGTTTGGGCAACATCATCACTCTCATCCTCAACAATCATATTGTGCAAAATAACACATGTCATGAGCTGTCACAAAGTTTCTGATTCCCACATAATTGCAGCTCCACGAATAATTTCCCAACGAGCTTGAAGCACTCCGAATACTCTCTCCACATCCTCCTAGCTGCTTCGTGCATTGTTGCAAAGTGGTTTTGTGTTTTTGCCTTGCGGTTCGGATATGGTCTTCACAAACGCTGCCCACTGAGAATAGATGTCATCGGCAAGATAGTCTCCCATGTTGTAGTCACGGCCGTTGATAGTGTAGCTGCACGGTGGTGATTCTCCATTACAAAGCCTTCTGAACACCAGAGATCGTTGAAGCATGTTGATGTCGTTGTGAGAACCCGACATTCCAAAGAAAGCATGCCAAATCCACAAGTCATGTGATGCCATTGCTTTCAGTATGATGGTGGCCTCTTTAGTGTGACCTTGATACATTCTCAGCAAACCTTTGGGGCAATTCTTTCGTTGCCAATGCATGCAATCAATTGATCCAACCGTTTCTAGAAACCCTCTAGCCTCTCCAATAGCCAACAACTTTTCTGTGTCCTACACATTTGGTTCTCTCAGATACTCTGCTCCAAACACCTACACCATGGCGCGGGCAAACTTGACAGTAGTCTTCAAGCATGTGCTCTCCCCCATCCTGGCCATCTCACCAACGGCATCTACGGCAATACCTAGTGCAAGCATCCTCAGAGAAGTCGTGCATTTCTGCTTAGCACAGAAAGGTAGTTGGCCGCAGCAATCCCTTGTGAGCTTGAAGTAGTCATCGTGTGCCTCCACTCCCTCCACAATGCGCAAAATAATGGTTTTCGCAGGCGACGAAACCATGGATCATCCGGAAAAGTTGGGTTCGGAGCAAAGTAGTCCTTCTACAGTAGCCGTGCTCCGGAGACCCTATCCTGATTGGTCACTCTTCTCCCTTTGATTGAGCCCTTGAAGTTGAGAATATGCTCCACCTGCCGGTTCATTTCCTCTTGCATGCTCATGCGCATGATCATGTCCACTACTTCGTCCGAATCCGACGAATCGAAGAACTCATCTTGAATCATTTGATCAAGCTCCATCGGTCCATGCTCCTTGTCCGATGAAGCATAAGAATTCATCGTTTTCCCTAAAAAAATCACAAAAAATCATGTCGGACAAATGTATCGAACAGTTAGAGCACAAGGGGGAGCCCGAGAGTTGCCGGACGTACCACGGTGGCGTCCGGGCCGGCGACGACGTCCCTGGATGCGAGGACGGGAGAGGGGAGTGTTGTGCCGGTGCTGGCGGCGCATAGGCTCAGAACGGCCGCGGAGCGCGCCGACGGCGGAGCTGCGAGACGGATGTCGAGGAGGAAGAAAAATAGAGGAGAGAACAAATGAATCTGGTAGATCAAGGGGGGTTGATTTTGTGCAATTTAAGGTGGGGTAGGGCTGTCGGGTCTGACGTGTCGGATGCGCCCGGGCGCGCCCTATCCACCTCAGATTTGGGTTGGATATAAGGGGTTCCGGTCAGCCCGGGCGTTTGAGAGCCGTTTGTGGCGCTCATTCAAGCCAAAAGAAATAAAAATACTACTCCCTCTTTCTCTACCTTTTTTTTTGAACTTACTCCATTCTATTTTGAAACGGAGGGAATATTACATTTTAACAAAAGAAAAACAAGGCAGGAGCCGTGGGCAGGAGAGGAATGGCCCATCCGCCCGCATTATGACGATCACGCGGCCGTATCTCCGGGGCCAGGATCCAATCCAATCACCTCTGCTTCTCTGCGCAGTGCGCCCACCCCAAGAGAATCAATTCCGCACCAGAACTGTCGGGAGGCCCCGCCTGCCAGAAACCGAAGAACCCATGGGTCGTGTGCTCCTGTTGCCCTGTCACCGTCACACTTACGCCAACCAAGTAACCACCGTACTTTGCGAATCCAAGCTATAGGCGAGACGAGTACTCCCTCCGTTCCAAAATTCTTGTCTTAGATTCGTTGAGATACTGATAAGAATTTTGGGACGACGGGAGTAGTAATTAAAGTGGCATTGTACTGCAAGTTTTTTGAATGAATGTTTGGCTTAGCCGTCCGTCCGTGCGAGCGAGCCCTAGAGGAGCCCCCGCTTTCTTTATGCTTCCTTCCTACGTGCATGGTCGCGCCGGCCGGACCGGGTCGCCGAGAGGATAAAGATGGCCGGCCCCGGCCGGAGGGCGCCGCGAGTCGGGTTGGCCGCGTAGTGTTGTCTTGTCCGGGCATTTGGTTCCGGCCGCCGCCGGCCGGGCTCTTGACCTCTTCTTGCGGGTTGGCCGTGGCCAGGCCAGAGCAAATGACCTTGGACCGATCTCGGCACTCTTCACGCAGGCATGCAGGTACGTGCATGCACCGCTCTACCAGCAGCAGGCCAGGCCACCGTGCGTGGTTTGGAGATCGCCCCGCGCGCATGATTTGGAGTTCATCGCATTGCATTTGCTGCATGCAGCGATCAGGCCACGCGCGCGGTCCACAGTTGCGCGTACGTACGTGCTTAATTTTGTTGATTAGTTTATTTAGTATAACAAATCTAGTCGCGGTTAGTTTGCAAAGGAGATCAACCGATGATGCACGAGTTTCTGCAAGGGTGGAATAGTAGTTTTACCTCTTGTGGAATTATTTGTGCAAAGTTGCTTCACAAGCATTTGTGTCTTGTATGGTGACCATATGTGTAATCTCCGTGAACAGATTGTCTAATGAAATATATGGTTGCTTCAAAAAAAAAATGATGATGCACCATCGCCCACCCTTCCTTCCAAGTCGAAAGCAAATTGCCTTCGTCTATATTTTTTTCCATACTGAAGGGTCCTGGGCCGGCCCTGGGGAGGGCCAGAGGGGGCCCGCCGCCCCGGCCCATTGATATCCGGGGCCCCTCAAAAGCTTCCTTGGCCATTGGGTCTTTCGCCAGTGAGCGCAGATGCTTACATACACATACGTACATTCATCTCTATGAATACATACACGCACATTCTATTTTAGTTGAGGAATAGCGGTTACCCTGCAAAAAAAAAGTTGAGGAATAGCGGGTGATGAATATCTGTATGTGATGTTTTTTCTCACCTTGGATAAAACTTAAAAACCAGGGTAGTTCTTCCTTTTTTTTTTTTGCAAAAATGCGATAAATTTTGCACAAATGAGCTCTTCTGGCGAGCTCTTCGAACCTCGATACACTGCTCAACTTTCCACCTTCTCGTTGTCTTGTATCTTGTATGTATTGTTGCAATTTCTTTTCACATTTTCATGTCTCTTAGTAGTATTATTCTAATTGAACTCTTCTTATCCACCTTAGGTGTGTACTGTTTCACTCAAGGTGTATCCCAAAAGAAAAGGTGTGCATTATTCTTGCATTTCATTGTATTTTTTTTATAAGGACATGGACGACTCTTCCAATGATACATGGCATCTTAGAAAACAAGGAAATAACAATCAGGTCTTTAGAGAACCAAACAAACTCAATCTCCAGTACAACCTGAAGTTATGCCGTCGCCGCTCTATTGCTGGAGTCGGCATGGCATTGTATCATGCGTCCGAGGGAGTCGCCATGCTAAGGTCCAGCTGTACCAATGCCACGGTGAAGAAGCGGCCATTGTAAAAGTCTTCTCGCACCGTCGACCGCTCTAGAGAAGAACACAATGAGGATGGAGAGATCACCAATGCGACGAGAAGGGTGCATGAACCACCAGAGAGCGAACTATCATGTCAAGGAGACACCCAAGGCTTGTCGGGTCACTTCTGGTGGCTGGTTTCACGAGGTTAGAATTATCTATTGCCATGTGTCTGGTTGGTATAATGACATAAAATTTTCTTGTAGTATTTCCTTATGTATGGTACGCGTAATGCCATACATGTTTTTTCTTGTATTGCCTAAGGTGGAATGTCATTTTTTTTGCAAGAAACATAGTACAACACAAACATTCACATACACCCACATGCACTCATCCCTATGAACGCACCCACGCACACCGTACTCCTATGAGCACCTTCGAGAGATTGAGCCGGCGGATCTTGACATTAATGAATTCGTCACCGCAGATGCCTCGGCCTCGATATCGACGAAAACGTTGCCTCACACTTAAAAGAAAATTTCACCTTTATGAAACACGCATCTGTCAAGCCCGTGGTTTGATCCCTTATGAGCTGGGATACAAAAACCCCCTAACTACCCAACCACATATGTTGTGTTGGTTCTCAGTGGGTTGTCATTCTTTTACCGTGTAATTCTCTAGTTGTTGTCTTTATACTACCTACCTTGGGTAGTTGGGGCAAATAGTGTAGTTCCCGAATTGTTATTTTTGCACAGTCTTACATGTAGATTTTTTTTTTGGAGTGCATCCATTAAATCTTGCACTGCTTTTTGTGCGGGTATATCTTGCACTGTTTTGTGTATAGTTTGACATGGGTATACCTTGTGTCTAACAAACCATCTAACGAACTCCTCTAAAAATACTATATGCAACAAATTAAAAAATATCTAAAAAAAATACTATATGCAACGAATTAAAAAAAAACTATGTGTGGGGTCGGAGGCTTTGGGCCTGGGCTGGGCCGAAATATTTTTCCTAAATCTCTCTCCTTTCTCTCGCGCGAATCTTCGTCCCTGAAAATGTTCGAGCTGAAATTAAAGTTTTGCTTCAAGTACCAAATGAAACTCTTAATGAGAAATATTTGGGCATGCCTTCCGATGTGGGATCTTCCAAGAATGGAGCTTTTAAATTTTTGAAAGATGGACCGTGGAGCGAAATCCAGGGATGGATTGAGAAAACTTTGTCTACTGCAGGTAAGGAGGTTCTGATTAAATCAGTGGCTCAAGCGGTGCCGGTCTTTTCCATGTCTTGTTTCAAACTTCCGAGAGGGTTATGTCAACACCTGAATATGCTCATAAGGAAGTTTTGGTGGGGCAGTAAGGATGGCCATCGCAAGCCAAGTTGGGTCTCTTGGAAAGACATGACACAACCCAAATCTGTGGGATGTCTAGGTTTTAAGGATTTCAAGCTATTTAATCTCGCGATGCTTGCAAAGTAGGGCCGGCAAATCCTACAACAACCAGATTCTTTGAGGGCGTGATCCTCAAAGGTGTTTACTTCCCAACCACAACTTTATTGCAGGCGCAATTGGGATCCCATCCAAGCCATATTTGGAGATCTATCATGGAGGGGATGGATGTACTGAAACATGGCCTTATCAAGTGGATAGGCAATGGAAACTCCACGTATGTTTGGTTCGAAAATTGGATACCAAGAGATGAAATGTTGCACTCCTATGGCAGCAAAGTAGCGAATCCACCTAGGCTGGCTTCCGGATTTTTTGATCATACTTCGGCCTCATGGGATAGACAAAAGGTCGAACAGACTTTTATGCCGATGGATGTGCCAGTGATCCTGGCGATCCCCCTCTGCACAAGAAACATTGAGGACTATTGGGCGTGGCACTTTGAAAGAAATGGAAATTTCTCGGTTCGTTCGGCCTACAGGATGTTGGTGATGACGAGGCAACGTAGAGAGGCATGGCTTGAAGGATCAGCGGGCCCTTCCAGCACACGCAATGAGGAAAACTCATGGAAACTTCTTTGGAATACTCAAGTGCCAGTGAAGATCAGGATGTTCCTGTGGCATTTGGCGAGACATTCTTTGCCCACAGAAGACGTGAGAGCGCACCGCAACATGTCTACCATAAGCTCATGCGGGTTGTGCGGCTCACAGGATTCATGGAGACACTCACTCCTCGAGTGCTCAACATCGAGATGTGTATGGGCCCTGGATAAAGGAGACATTGTAGATCAGATGATAGCCACAACGGAGCCGCGTGCTAAGCAACGGATCACCTCGTTGATGACCAGCTTGTCACACAACGATTTTGTCCGAATGGCGGTATCGCTATGGGCGATATGGTCGGCTCGCCACAAATTTATACATGAAGGGATCACTCAGACTCGCATGCTATACACTTGTTTGTAGAACGGTTTATCTCAGACCTGGAATTGATCAATGCAAGGCCGCAGTCACACTTGCAGGAAGCACCCTCAAGAGCTATAGCATCACATGCAAGACCCTCAGCGCCACCACCTAGGCATGCAAAGATTCATGTGGATGCTGGTGTGTTCGAGGCTGTGGTGGGTCGGCCGCTGCAGTGTGTCGTGACGACGCGGGTAATTATTTGGGAAGTTCAGCGCTGGTTATTGATGGCCTAACTGATCCTGCTACGCTAGAGGCGATAGCATGCAGGTAAGCTCTAGCTTTGGCGGATGATCTCCTAATCACCAACTTCATTATTTCATCTGGTTGCAAAACAAGTGGTGAGCGATATAAAGAAGAGCAGCCAGGGGTGCTACGGGTCGGTCATTACAGAAATGAAGCTTCGTGCTTCGAGTTTTAATTGTAATTTCATTTTTGAAGGGTGTGCCGTTAATGGTGAAGCCCATAGTTTGGCTAAGCATTCTCTTACTCCCGGTCCTGGGCGCCACATTTGGTTGGCCAACCCTCATGATCCGATTTATATCCCACACCATGTGGATTATCATCAATAAAGCTTAGCTTTATCCTAAAAAAAGCCAAATCCTATTCGGCGCCTTTAGCGCTCCCTACATGTCTTTCTACTAATGGGCGCATACCTCCCTTGTCACGTTGGGCCGGCCCAGTTTTGACTTTTTTTCTCTTTTCCAAACTGCAAAAAGTGCGCAAAAGCTGGGTTACGAACCGCGTCGACGAGTTTAGAGTAAGGCGCGACAACGACTCAACCACTTCACTTGGTTTGAGTACATACATGTTTTTTTGTCTTTTCTTCTTCTTCTTTTCCTTTTTTCTTTCCTTTTTTTATTTCTTTTTAAAATTCATGAAACTTGTTTTCTCCATGATTTTTTTCTGCAAAATCGATGAACTTTTTCTCAAATTTGATGAACTTTTTGACAATTTCGATGAACTTTTTTGACAAATTCGATGAATGTTTTTCAAATTCGATGAACCTTTTTTCAAATTTGATGAACCCTTTTCAAATTTTATGAATATTTTCAAAATTTGAAGACATTTTTTTTAAATTCAATGAACTTTTTTCAAATTCAATGCATTTTTCTGAATTTCGCTGATTTTTTTTTCAAATTTGATGAACTTTTCTCTAACTGTAGCAAACCGTTTTTATTTTTAAGAAAAATAGTCCATACTTTAGCATTTTTTAGAATGAAGAAAAAAATACAAGTGATCAAGCGGGAGCCAGCGATCGAGCGGGCAGTTTTTTTTTTTTTTTGAGAAAAATCGAGCGGGCAGCTAGCGAGCGAGCGGCGGCAACGGGCAGCTAGCGTTGCTGGGCCAGGCCCATGCAAGCGACACAGCAGGCGCTGGCGGCCATCCCCCACCCCCCTCAAAAAATTTCCCATCTCGCCGTTTCTCAAAGAAACACGAAAATTCCCCATCTCGCCGCCGCTCACTGTTGGCCACCGCGTGCCGCCGTTCCCCGCGCCTCGCCACCTCCCCTATCGCCCCGTCACAGTTCCCCTTGACCGCGGCTCCCATAACCGCGCGCCGCCGCCGCCGCGCTTAGTTTCTGCCCCACCAGAGGTCAGCGATGGCCGCGTCCGAGAGCTCACTGACGAGGACCTCCTCGACCTGCGCCCCGGAGACTGCGCACGGGTCGCACGTCTTCAAGATCGACGGGTACAGTCTGCACAGGGGCTTCGGGGTCGGCAAGTTCATCCAGTCCGCTACCTTCGCCGTCGGCGGCTACGACTGGTGCGTCCGCTTCTACCCCGACGGTGACAGGGAAGACAGCAATGGCTGGGTGTCGGTCTTCCTCGATCTCAAGACCGAGAACACGGAGGTGAGGGTGCTCTACGATATGTGGCTGGTCGACCAGGCCACAGCGGCTCCGCCGCCGCAGCCTTACGCCCGGCCAAACCCTAGCCAGATAGACCCGTCGGTTTTTGACACCCGTGACAATGCAGCCACGAGCTGGGGCTTTACCAAATTCCGGAGGAAGAGTGAACTTGGAGAGTGGATTGTGGACGACGTTCTTGGCATCCAGTGCAGTCTTACAGTGATCAAGTTCAAGGGGGCACAGGCGGAGGAGGCCAAGACGAATGCTGTGGTCCAAGTGCCGCCGTCCGATCTGTTTGATAATCTCAGTAGCTTGCTGGAGGCCACAGAGGGGGCTGATGTATCTTTCAATGTGAAGCATGAGGTTTTCTCAGCTCATAAGATAATCCTCGCGATGCGTTCAGCGTTCTTCAGGGCAGAGTTCTACGGGCCAATGAGGGACGAACAAAGGCGCAGCATAACTGTTGAAGATATGCAGCCTGCTGCTTTCAGAGGACTGCTTCACTTCATCTACAAGGATTCGTTGCCTCCGATGGATGAGCTCAATGATGAAGAGTATGAAGAAATGCTTAGGCATTTGCTTGTCGCTGCAGATAGGTATGCCATAGAAAGGATGAAATTGTTGTGCGAGAGGAAACTGTGCGAGGTTCTTTGTGCCGAGACTGTGGCGACCACGCTAGCTCTAGCCGACCAGCACCATTGCAGCCAGCTCAAAGATGCTTGCATTGAGTTTATGAACTCTTCGAATATAATTCGTGATGTGGTGGCCAGTAAAGGGTATGAGCAACTGAAAAGGGAATGCCCTACTATCATTGCGGATATTTGGGAGAAAGCAGCTAAGAGTTGCAAACTTTAGTATGCTGTTCGTGGATTAACTTGAGCATAGTTACTTAAGTTGAAACCTTAGCAACCTGATATTAGTTTGTCTATTTCTCAAGTTCTTAGATCTTTTGGAGAAACGTAAGTTTCGCAAAATGTTTGTGATATGTTCTGCTCTGTTATATGAACCTATGCTATGTCTGAACATTCTCTAATATGTTTTGCTCTGTTGACTAGCAGTACATTTACTGTTTATGATTTTCCTTTTATGTGCCCATTTCATTTCCCCAAAGCAGTGAGTAACTATCTTCCATGACCACATCCATTGTGAAATGATATAAAACTTCAGCAAATAGCAGTATTATTGCAAGTTATTTAGGAAAATGATTGATCGGTGCCGACTTTTTATATTATGGGAGATGATAATTATACACTGTATTCCTAATATGTTTGTTAAATTCCAATATCTTAATTGTTTGCATCGTTGTTCCAACCTGAATATTTAGTTTCATTTTTGTTACCAGATGTTTTTTTCTTTATTTGGAGGCTGGTAAAACCTTGAAACATCTGTTTCCACTTTCAGATTTTTTTTGAGATTTTTGTACAAAACATGTGCTGGCTCCAAAACCTGCTTGTCCAGCCAGCTTTACTGTTCTTTGTCGTTCCTTACCAAGTACTCCCTCTGTAAACTATTATAAGAGCGTTTAGATCACTAAAACAGTGATCTAAACGCTCTTATATTAGTTTACAGAGGGAGTACAAGTCTGCATTGTTTAATCAAACAACTTATAGAGACACTATTTCGACTTGATAAGCTGTGGAATAGGTAGCAGATTAGTGGCCCCTCTTGTGATCTTTTCTGCAGCCTACCTTCAGGATTCATGACGAAAAAGAAAGCTAGACTAGTTGTGCTCTTAGTGGAGAAATTTTCTGTAAATGCACTGGACTTGAGCCTGCATGCTAAGTTACAAGATGCTTAGTTCTTTTGAAGAGAGATTTACTTGGCATGCTTCCTTCAGTTTAATGGTTACATTTCTTATCGATGTCTGCGAATCTGGAGGTTCTGTTTTTTGGTCCTTCCAACGGACCCTCCACTCCACATTTGTGTTGCTCTGTTCCTGGGTTCTGGTGACAGAGCAAGCTAGTAAGTTGCTTCACTCATGGTTAGGATTTCTATACAGAGCAAAGTTAGTTTAATCTACCCGAGTTGTGTTGGGGTTTGTAACACTGGCTAAGAGTCATTTCACTTTTTCGCCCTACTTATGGTCAGGATTTTTTTTAGTTCGTATGGTCAGGATTTCTGTGACAGACAGAGAGAGGATTCATACGCAGAGGGCAGTTACCGGGAGGTTGTGGGATTGTATGTAAATTCTGGGGTGTGGCACTTTGATTTGTTTTCTTCAGTTACGGCATGTGCAATCATCTCGTTTGGACCCTGTTTTCTTTGCTGGAAGCATTTGGGCCTGTCTGCCTCCCAAGGTTTCATCTGATTATCTTACTGAATTTTGTCACCATTTTGGACATATTGTACGAGATCTGGACTGCGAGGAGGAAGGCGATCCATGAGGGCATACTATAGGACCCTATATCTACTTTATACTTTGTGAATCATAGTTGCCAGAACTGTAAGGTGTCCTTGCTTAAAACTCGCTGTTCAAATATTATGTATTAGCATAGCAAATTTAACGCAGAAGTTGGAGTAAGGCTGTATGAGTTAGCTCACTGGCGGCCTCACGAATGTGCTTTGCTGTCGCAGTTCCAATTCGCTCGTCGGATCCTAGGTTTGGTTTTGAGATTTTGGCGATTAATTGGGATTGGGAAATCGATGCTCGACATGGTGCGCGACTGGGCAGTTCCGTCCAGCTTCAGAGCATCTCCACTCGTTGCGCCCCCCAGGAGGCGTTTTTTCGCCGTCCTGGGGTTGCCCCGGCGACAGTTTTTGCTCTGGGGGGCAAACTCTCCCAGCCGTCCCCCCAGGCGATAGCCTTTTTTTCTTCTTTTCTTTTGGTCTATTCTTGCCAGTCATTCAACCAAACAGGTTGTGGGCGTGGTGGTGCTCATCAACGATGGTCGAGCTGGACGGCCGCCGGCGAGGAGAGCAGCGGCGGGAGCATGGTGGCCCTGATCTGCGCTACGGCCTCCTCCCTGGTCGCGCACAGAGGAGCTTCAGGTGGCGCATCACGCGGTCGTCCGATGCCCACAGCATGAACTCCACGAGCTCGTGCAGGTCCGCGCGAGCGCCGGAGCGCCCCGTCCGCTCGCCGGCCACTCGTGCGCCGCGCTGATCCCGCGCCTCCCCGTCCGCGCGCCGGTGTGCCGCACCCGGCCAAGCCCTCACGCCGGCGAGCTTGTGGAGCATCCGTCCCAGGCGACCTCGTCCAGCACGCCAGACGCCGGCCACGCGACCTCGCTGCCCCGCTGCCTGGCCGCCTCCGGATGCTACTCTCCGTGCTGGTCAAGCCGCGCCGGGAGAAGGAGATACGGCGGAGCGCCAAGCCGCGCCGGGACGGCGGCATCTCTGTGCTGGTCATGGCCACTGCAGGCTTCGTCGGCGCGCTTGAGAGAGAGAGAGGCATGGGAGAGGAGAGAGGAAAAGAGAGGAGAGAGAGGGTGAGGGCACGTGGGTGGGGCCCAGATGAAAAGAGAGGAGAGAGGGAGGTGGGAGGCTGACGGTGGGCCAACCGCAAGAAAAAGGAATCGCCGGCACGCCCAGCTGCCCCCCCAGGGGGCTGGGGTTGGAGTGGGTTTGCCGGCGTCAATTTTCTCCAAATCCGGTGAAAAGTGGGGCTTTGGGGGCGCGAGTGGGAGGATTTTTGATTGCCGGCGAGAAAAAAAATGGTCCTGGAGGCCTCTTGGGGGACGGGTGGAGATGCTCTCAGAACATGAGATGTGATACATGTGCCACCTATTTCCCTACTGGGATTTAGAATTGAGTGATTTTCCCTATGCCATTTTGCCCAAGTTGCCACCAGTATCAGGTTTTTGTACTATTAGAGCATCTCTAGCAGACCTGTATAATGCCCTGACCCGCAGAATAACCGCTAAAATACGGGTCCACGTGAAAAATGCTGCCCGATCAGACCCCGCAAACGCGTTGGACCCGTAAATTTTTTTGCGGGGCGCGGCAAAAGTTCGCCCTCAACCTTTAGATTCACGGGGTGGGAGGCCTACCCGAGCTCGTCCCCTATCCGCAGCGAGATTTGGCGCGAGGGAAATTTCCGCGCGGCCGTTCCCGCTTCCCACCCCCTTCCCCGCCATTGCTCGGCCTCCGCCCGCTCCGGTCCATTTTCCCTGGGCATTCTTCGCCGCCATGGAAGCCTCCCAGCCGTCCCCCGTCACCGTGGATGTCGTGCACGCGCAATCCCCTCCGACAGATCTCGTCGCCGGCCATGTCGCCCCCGCCGTCGCTCAAGGCACCATCGCGCCTGCCCGCAAGTGGCAGGGCAACGTGGTCGTGCAGGGCGGAAATCCGCTGGCCCTGCCGGGAAGGCACGCGCGCCTGGTGCCGCCGCCGCTGCGCGAACTGCCCGGCTGCCGCCAAAGAAGATGGGCAAGGTTTCGGGCGTGAAGCGCAAGAAGGTTCCTACGAAAAGGCCGGTGCCTTCATCCTCTCCCTCCGCCCTGACAAGAGGTACCCCGACGATGCCGTTCAACGACGCTGCTTCCACTGCAGGCGAGGTGTTCGATGAAATGGCTGGAAGGTATGCTTCTTTGATTCCTTCTACTTGCTTCGCTTTTCGTCATTGTGGTAGCTCGTGACTTGATGTCACTTACTGTAGCGGTGGTTCGAACAATGCCACTGCCGAGTTAGTCAACTTGTTGGATACCAACACCATCGACATCGATCAAGCCCCGTTCGCTGATTTCGATTACAATGAAATGGAAGGTGGCAGGGATGATCACGATGGTGAAGATGAAGTGGAGGAGATAGACGAGGGGGTGTATGAGCAAGCGCAAGCAAAAAAAGGCGCGAAATCGAAGAACTACACGATGTTGGAAGACCAAATCTTGATCAAGATTTGGAGTGCGGTGTCTCTTGATGCTTGCACCGGTACATCTCAAACCGCAAAGAGGTATTGGCAAAGGATCGAAGATCAATACTTCCGCATGATGGGAAGGTATCCCAATAGGACTCCACGCACCTTTCGGTCACTCTAAGGTCGTTGGGACGTGATCAAGCCGATTTGTAGCCGTTGGGCTGCTTGCTTGGAACAAGTTCGCAATGCACCTCCAAATGGAACCGTGGAATCCGATTATGTGAGTTCGTTTTCACGTCCCAAGTTGTGCAAATCATTTGTACCGTTTGAAGTGATTGCATCATTTGACATTGTTTTAATTGTGTAGGAGAAAATTGCCCAACAAAGATACAAAGACATGGAAGCTTCCGAAGGCAATTTTTTTAAACTAGAGCATTGTTGGGAATTGCTAAAAGGGTGTGACAAGTGGAAGTTGATTGACAGAGAATCCCCACCGAAGAGAGGTTCACTTACGAACATGGATGAAGATGAAGATGATGATGGCCCACGAAACTTGAACAAGCTCGACGGAGACAAGAAGACAAGGGAGAAGATCAAGAGGGAACACGATGCATCGAGCTTGCGGGACAAGATAGACACCATGGTGCAATCAAATGAGTTGATGTTGGCGAAGACATTGGAGGCAAAGAAAGAGTTGGCCGAGAAGAAGGCACGAGAGAAGCAAGAGAAGTGGCAATTGCTCAAGGACGACGGGTTGCGCAAGGTTGCCATTGAGGAGAGAAGAGCCTATGCCACTGAGACCAAAGCCATGGCCAAGCTTCTTGCCGAAGAGAACAGGATCATGACATTGAACCGCGATGACATGGACGACATCACCAAAGAATGGCATGATATGGCAAGGAGAGACATCTTGAAGAGGAGGATGCTAGCGGCGGCCGGTGGGTGTTTCGGTGAAGGTGATGTTTTCCCATCAGGAGGTGGAACCAGTGCCGCTGATGCATTCAGTGCGCCCGGCGATGCTTTCGGTGCCGGAGTTGGAACAAGTGCCGGTGATGGATTCGGGGCGGCGATGGCATTGATGGCGGTGGTGTGGAGTGAAGATCATGACGACGGGTGAAAAGCGACCAAGATGATGATGGACGTGATCGTCGCTTTTGCGTTTGTCGTACAAAATTATGCTTTTATTTGCGCGTGAACTATGTTTTATTCTTCGAATTTGAACTCAATTGTCGGAATCGCTGTCAAATTCGCTAATCGGGGGTACGAATATGTTGTTTTACGGGTCGGCTACGCGGGGTCTGCTCGGCCACAGCCAGCGTCGGCCCGCAAAACCGTTTTCAGCGAACTGTAAACAAGTTTTACGGGTCGGCATTATACGGGGTCTGCTAGAGATGCTCTTACAGTGGAGAGGTCAGTTGGCATACCAACTTTCAGCTTTTACACAGAATCTGAGCTTGGCGTGCTTTGGAGATCTGCTAGTTGTCTTCAATAACCTTTTTGGTGTGCAAAACATCCTTCAATATTCTTTTGTGTGAAAGGTGCAAGGCCATATATTGCGTATCATAGCTCCTTACAAATACATCCATACAAAAATAAAGTAAAATTACATTCAAATACTTGGGGTGCTGAAGTTTTATTTCCTGTATTTACTGCCGGCGCCGTGAGTATAGCTCGATAATGTCTCTGAGATTCCGTCTATGCGTAGCAATCTTTTTAAACCCAGGATCTTGTAGAAGCAGCGGTGGGGAAATTATCTACGTAGACTACATCTTTCGGCATGTGTGAAAATCATAATATTGCTAGAGGCATCTTTCTCTTTTTTCTAGTATAGTTAGAGCTTGGTGTTGTGGTACTGAGTACTGACAAAGCGGCGACAAAAAAGTAGAACTTTTCTTTTTTCCAAGTAAACGAGTAGAATTCAGTCTCTTTTTTTAGTGGAATTTAATTTTTGAGACAATTTTGAGGGGACACTATTTTAGTGGGCATTCCGTCGCTTCTAGATTTTTTTTTAGGGCTGAAAGCTGCTATATTAAAACTCTACAGTCATGGGAATACAAATTACGTCTGGGGTTCCCGTTAGCCAAAGATGGCGTCCCGGGCCTAATGTAGTAGCAGCTTTCGCAAGCACATGCGCTTCGAAATTATGATCACGTGTCTCATGGATGACTTCAGATTCTGGGAACATCTGAAGCTTCATCTTGATCTCCTCCACGATAACTTTACTTGGACCTAGAGAAGGCTCTCCAATGTGATTGACAGTAGCCATACAGTCCGTGCTGATCTGGACTTTTTGTAAGTTGAGATCGAGGGCCAACGAGAGACTCTCATTGCCGGCCATTGCCTCTAGTGTTTCCGGTTGTAGGTTGTCCACCACCATCGCTGATGCTCCCAGAAAGAAACCAGTATAGTCACGGCAAACAGCAGCCACTGCTCCCCTCGGCATTTTGAGAAATCGCAGCATCAACATTCGCCTTCGCCCAACCGTATCTAGGTGGTAGCCATTTCTTTGCCTGAACATTGGCTCTTACACTAACCTGTTGCACAGAATGCTTCTTTTGAGGGACAAAAGATAAATCTTCAATAAATCTATTTATGAAGCAAAGAGTTGAATGGGGTGATTGGTACTGCTCTTCATGTATGGCCTTCCTGCGCACCCACCATATCGACCACAGCGTGACCACGGCCTTGATGAATTGTTCTTCATTCGCTGTACCTTGTAGCTCCACTAGCCATAATCGAGCATCTTCAGTGGTAATCATTACCATATGCTGGACTAAATCCTCATCAACCATGGCCCAAACCTCTGTTTTCGAGTCGCTCGACTAGTCGCGACTAGTCGTCGACTAGTCGACGAGTCGCAGTTCCAGGGCCGACTCAGCCTCTCGACTCGACTCCTGGGATGAGTCGAGCGACTCGCGCGACTAGTCTCGACTAGTCACGACTAGTCGCTGTTTCTGTGTCGAGCGACTCATTTATTTTGTGCCCCACCTGCCGTCAGAGGTCTCTGCTACCGCTTGTTCCTCGCTGCATCATCGCCGTGGCTGCTTCTGGGGCTTGGAGACGACGACCCCAACGTCCCCCAGTACTCCGGCAAGCATCCCTTCATGCGCCTGCTTCCACCGTTGCCTTCCCTTGACGGATCTACTCTGCTGTTGAGGAAGAAGGGATGCTGCGGTGAGGGAGAATCAGAGAAGGCTAGGGTCATAAGGAGAAGGGAGGAGTTTTAGGGTTGTGTGCTGCTACAACAAGGAAAGAGAGCAGAATGTGTGTGGCGGCTATGGTGAGGGAGGAGGGAGTGTGGATGGTGGATTAGGTCACGGGAGGAGTATATAGCTACTAGATGGGCTTTTGGGCCACAGGGAAGTGCATAACTAGTGGCCCATCTCTCAGTCTTTCCTGTTTTCTTTGGGCTTTTGCTCCCCTCCTCCCCTGGTTGCTGCTGCTGCTGTTGTGCACTTGTGCTCCTCCCCTGGCTGCTGCTGCTTAACTCACGTCGACTCGTCGACCGTGAGTCTAGACTAGTCACGACTAGTCTAGAGTCGCCTCCCCCCCCCCCCCCCCCCCCCGAGCGACCCGTCGACTCATCGACTTGAAAACCTTGGCCCAAACACATAGTATCAATGTTTTGACACAGCCCTCTTGGAAGCAGAAAACATGACATTGAGAAGGTGGATATGGCCTGGGCAACGGACTTTATGAGCACCTTCTTTCCAGCAGCCGCCAAGAACTTTTCAATCCACCCTTGAATCTTACCCCATAATCTGTCTTTAATGTACTTGAAGGCCCCGTTCGTTGACTTGCCAACCTCGGTCGGCAGCCCCAAATATTTCTCTGAAAGAGATTCATTAGTGACCTCGAGGATGCCTTTCACCACATTCCTAGTCTCTTCCGGACAACCCTTACCAAAGAAAATGCTTGATTTTGAATGGTTGATTCGTTGTCCCGATGCATCACAATATCGTCGAATGGTGTCTCTCATAACAATTGCTCCCTCGGTATTAGCCTTAAACATAAGAAGACAATCGTCAGCAAATAAAAGATGGTTAACGGGAGGGGCGGTTGGGGCAATCACCATGCCCTTCACATGCTCATTACTACTCCTCGACCTTAATAAGCAAGATAGACCCTCCGCTGCCAACAGAAATAAATATGGGGAGATTGGATCTCCTTGCCTGATTCCTCGGGTTGGTTTAAACTCCTCTGTTCTGTTACCATTAACAAGCACTGAAAAAGTAACTGTTGATACGCACGCCATGATTTTCATCACCCAAGAGCGTCTGAAACCAAGCTTCTCCAAGACTGATTCTAAGTATCTCCACTCAACGCGATCATACGCCTTCATCATGTCCAGTTTTAACGCGCAGTGCGAATTCTTCTTACTTCTTGAGCGTTTCATAAAATGTAAACACTCGTAAGCTGCTATGATATTGTCGGTGATCGGTCGCCCAGGTACGAACGCTGATTGCTCATGTGAAATAATCTCTGGTAAAATCCTCTTCAACCGATTGGACTGCACTTTTGATATGATTTTAAAAATCACATTACACAAGCTAATCGGTCGAAACTGTGATAAGGTGGTTGGATTCAATACCTTAGGGATCATAACAATGAACGTCCTGTTAACCACCTCCGGAGACTCTTCCCCATTGAGAACCCTTAGTACTACCTTGGTTACTTCCTCCCCACAAACACCCCAATTTTTCTGAAAGAAATGCGCTGGAAAGCCATCAGGGCCTGGTGCTTTGGTTGGGAACATTTGAAAAAGGGCTTCCTTGACTTCCGAATCTTTGTATGGGGCGCATAGCATATCATTCATCTCCTCATCCACCTTTATGGGTATGTGTGACAACACCTCCTCCATGCCTACAGTGCCCTCCGAAGCATATAAACTTTTGTAAAATTCTCTTGCCATACCTCTGATCTCCTCCTCATCAGAACAAACTGTACCATCTTCCCTTGTTAGCCGAGATATATGGTTTCTCCTCTTTCTCATTGTTGCTTTCTGGTGAATTTTTTTTGTATTACCGTCACCCTCAGCGAGCCATTGGATACGAGAACGTTGCCTCCACATGATTTCTTCCCGGAAGTTCAGCTCCACTATCCTTTCTTGCACTTTAATCTCCTCATGTGATGGTCCACTTCTGGAAATATCAGCTCTCAACTCAGCTAACCGCCGCTTCAAAGTTCTAAGTTCAACTCGAGTATAACCAAAGGTTCTGGATCCCCATCTTGCCAGGGAACCTGCAAGCTGTTCCAACTTCAATGTTAGTTCCTGTAGTGTCTCCCCCTTTTCCGCTGACCACAAGCAATCAATAAGAGGGAAAAAAAATCATTCGTGGGTCTCCCACATGCGCTCATAACAGAAAGGTTTTTTTTATTACGATGCGGTTTTTACATCATCAAGATCATTACCTAAAATTATCGGAGAGTGATCCGACTTTGCTACTTGTAGATGACGAAGTGTTGCAAAAGGGAACATGGCACTCCAGTCCGGCGATGCAAGTGCCCTGTCAAGGTGTACACGACAGAATTGTCCCCCATGAACCATCTTCTCGAATGTCCAGTCAAGCCCCACATAGCCAATATCAGCCAACCCACATACATCCACCGCCTCTCTAAATCCCTCCATTTGAGCACTGTCCCGCTCGTTCGGCCCGATTTGTTCTTCTCTTCACAAAATTTCATTGAAATCCCCGATACATAACCATGGAAGGGTTGATTCACCTCGCAGTCTAGCCATAGTGTTCCAAGTATTTTGCCTAAGTGATCTGTTGGCCTCTCCATAAAAACACGTCAACCTCCAATCTTCCTTTCCCGGTTCAGCTACCCAAGCATCAATATGATACCTTGAAAAGTTCTTGACTCTAAAATTCAGACCATGCCTCCAGAAAACACCCAAACCTCCACTCCTCCTGCTACTAGCCACCGCAAAACCACCTTCAAAGCCTAACGTCGCCGTCAGGCCTTCCACACGCTGTTTTGATAACTGTGTTTCCACAATACAAACCACCGACGGTGCACAGTCCTGTATGAGCTCCCGGAGCTCATGAACTGTCGCGGGGTCACCAATCCCACGGCAGTTCCAATACAAGGTTCTCATTGGGTTTGGCGGCCATCCACGTGGGATGCCGCCTCAGTTATAGGATCCACTTCACCATCCGCTGCATCATCTCCCTGCCTACGCCTCTTTACATAGTTTGCTTACCAGGGGTCCCAACACTTGCGTCATTCGCTACTGGAGCTGCCTCAATCTGAAGAATTTTGCCAGCAACAGTGCCCGACATAATAGGTACAACAGCAGTACCGTTCGCATTAACAGTGCCATCCGGGCCAACCAGCCTTTTCCTTGCTCCTCGTTGTCCCGGGTCATTACCATATCTAACATCTTGAGAACTATACTTGTTATGACCGGCATATTAGGGGCTTAGCCCAGTGGGTTGTGACCCAAGTTATCTTATCGTTATTAGGGGCTTAGCCCAATTATCTTATCGTTATTAGGATCGTTTGCTTAGGAGTCAAGTAAACCTCTCTATATAAGGAGAGGAGATGTATCAATCTAATCAAGCAAGAAGCAATCATATTTGCTCGGCTTCCTTAGGGAGCCGGGAGACCTAACCCTAACCGCCTCCTCCTCTGCGCCATCTCCCTCTCAGCCGTCGCCTCCTCGCGCACGACGGCGCCCAGCCGGCGGCGGCCGCGTGTTCGTCCACGACCAGCTCCCTCCTTCCCCAACAAACTACGCCCTAGGCCTGGTAGAACCCTAGCTGTTCCTACCAATTTGGTATCAGGTAGCTTCGGTTCGGTCATGTCGTCGCCGCCGCCCACCACAATCCTCCCGCTCAACACCACAGCCCCGCTGTTGCTCGTCACCACTGTGCCGATGGCCACGTCCGGCGCCCTCTCCGCGCCGTCTGCCACCGCCGCGCCGGCCTCCACGGTCTACACCCCGGAGGAGGTCACGGGTGCCCTCCGGGACCTCGCCACGGCAGTCCAGGGGATACGCCAGTTCCTGGCCGGTCCATACGGGCCGCCTCCGGCTGCGCTGCCGGCTGCCACCGCCGGGCAGCCGCTGCTGCCGTGGCAACAGCCACCACCGACGGGCCCCGGGGCGCTCGCCTGGCCGCTGCAGGCCCAGCTGCAGCCGCCGCCGTCGCCCGCCACCACCCCGTCCGGCGCGTCGCCCGCAGTGCCGTACGCCGCGTCGTCCGCAGGGCCGTATGCCGCGTCGCCTGTCTACGCTCGATCGGCCGCCCAAGACACGCTGCAGCTGCCCTGGTGGGTGCCTCCTCAGGGCGCCAGATCGCATCTGCATGCACAAGTCACTCCCTCGTATCTGCATGCACAAGGCACTCCCTCGTATCAGCATGCATACGGCGCTCCCTCGGACGTGGGTGCCGGATCGGGTGTTGGATCTCATCTACATGCCCAACCGCCGGTCTCTCCTCAGGACGCTGTGCCGCATGCATACGGCGCTCACTCGGACGTGGGAGCCGGGCCAGGTGCTGGATCGCATCTGCATGCCAAGCCGCCGGTGCCTCATCAGGGCACTGTGCCGCAGGTGCAGCCCTTACTGCACTCGGACATGGGCGCCGGAACGCACATGCATGTACACCCGGGGGCTACGCACTCGCAACAGCCGCCGTGGGCCGGATCCTACGGTGCTGCGCCGGCTAGCCAGTGGCCGCCTTCCGCCATCACCCCGCCCTGGTCGCTGTGGCCGTCCCAGGCCCTTGCGGCCCCCGCCGCGGCCGTGGCCCCGCTGCAGCAGCCGCCGGCGCCGCCGGCACTCAGCTCCGGGCCGGCTACGAGCGCGCCGGCGGGAGTCCCGATCCATCAGGTCCGGTTCCCGCCCTCGCCGTCACCACTTCCGGCCTGGTTGGCCGAGTCATCCCCGCAGCCGGTCTACACGATGGCCTCGGAACAGCCGGCGTTCGTCCTGCAGTACGGCGGGCCCTCCAGCTCCGTGGGTCCCTACGCTGGCCTCGACGGGCCGCCGTTCCACGGAGGACCCCCTGTGTCCACCGACCCGGCGCCGCCCCCCTCGCTGCTCCACACCGCCGAGCCGTACGGCCACGGCGGTCATACTCAGACACCGCCGCGCTTCGCCAAGCTCGACTTCGCCACCTACGACGGCTCCGAGGACCCCCTCAACTGGCTCAACCAGTGCGAGCAGTTCTTTCGCGGGCAGCGCACCCTCGCCTCAGAGCATACCTGGCTCGCCTCTTACCACCTCCGCGGCGCGGCACAGACCTGGTACTACGCCCTCGAGCAGGACGAGGGCAGCATGCCCCCTTGGGAGCGCTTCCGCGAGCTCTGCCTCCTTCGTTTTGGGCCACCGATCCGTGGGAGCCGCCTGGCAGAGCTAGGCCGCCTTCCCTTCACCTCCACGGTTCAGGACTTCGCCGACCGTTTCCAGGCCCTGGCATGCCACGCGTCGGGCGTGACGGCGCAGCAGCGGGCCGACCTCTTCGTCGGTGGACTTCCGGATCACATCCGCGTGGACGTGGAGCTTCGGGGACCCCAGGATCTCCAGACGGCCATGTACTACGGCCGCGCGTTCGAGCGCCGCGCGGTGGCCATCCAGCAGGCATCACCGTCCCAGGCCGCTGGGCCGCTACCCTGGCCGGATGTTCCCGCGCAGGGTCGGCCTGCTCAGGCTTCCGCGGCACCCCTAGCTGCGATCGCGGCGCGCCCATTCCGCCGGCTCACCTCGGCCGAGCTACTCGAGCGTCGCCGCCAAGGGTTGTGCTTCAACTGCGACGAGCCCTACACGCCCGGCCACGTCTGCCCGCGACTCTTCTACCTGGAGTCTGCAAACTACATTGAGAAGGACGCCGTCGCCGCCGACCTGTCCGCCCCAGCTGTCGCGAAGGTGTTTGACGCTGGTTGATCACCTCGAGGAGTTCAGCAAGCGCTTCCCCACCTTACAGCTCGAGGACGAGCTGTTTGTGCAGGTGGGGACAAGTGTTATGACCGGCATATTAGGGGCTTAGCCCAGTGGGTTGTGACCCAAGTTATCTTATCGTTATTAGGGGCTTAGCCCAATTATCTTATCGTTATTAGGATCGTTTGCTTAGGAGTCAAGTAAACCTCTCTATATAAGGAGAGGAGATGTATCAATCTAATCAAGCAAGAAGCAATCATATTTGCTCGGCTTCCTTAGGGAGCCGGGAGACCTAACCCTAACCGCCTCCTCCTCTGCGCCATCTCCCTCTCAGCCGTCGCCTCCTCGCGCACGACGGCGCCCAGCCGGCGGCGGCCGCGTGTTCGTCCACGACCAGCTCCCTCCTTCCCCAACAAACTACGCCCTAGGCCTGGTAGAACCCTAGCTGTTCCTACCAATTTGGTATCAGGTAGCTTCGGTTCGGTCATGTCGTCGCCGCCGCCCACCACAATCCTCCCGCTCAACACCACAGCCCCGCTGTTGCTCGTCACCACTGTGCCGATGGCCACGTCCGGCGCCCTCTCCGCGCCGTCTGCCACCGCCGCGCCGGCCTCCACGGTCTACACCCCGGAGGAGGTCACGGGTGCCCTCCGGGACCTCGCCACGGCAGTCCAGGGGATACGCCAGTTCCTGGCCGGTCCATACGGGCCGCCTCCGGCTGCGCTGCCGGCTGCCACCGCCGGGCAGCCGCTGCTGCCGTGGCAACAGCCACCACCGACGGGCCCCGGGGCGCTCGCCTGGCCGCTGCAGGCCCAGCTGCAGCCGCCGCCGTCGCCCGCCACCACCCCGTCCGGCGCGTCGCCCGCAGTGCCGTACGCCGCGTCGTCCGCAGGGCCGTATGCCGCGTCGCCTGTCTACGCTCGATCGGCCGCCCAAGACACGCTGCAGCTGCCCTGGTGGGTGCCTCCTCAGGGCGCCAGATCGCATCTGCATGCACAAGTCACTCCCTCGTATCTGCATGCACAAGGCACTCCCTCGTATCAGCATGCATACGGCGCTCCCTCGGACGTGGGTGCCGGATCGGGTGTTGGATCTCATCTACATGCCCAACCGCCGGTCTCTCCTCAGGACGCTGTGCCGCATGCATACGGCGCTCACTCGGACGTGGGAGCCGGGCCAGGTGCTGGATCGCATCTGCATGCCAAGCCGCCGGTGCCTCATCAGGGCACTGTGCCGCAGGTGCATCCCTTACTGCACTCGGACATGGGCGCCGGAACGCACATGCATGTACACCCGGGGGCTACGCACTCGCAACAGCCGCCGTGGGCCGGATCCTACGGTGCTGCGCCGGCTAGCCAGTGGCCGCCTTCCGCCATCACCCCGCCCTGGTCGCTGTGGCCGTCCCAGGCCCTTGCGGCCCCCGCCGCGGCCGTGGCCCCGCTGCAGCAGCCGCCGGCGCCGCCGGCACTCAGCTCCGGGCCGGCTACGAGCGCGCCGGCGGGAGTCCCGATCCATCAGGTCCGGTTCCCGCCCTCGCCGTCACCACTTCCGGCCTGGTTGGCCGAGTCATCCCCGCAGCCGGTCTACACGATGGCCTCGGAACAGCCGGCGTTCGTCCTGCAGTACGGCGGGCCCTCCAGCTCCGTGGGTCCCTACGCTGGCCTCGACGGGCCGCCGTTCCACGGAGGACCCCCTGTGTCCACCGACCCGACGCCGCCCCCCTCGCTGCTCCACACCGCCGAGCCGTACGGCCACGGCGGTCATACTCAAACACCGCCGCGCTTCGCCAAGCTCGACTTCGCCACCTACGACGGCTCCGAGGACCCCCTCAACTGGCTCAACCAGTGCGAGCAGTTCTTTCGCGGGCAGCGCACCCTCGCCTCAGAGCATACCTGGCTCGCCTCTTACCACCTCCGCGGCGCGGCACAGACCTGGTACTACGCCCTCGAGCAGGACGAGGGCGGCATGCCCCCTTGGGAGCGCTTCCGCGAGCTCTGCCTCCTTCGTTTTGGGCCACCGATCCGCGGGAGCCGCCTGGCAGAGCTAGGCCGCCTTCCCTTCACCTCCACGGTTCAGGACTTCGCCGACCGTTTCCAGGCCCTGGCATGCCACGCGTCGGGCGTGACGGCGCAGCAGCGGGCCGACCTCTTCGTCGGTGGACTTCCGGATCACATTCGCGTGGACGTGGAGCTTCGGGGACCCCAGGATCTCCAGACGGCCATGTACTACGGCCGCGCGTTCGAGCGCCGCGTGGTGGCCATCCA
This sequence comes from Thinopyrum elongatum, assembly GCA_011799875.1. Taxonomy (NCBI): domain Eukaryota; kingdom Viridiplantae; phylum Streptophyta; class Magnoliopsida; order Poales; family Poaceae; genus Thinopyrum; species Thinopyrum elongatum. Next base: position 665,466,242 of record CM022303.1, read on the forward strand.
GCAGGCATCACCGTCCCAGGCCGCTGGGCCGCTACCCTGGCCGGATGTTCCCGCGCAGGGTCGGCCTGCTCAGGCTTCCGCGGCACCCCTAGCTGCGATCGCGGCGCGCCCATTCCGCCGGCTCACCTCGGCCGAGCTACTCGAGCGTCGCCGGCAAGGGTTGTGCTTCAACTGCGACGAGCCCTACACGCCCGGCCACGTCTGCCCGCGACTCTTCTACCTGGAGGCTGCAAACTACATTGAGGAGGACGCCGTCGCCGCCGACCTGTCCGCCCCAGCTGTCGCGAAGGTGTTTGACGCTGGTTGATCACCTCGAGGAGTTCAGCAAGCGCTTCCCCACCTTACAGCTCGAGGACGAGCTGTTTGTGCAGGTGGGGACAAGTGTTATGACCGGCATATTAGGGGCTTAGCCCAGTGGGTTGTGACCCAAGTTATCTTATCGTTATTAGGGGCTTAGCCCAATTATCTTATCGTTATTAGGATCGTTTGCTTAGGAGTCAAGTAAACCTCTCTATATAAGGAGAGGAGATGTATCAATCTAATCAAGCAAGAAGCAATCATATTTGCTCGGCTTCCTTAGGGAGCCGGGAGACCTAACCCTAACCGCCTCCTCCTCTGCGCCATCTCCCTCTCAGCCGTCGCCTCCTCGCGCACGACGGCGCCCAGCCGCCGGCGGCCGCGTGTTCGTCCACGACCAGCTCCCTCCTTCCCCAACAAACTACGCCCTAGGCCTGGTAGAACCCTAGCTGTTCCTACCAATACTCCATTTCAGTGGCCTCATTTGTATCACTTTCGGTGCTGCCACGAGCCATGCTCCCTCGACCCCAACCTCCTCTACCTCCTGAAACACTTCCTCCCCTTTCTCCCGCACCCCTGCCTCCTCCTCTCCCCCCGTTCTGTCTTGGCATAGTATTTTCAAAGTTCAACAGAAGCCAGTCTCCCCATTCACAAGCAACAGGATCGTGCACACCATCCCCGCACTCCTCCACTAGGTGCCCCATCAGGCCACAAAAGTAGCAAAAGTCGGGTAGCTTTTTATAGTAAACTGGGTACTTTTTCCTCTCCTTCAAGGTTACGGGCACAAACCTGACCAGAGGCACATGAACATCAAGAAACACTCTGGCCCTAAGAAATTTAGAGGTGTTGATGAAGCCTTCATTCACTACCACGGTTATTGGCGGTTCCCCTACCTTGCGGGCTACCTTCTCTGCTAGCTCTTTCTTCCGCATCAAACCCTCCGACACCCCTTCAGTTCTTGCCCAAACTGGGATCTTATCCAGCTTGTAGTCATTAACATTGCTAAACCCGTCGTATTCCTGGATCACAACAGCTGCATTCCTAAACAGCCAAGGGACGCCGTCCATCACCCTCTTCCAATCCCCCAAACAACTGAACTGTGCAATGAATAGGTTGACACCCTTTGGTTTGAAGAAAACTTGTTGGGCCGACGACCATGCCGTGCGCATCGCGTTGTACAGAGATGAGTGGCTGAACTGACGAGTTGTATGAACTCTGAAAATCGCCAGCCACCTTATGTCCTTGACTAGATCTTCAAATTCAGCACTGAAATCGAGTTTAACTTCCTCCTCCCCACGCAGGTGCAGACCTTCAAATCTATCCTCAAGACTTGGGGGAGGTCCCCAAGCATGGTACTCCCCATCTGCTCCCTCCCGCCCCTGGCTTCCACTTCCACTCCCTGCTGCCCCCTTCTTGTCGCCGTCTCCCAGGTGGTTCTCTTCTTCAACTACAGGATCGGACTGCGCCGCCATCCTCTCCAGGTCTTCCTTCGCACCCCCACTGCCTTCCCCTGTCGCCGGTGGTTCCGCCATACGAGCTCTCACCGCGCCTCCTTGGGCCCTCGGGGACTCCCGCTCTACCGGGGAGAGCCGGCTGAGCGTGAGGAATTGGTGGACTCCGTCGCCGCCGCCGCCCGCTAGGTCGTGGACGCCGACGGAAAACAGAGTATGATTGGAATTGTATCGCTTCTAGCAAGTACCAACGACGCGTTGCTCGTAGCACTCGGGTATTGGGCCCGTTCGAACAGCCTGAGACCTGCGTACTTCCACCGCACAAGCGACACATTCAAATGATTATAGTTTAGTTCATTTTTCACCTTTTTATTTTATTTATAGTTTTAAACATTCTAAAAACATATATATCAAAAATTAATTTAATAAATTTTCGAAAATTCTTCAACGAACATTTAAAATATGTTCATGCACTGCAAAAAAACACCGGCAACCTTTTATTATTGACAGCATTCATAAAAACGTTTGTGATATTTCAAAAATGTTCAGTCGTTTATAGAAAATGTTCGGGATTTAAAAAAAATGTTTATACAATTTGTAAAGACGTTCGCGTAACTTAAATAAAATAATCTAGCATTCAGATAACCGTCTGTAACATTTTAAACAAATGTTCAGGTGTTTCAAGAAATATGTTCATGAAATGTAAAAAAAAATCATCAATAGAAAATGTATGTGTAGTTTAAGAAACGTTTCATATCATTCAAAATAATATGCAACATGTATTTGAAAAAAGTTTAACACGTGTTCGAAACCATTTCAAACATGCATTTCATTTTTTTAGACAATGTAAAATATGTTCACATTATTTAGGAAATCTTTTTGTACCACAATTTTTTTTCTTTCAAAGTGTATTTGAAAAAAGTTTACATGTATTCAGAAAAATGTTCAAAACATGTATTAAAAAACTGTTCATCCCATATTTGAAAAAAGTTCCACGAGTATCAAAAAATGTTCCACATGTATATGAAAAATGTACAATGTGTACTAAAAAAGTAGACAAGCATTGAAAAAAGGGAAAAAGAAAAAAGAAAGAAAAGATGAAAAAAAGAAAACCAACACAAAAAGCATGAAGAATAAAGAGAAAACACACACAAAAGCTTCTAAAGCCATACCTAGCTGGGCCATTGAACCTTCCCAAACACGTACATAAGAAAAGAAGAAAAACCGAAATTTAGAGGGAATGCCCAGCACGCGACACGTGGTGGCGACTAGGCGCACCACTTGACACGCTCCCAGGTAAAAAAGTGACCTTTGTGGGAGCCCCGCGAGGGGTAACCCTTAGTTAGTAGCTCCCGAGATATAGACGACACATCCTATATGTCGCCCGCAAATAGAGGTACCTTCGCTGCAGTGCCCACAGGTGGGTCAGCCCAGTTCGTGGCAGTGTGCTGCAAGTTTCTTTGTCGCTTCCTTTTTCCGTTTGTTTTTCTATTGGTTTTTTTCTTTGTTTTTATTTTTTCGTCTTTTCTTTCTGGTTCTTTCAGGCTTTGTTTTATCTTCTGGTTTTTATTTCTTTTTTATTTTATTAAAACACAGTGAGATTTTTTTGGATTCATGGTGAACAATTCATTACTACATGATGAACATTTGTTTATTTTGGTTTTTAAATACTCGGTGAACAATTCATTAATATATGATGAACATTTATTTGTTTGTTTGTTTTCTTGATACGTGATGAACAATTCATAATGGTCATCGTATTGAGAAAATTTCACAGAAAAGGTCAGCGTGATTTTAAAAGAAGTTCGCTGTATATTAATAAAATGTACATCGTATGTTAACAAAGATTCATCGTGCATTATAAAAATATTCCTTGTGTATTAAAAAAATGTTCAATTATATTAAGAAAATTGTTCAATATGTATTTAAAAGATGTTCATCTTATATTACAAAATTTCACTGTATTATAAAAACATTCATCGTATATTAAAAGAATTTTCAATGTGTATTTAAAATAATGTCCACCATATATTATAAAAATGTTTATAGTATAGAAAACTATAAAATAGAAAAACTAAAAACAGAAAGAAAAACCCATGAGGAAATCGAACAAGGAAGAAAATAAATAAGTAAACTGGCTTCTATAGTCCGCTACCATGAACGCTTGCTAGGACGGCTCAATGCGCTCACCCCTGTGAGTCGTCTCTACTGTTTGACACCTCCGGGCCTCGGATAGGATGACTCGATATATCGCTCGCGCATTTTTTTGGGTATCCCGAGACAATGGGAGCAACTAGTTAACGGGTATTCCTTCGGATTATCTCACAAATGTCACTTTTTGGGCCCTGGGAGTGTGTCAAGTGTTGCACCCAGCAGCCACCACATGTCACACGTTGGACGCTTATTTTTTTTTGGCTTTTTTCTGGGTTTTGACGGATTTTTTCTTTATTCGAAAATCAATGCTTTTCCACAAGAGCACACCATGTGCTTCCCAAATAGGGAAAATCATAATTGTGCTTCCCTGAAAAATGGAAAGTACACAACCTATGCTTCCATGAGAAGCATCGTTGTGCTTTAAAAAAAAAGGAAAAACACAGTTGTGCTTCCCAGAGAAAAGAACAAGTTGTGCTTCCCGAAAAGAGAAAAGCACAACATGTGCTTCCGTGAGAAGCATAATTGTGCTTCCCCAAAACGAAAAACATGGTTGTGCTTCCCTGAAAAAATATATGAAAAAAGTACAACCGTGCTTCCGGGTTCCAATTGTTTTCCGATTTTTGGTCTTTTTTTGGGTTTTCATTTTTTAGTTTTTATTTCCTTTTTTGATTTTCTGTCTTTTTGATTCCCCTTTTTTCATGACAAAAAATGTTCGTTGAAACCTATTAACATGGGACCTAATTTGGAAGATCTCAACATGAGAAATCCAATAATGAAAGCTTTTCGGGATTTGGGCGCATGGTTCAAGAGATAAAACGTTTTGAAAAAAAAAACTCTCAGGTTGAAACAAGTGGCGCACATGCAGTGATTTCACGAAGGTACACCTTAGCAAAAGGTACACCTTAATTAGTGATTTCGCGAAGCAATTTAGAAGGCCCAAAGCCATGTAATTTCCGTGCCTGCTTTATGACTTCGATATAAGATGCAAAGCCATACGAAAAATAGTTGTTTCTTATCCCTACTTTATGACTTCGATATCCAAGAATAATTCTGCATAATTATACTACTATTCCCTCTGTAACTAAATATAAGACATTTTTTATGTTCAAAATTTGAACTGAAAAAACGTCTTATACTTAGTTAGAAAGGTTTTACTATGCATGACAATATGTTGCTAGAATATGGATGCGGCGTGCCAGCCTCCCCGGGGTGAACATCCAACGGCTCCGATTTTATAAATAAATCCCACATATTCTAGTTTCTGTTTCCTGATTCGGGCATGGAACAACCTCAAACCATATAGGACAGAGGTGTAGAAGCCGCCTCAAGGTTGTCCACACACGCCTCTTTCTGCTTTGTCGCTCGATAAAACCATACTATAAACCAGAGTTGGGCAAGGACAGACTTCCGCAATACTTTTCTTTCCCCTCTCACAAGGTGATTAGGTAAAGTCTTCCTCTCGTCGATCTCTGCCGACGAATCCATGAATTCGCTTCCCCTTCATCTGCTGCTCTAGCGGCCAATGGAGAGGAGGGGAATCCTGATGCCTCGGCTCCGGCTAGTAGTTTGGTAGGGTTTTAGTCACTTCTTGTTTGAGCGAGTCTTCCAGGCTCCGATCCTCCTCAAGTTCGTCCATCGGGATGGATTAGACAGAGCTCCAACGTAGATTCCTGCCAGCTCCTCCGCGCAGCGAGGTTAGGATTTCTCACCCTGCATACACAACGACGAGATTTGGTGTCAGGTTCTTTAGTTCTATTCAAGGATTCAACGACAATGATGCGACTCTGTGGCGATGGTCCTTAGTGGCCCGTGCACGAAGACTTCCCAGCTGTCATCAACAAAGGTTAGGTCGGCTCCAGTATGCAAGCGGAGACAACGACACATCGGTGGCTAGTGTTGGTAGCGGCAGTGGTCGTTCGGTTGTCCATGCGCATCGACGTAATTTTTATTATGTTTGATGTGATTTGTACTTCTAGTGAATCTTTACAGTAGATCTGATCCTTAAAAAAAAGTCATAGTTCTGCAGTGCACGTGTCTGAGTAGCGAGTTGAGCACCGGCTCTTCTAGGCACACATAAACTGGGAGTTCAAAATTTTGTGTAATGGGCAATCCCATTCACACTATGAGAATGATCTTATGCAAAAGAAAAAGAGATTCCACTTCTCATGAAAGAAAAGAGATTGCCAAACTTTCAAAATTCACACACTATCCATTAAATTTTTCCTTTTAAAAGGTGTTTGGAATTGCCTGTTCGATTCCTGCAAGCTGCACCTCAACCATTTTTTTTGAATTTTTACGATGGGTTCAAATTTTTGGGAGTTCACCGAAATTTCTGGAAAACTGCTTGTTTCCGAAAATCCATGGTCTCAATTCAGCTTGTATGGAATCCGTCTTGGTCAGTTTTTTGCTAAGATGGAATTGGAATCCGCCATGGAAAAGTTGGGCCGACTATTTCACCATATATATCTGTCCCTTCTCGCGCAACAGTCATTGCAAAATTCTTTGGCAAACGTTGCGATACGACAAACCGGCCTAAGATTCCGCTGGACTCGCGTGTGTCGTGGGATCCTTGTGATCTCGAGCGTCCACTCTTGCGCCACATCATCCCACAGCCCCCCACAAACCGTCATTTTTCTTATCTTCTCACCAGAACGCTCTCCCCCACCGAAAGTGCCTTTCAGCTCCCGAGCTCACATGAGCTCGGAGAACAGTAAAATCGAAACAAATAAAAAAAAATCCAATTTTTTTGGGAGAAACATTGACAAAAGTTCTAAGTGCTTGCAAAAATTCGTCATGGAATCCCATTTCTGTAAGGCGTGGCAAAAAAAAAAAACAAATTCAGTGCCCCAATATATATATATATATATATATATATATATATATATATATATTAATTTACTTATTTTTTAGAAATTATTCAACACACATTTCATACAATTATCGACAACTTTTACATATAGAATATGTTCATGAAGTGTACAAAAATATCCGCAACTTTTTAAAATTATTGATAGCATTCATAAAAATGTATGTGACATTTCAAAAACATCCAGTCGTTTACAAAAATGTTCATACTTTAAAAATTGTTTATACAATTTTTAAAGATGTTCATGTAGCTTAACTAAAATATTGTACCATTCAAAAAAATTCTGTAAAATTTTAAAAAAATCATGTGTTTCAAAAATCTGTTCGTGAAATATTTGAAAACAATTCATCATTGTAAAAAAATGTTCACATAATTTATAAAATTGTTTTGTACCATTCAAAGTTTTGTTTCAATGTGTAGGAAAAAGTTTGACATGTATTCGGAAAAATGTTCAAAACACATATTAAAAAAATGTTCATCACATATTTGAAAAAATTTCAACGAGTATCAAAAAACTATTCCACATGTATATGAAAAATGTACATTGTGTGTTGAAAAATTAGATAAAAACATGAAGAAAATCGACACAAAAAGCACGAAGAAAAAAGAGAAAAACCACACAAAAGCTTCTAAGATCGACCAAGCTGGTCCGTTGAACCTTCCCGAAACCGTTCTGGGAGCTATTGTATTGGGCCGGCCCGCTAGCCTCACACCAGAGGTGAGACGATGTCTCAAAATAACACCCAGAGGTGAGACGAACGCTTCTCTCGGTACGGGTGAGATATAGTGAAATCACCAGTTAAGGGTTACCTCTGGTAAAGATCACTCCCCACCTCTTTATGTGTTGACAAGTGATGTAATGCATGTGTGCCACTTGTCGCAACCTGGGAGTTTCCTTTTTTTTCTTCTTTTCTTCCGTAGCTTCGTTTATTTAAAATGTTTATCTCCTGAACCGTGAGTCCTAATTTAGAACCGTTTTCACTGTTAGACTTCTTGGTCGAAATCTTGGAAACTAGATCCAATGTTAATGTGTTTCGATGAATTTTTTTCTTCATGAAAATAAAAAAACGAATACTGAAAAAGCGAGAACGGAATAGAAAAGCAATCCGAACAAGGAAAAAGGAAACCGTAAAAAATCGGCAAAACGAATATGAAAAAACATGCTGATGGTGTCCTAGATATCGGGGTACTAACCCAGCTGGCCTATAGTCCTCGGGTGGGCAGGTGGGCCTTGTTCTCTTCAAGTTGGACTCCAGGAGCTGCGTGCCGAGACGTGATCAAGGAGGCTTCTGCAAAAGACTTGGCGTATACTCCAAGACATCTCTAGCCGCCTCCATGTGATCCTCTGGATAACGACCATGTAACCCTAGGAGCCCTACCTGGCGTGTATATAAGACAAGGGGTTTAGCCCGTAGAGGGGACCAAATCACAATTACATTCACCTAGCCCTAGAGTTAGAACACAACTTACGATCTCGAGGTAGATCAAATCTGTATTCGATACATCTCCATCAAGATAAACAAGAGCATGGCGTAGGGTTTTACCTCCGTCAGGAGGGCCTGAACCTGGGTAAACATCGTCTCCCCTGTTCCTGTTACCACCGATCTGAGATCCACTGCTCGGGACCCCATACCCCGAGGTCTGTCGGATTTCACACCGACACTGGTGCTTTCATTGAGAGTTCCGCTGTGAAGATCAACAAAGGATTGATGGGTTCGTCGGTCAACGACTCCGATCTCCAAAACACAATCCCCGTGCTCGCAACCCCCATCGCGGAGACGCCCCTTCTCCTTCATGAACAAGGAGCGATCAATGACCTTTCCTCGGCCCCGGCCAAACTCCTCGTAAAGAGAGAAGGGCCGAGGTACTTCATGGAAAGTGATTCTGACGGCGGCCCGCCAGAAGCAGCCGACGAGCCTGATCTTCAAATCAGCTCGGCCGGAATGGCGACTACGCGCCCTTCGCAGGCTAAAAGAGACGGGGCATCAAGCCCACGGTCCATAAAAATCGAAATCCATCGCCCACCCACCTCCCCCATAGAGTATCGCCCTGATAGCTCGGGCCCTCCCGATGTCTGGGATCTTGCCTACGTGCGGCAACTACCTGACGAATCGATCAGGCAATTCTGGGACAGATTTTCATCTGTTACAGACAACATACCGGACTAGTAGGACTCAGATATAATAGCAGCCTTTCAGTGCGGATGCAAAGATATCAGCGTTTCGAACGTCCTTACTCGCCGCTGTGGTCAAACGCTTCCAGAACTATGCGATCTGGTGTCGAGATTTTGCAACATCGAAGACGTCTGGCTGGCACGGAAAATGACAAATTCAATCTGTGACAATAAGCTGCAGCATGGTAGGCCCGCACCTCGGCATGAGCCCCGCACATAGGACACATCGGTCAATTGACCTGGAAAAAGAAGAAAATCGCTGGCCGCTCTGGGACAACCCTAGATGGTTTCTTGGATAAGCCATGCCCAATACACTCTATCTTGCTAAATTCCTACCCCACCCACAGCCTTGGCGACTGTTGGGTGATGAGACATGTGGCCAAAGGAGGCCTAACCCTCCTCACTGGCATGACCTAGCATGTAGAAGAATCCTCGAGCAACGACGAAGTCATGATGATTTATGAAACCTTTACGTCCAATAGCCAACGCAAGCGGGCCCTCCGAGAAGTAAATTCCATTCGGCAAGTACAAGCTTAGGGCGCATGGATAGACACGCCAATCACCTTCGATCATAAAGATCAGCCGAGGTCTACCCCGAATAGGTGGCCCGCCGTGCTGGTCCTCGACCCAATTGTGGGCAGCTGCTGCCTTCGGAAAGTACTCATGGATGGCGGCAACAACCTAAACCTAATTTACGTGGATACTCTGGAGAAGATGCAAATCGATAAATCGCGCATCGAACAGAGCCAAACCACCTTCAAAGGTATAATACCGGGACAAGAAGCGCGTTGCAGCGGGAAAATCACCTTGGACGTGGTCTTCGGAACACCGAACAATTACCAATCTGAAGATTTACATTCCATATCGCCCCTTTCAAGAGCGGTTATCACGCCCTCTTGGGGCGGGATACCTTTTCAAGGTTCCAAGCAGTCCCACACTACAGCTACATGAAGCTCAAAATGCCGGGCCCCAATGGGATCATAACTATCTCCAGCAACGTAAACCCGACAGAGCGCTCAAGGCCGAAAATAAAAACGACGTCTCTTGCCCTGGAATCTCTATCCGAAGCCTTCAGGGCCAAAGAACTTACGTCATTATGAGCCGAAGTCGACCGGGACAATATCATCCTTGACAAACGGCCGAAGTCAAACTCGTTGAAGCCGGCCGACGATATAGTCAAATTCCATGTACACCCCACAGACCCAAGCAAAACGGCGTCAATTGGGGCAAATCTCGGGCCAAAAATTAATGAGGGCCTGCGCAATTTCCTTAGGGAAAACTGATATATTCGCCTCGCATCCTTCGGATATGCCAGGAATACCCCGCAGGCTCGCTGAGCACAGCTTGAATATCTTACATGGCTATAAGCCCATCAAGAAAGCACTTTGGCATTTCTCCAATCCGAAGCGTCAAGCGATGGGCGCGGAAATGGCCAAACTTCTTGAGGCTGGATTCATAATAGACATCAAACACCCCGATTGGCCTACCAATCTGGTCATGGCACCAAAGAAGGATAAGTCCTGGCGCCTGTGCGTTGATTTCAAAGACCTCAATAAGGCTTGCCCCAAGGACCCCTTGTGACGGCCCCGGCTTAATCGTTCACTAACCACACACGCAAATGCACACGATCAAGCCTAAGGACTCACTTGAAGATATCACAACTCAACTCTAAAACATAAACAAAATCATCCAAGCTTTATATTACAAGCCAGGGCCTCGAGGGTTCGAATACATAGCTCGATGGCATACAAGTGTCAGCGGAAGCATCAGATATCTGAGTACAGATATTACAGAAGAACAGATAGGCCTTTAACAAGGCGGGGCAAAATAAAACACTATGATCGAAAGGCGCAGGCCTCCTGCCTGGGACCCTCCGAACCTACTCCTGGTCATCGGTCGGCTCCTCGTAGTAGTACTCGCCGGGAGGGTAGTAGTAGTAGTAACCGTCGGCGGGGGCAGCAGGCTCAGGGGCTCCGTCATCTGATTGCGACAAATGGACAAGGGGAGAAAAAGAAAGCAAAGCAAACGTGAGTACTCATCCGAAGTACTCAGCAAGCAAGGATCTACACTAAATATGCAACATTATCAAAAGGGAGGCTGTATATGTGGACTGGGCTGCAGAAATGCCAGAATAGAGGGGAAAGCCTAGTCCTATCGAAGACTAGCATCTTCATCATCTTCAGCGGTCTTGCAGCATTAGAAGAGTGCAGAATAACATAATGTAAAGTAACAGTAGTGTCTTCAACCTCGCCCAGAGATCCTTCCTCGACTCCCTGCGAGAAAGAAATCCCAGAGCCATACTATCCAGTTATCATCTCAAGTCACCAGTTCTAGTTGTACCGATCGGGATACAACTCTGAGTGTCCGTTACCGTAGGACAGGCTATCGATAGATTAGTTCTTCCCTGCAGGGGTGCACCAACCTACCCACCACGCTCGATTAACTCCGGCGGATACACTTTTCTGGGTCATGCCCGACCTTGGCCAAACGATATGCCGCAACCCGACCAAATACTTAACAGAGAGGTCAGCACGCCGGACTAACCTATGCCCCCAGGGGTCTTGGGCCATCGCCCCGGATGCTCCTGCACGTTGCGTACACCGCCGGTGAGCAGACCTAGCAACCCCTTAATACAAGCGCGGTTGCGTTACCAGTCCAACCCAGCGTGTGCCGCTCAGTTGCTGACGTCTATTAAGCTTCGGCTAAAGTACACGACGTAGAACGCCCATACTATGCCCACGTGATGGTTAGTGCTATCAGGCCAGAGGCCCCTCGGATCAAATATCCAAACCGTTAGTGTGTTGGTAGTGCGGAAACGAGCAGAGACTCATGAAAGATGTGACCCCGTCGCCCCGTCTCAAGGACTTGCGGCAAGGGCTAAGAATGCCCGGCCATGCCTCGTGTTCAACTCTCGGGCACCATCCAGGTCCACCCGACTCCATATCACTCTCATCATAATCTCGTGCGGGTACCCCTCAGGGCCGACCCCTCTTTATCTAGATTAAACAGTATCAACAGTAATGTAAAGGCATCCGTGTGGCTACCTTATCAAGAAGGAATCCGGGGCATCACCCTTGTCGGATTCCCACCTGACGTAACATCAAGGTGAACTATAGAGGCATCACCCTCGAGGTCCACACTTGAGCAGTTGCGCGATGGTGTCGTTATCGGGGGTGGTGTAGGAGGAATCACCCTCGCTATCAGAAGTGCTGACGAGGTATCACCCTCGGCACTCGATAGTAACCCAGTAGTGTCGAGCAACTAAGGGGAAGTGACGTGCTGTGTCGGGGCCTGGTCTTCGATCCCGTTGAATGGGTCTTCTAATAATCCAGCGGGGCGGTCGGGATACAGTGGGGTCTCTGAGGTGTCTCTACCCAACCTATACTAAACAATTTAGGATAAGCAGGTAGGTAACAATAACAGGTTACAATAAACAGGCTATGCAGCAGATATAGGATAACAACAGCAGTAACTTCTAATGCAAGCATAAGAGGGAAGAGAGTGGGCGATATCGGAATGCTCAAAAGGGGGGGGGGTGCTTGCCTGGAAGCTCGGCGGCAAGGGTCTGATCGTCAGGAGCGTAGTCAACCTCTGGAGCTACGTCAGTCTCGGGAGCTACGTCGACGTCGGGGTCTATCGAGAGAGAAGAGGGGGAAGAAACATATAAATGCACAGCAGACGATGCAATACAGGGCATGTTATGCTAGGATGCAGTGCAGGGTTGCCTAAAGATGCACCTAAGTCATTTTAGTTATTTTAGGATTAACGCGGGATTTATTATCCGGTGATTATGCACTATTCATATACCGGATACGGACGGAAAGTTATGGGTTCTCCTACGTAGGGGGTTCCGACATAAAAACAGACGACATGATCAGATTCGTCTCGTCGTTCTGAGCAACTTTCATGTACAAAGTTTTTCGATCTGAGCTATGGTTTATTTATTATGAATTTTCAAAGTTTTTAGCAATTTCTGGATTTTACTGATTTATCTTTATTTCGAAAATGCCACTGCACCAGAGATGCACCAGACAGGCTGATCTGTGGGTCCAGTCAATTGCTGACTCAGCAGTTGACTGGTCAAAGGGCTAGGGTCCCACATGTCAGTGTCTTTAGCTAATTATCAGGGTTTAGTTAATTTAACTGGGGGTTAATTAGAGGGGTGGGACCCAGTGTCATTGACTGTTAGTAGTTTGACTAATTAAACCTAACTCTAATCGCTACAGTAAAAGGCCCACGGTCAGTGGCTATTAGTAGTTTAGTTAGGGCCTAATCTAACGGTTAATGCCTCGGACCCACTGGTCATGGCCCAGGCGATGTTAAAACGCTCGCACGCGCCGGCGGCGAGGCCCGACGCGGCGGCGGTGGCCGGAACTTGGCCTCCGGCGACCATTCGAGCGGTGGCTGGCACGGATCGGTAGAGGGGCTCACCGCGCATCCCATGACGCAAACGGCCGGCGCGTGGATGGTCGGAATCGACCGCGATGGTGATGATGGCGGCGGCGAGGCTCGGTGGTTGCATGGGCGCAGTGCTGCGGAATGCCGGCGACCAAACGAAGCATACCGGCGGATTCTACGGAGCACCCGGAGCTCGCCCATGGGCTCGGGCACGACTGCTGCTGCTCCGAATGACGGCGGCGATGGCAACGGGCGGCGCCGGAACTACGGATGCGGCGGTGTTGGCGCTACGGGGGAAGTATGAGAGAGGGGAGGGGTCGCAGTGGACCGGAGGCTCACAGTGGAAGTCGCGGGCGAGCTCGGGGACGCGGGGTGACGTGCGGTGGTGACGACGAGGCGTACGGCGGCCGGAGAAGAGGAATCCGAGCTCGGAGAAGATGCGGAGCTCCCCGAGACGAACTGGTGGTCCAGGGATATGGGGATGGCCACAGCGCAGCTCCGGGACGCCTTCCCGAGCGCCAGTGAGGTCGGTGGCCACGCCACTGACGAGGCAGCGGCGACGGCCGCATCGGGTGGGGCTCCAGATCGGGAGAGGAAAGGGGAGCGAGGAGAAATGGCTAGGGGGAGGGAGAGAGTGAGCAGGGGGGTGCCGGGGGAGAAGAACGGGGGGAGTTCTTATCCCCTCCGCCCGACTGCCCTGTCGCCGTGGCGGCCAGCGACCGGAGCGGCAGGCTCCAGCCATGGTGGTAGTGACACGAGGGGGAGGAGTAGGTGGGTTGGGCTGGGAACTGTAGCCAGCAGGCCGAGGCACAGTGAAACGTTTTCTCTGTTTTCCTCTGTTTCCTTTTTGTTTCCCTTTATAATTTTTGCTCTGCATTTCCCTTGGCACCAAACACTATTTGTAAATTGCACAACTTGTTCCAAAAATCACTATGCAGTATTCCCTACTACCTCAAAAAGTTTGGGAGTATTTTGAATTCATTTGAATCTTATTTAAATTGAATTGGATTTAAATAACTGCTTCGGGTACTGTTTTTGGGAGTTGGGGTCATTTTAGTAATTCAATTAATGTTTATTATATTTTTATAATTGCTTTGAGAATATTTGAAACATTATGAACATTTTAGTTCCTGGAATTGAACAACTTTTATTTTCACTTCAAGTTTGAAAATCCATTTGGATTGGAATTGGAAATGAGATATGATGCAATGATGATCAAGCATAGTTAATCATGGTGACTTGGCACGATCAGAGGGTGATCACTATGGTGTGAGGCTGGGGATGTTATAAATCTCCTCCACTACAAGAAATCTCGTCCCGAGATTTAAGTGGGGAAGAAAAGGATGACTTTGGGAGAACTGACCCTTATAGGGTTAATTATCGGGTGATCATTTCAGGAAATGTGGCAGAAGTATCTCTCGAGTTGAAACTTTAAGGAAAATATTGAGAGCAAAATAGGAAGGTACAATAAGAAGTTTCAGGCGAATGGACATTCGATCGACTCCTGAATAGAGTGTGAGAAGTGGGTTCAGAGCATCGGGAATAGATAAATTCTCGGAGGGTGACTCGTGATAACACACAAAGTCAATTACATAGAATATTTCGGAATCAGGGATATACAGGAGAGTCAGGTTCCGATCCTGTGGAACTGTGGGGGGGTGTCGATTATAAGTAGGGTGAACGGTGACATATTAACGGTCACGACATCAAGGTATGTCAGAGGATAGTCTGTCAGTTATGTCGGTAACATCGTCGGTACCAAGGGCAAGGGACGAAGAGAACCATTTTCCTGCTCGTTAAAATGGGGCAGACCAATAGGCAAAGTTCTCGTCCATCGGTGGTTACCGGAATGTCATCAACAATAGTATCAGGGTCTCACTGACAGAGTTGTAGACCGGGGTGTTTTATAAGCAGGGAATTATTTCTGCTTACATCATATAGATCACAAGAAAGGTTAAACAAAACAATGGAAAGAAAAATGTGTTTACACACAATAATTGGGAGTATATCCTGTCCAAGGAAAAGCGGAGCATGATATACATGATGGGACAGCAAGTTCAAAAGCTTTTAGGTAAAGGGGCGAGGGATGAATCATGATATTACCCATGCAATGGTGTTTGGATAATTGATCGAGAAGCATTTGGCAATGTGTTTCCAATGTTCTTGTTGATATTCGGAATACCACTATCATGCTTCGAGGTAGCAATGATATGGTGTCAAGTAAAGATTGGGTTCGAAGATCTCAAGAGATACCGAGAAACAATTCTAAGATTATCTCAGAACACAAGGAATAACCAAGCACAACCAGGTATGTGTTGGCAGAGAGTGAAGGATGTCATTGATGATATCACAAATCATCGAAGAGCAAGGATGGTAATTCTCAACATGTATTCGATCGATATCCTGAAACAGGTCAGTATATTGATGAGGATCACGACAGATTTTGTCGAGGTACTATGAAGAGGCCATCGAACAGCGACGGCATCAAGCAAAAGGAATGATGAAGCGAAAGGTTATTGGAACTACGGATACGACACAAGCTTGAATTCAAGCTTGTTGTTCAAGGTGGAATGATAAGATGAGGAAGATTGACGTAAGCTTGGCTCATCGTCAGAAGTTGCTCCGGTTATAGGGACCAGGTAACACAGTTGAAATTTGCACAATAGGGATATAGACGATCCGGTTAGAAAGGAATCGAAGGTTTATTAAATTCGTAAGCAACAAAAATTACTTAGAGTTATTGAATCATAGTGCGGAATCTATTCACTTACCGGTGTCCTCAAGTGACCAACAACTCAGAACCCGGGGATATTGGAATTGGTGATCAATAATAGTTTGATGAAGAACTCATAAGAAGTTATGTAGTTCCTGTGATATTCCCGAGATACCAGGGGGTAACACTCGAGGGTAAATCAATATAGAGGTTGGGCAGGCATATTGGTTTGCAAAAGACAAGTGCCTTAACTTGTTCGAGAAAATGGAATCAAGGAAAAATTATGATCGGAACCACGACCACAAAGGATCAACTCACAGGTACAGATGAACCTTTAAGAGAAGCTTCCATGATAAGTTCTGCATCGGGTCCATGGGCATGAACACAAAGGTTCAAGGTCGACTCCCACTTCATCAATGCATAACCTTTCATTCACTCCTCGTTTTCGAAGAATTTTGTAGTTCTGAAGATTTGTCTGGTGAAGCACCAGAAGAGTATGACTCGTAGAAGTTTCTGGGTTCTCGCAGATGGCAGAAGCATAGATACAACCCATCGGGACATTTTACGAGTCTATACAACCATCAACCAGAGCAAGGGATACAAGTTCAAAAGCAAAGTGTCGAAGTTAAAGCAGATGATACAATTTACTGAAGATATTTGTAACAGGGAAGAACTCACAAGGGTATTGAATACGATGGACAGTGTCGGGTATAATCCAACAGGGATTTGGCGGTCCACAAGGGATCTGATGTGAGTAACGGTACTCAACCAGAAGAAGAAAGAATGCAAAGGCATCGGATTATAGAATCATCTGATTAAGCTGCAGCTTAAATATGAAGGGTTTACGATTCCAAAATCGGGGAACCAGAGGCAAAGGCTCTGATAAAAGATGAGTATGTTGAATAGAATTAGATGGCCAATCAATCAAGGATTGATTTTCTGAGAACCAGTTCATGTCCAGAATGACGTCTGAGCCGGAAGGATGAATTAGTAGGAAATAATCTGATGATTGTGAGTATTTGTAGCAGATTGAATCAAGGGACGCAAATGGCATTGACAAGGAATGTCAACGAAGATTACTAGACATAGGGAATTAACCATGAGGCAAGCAGGTAAGAATTTCAAGGGTAATAGGGTGCAGAGAATTTTCGGAAGATCGATTGACAGTGGGAAGTATGTTGCGAAGCACATGATCAACTAGGGATGAACGAATCCCTGATAAGTGTGGGGAATTATTCGTAGGTGTGTTCAGGCGGAGAAGAACTGCAAGGCAGTAGGTTCAGAGAATTCTCAAAACGTCGGATAATGTTTCGATATGTCAGATAGAAATCGAAAGTAACTAGAATGAATATATGAGCGACAGTTGTATCTAGTTATCCATTGGAGTTTATCGGTGGTCAGGAACTGCAAAGCAGTGGGCACAGGGTCTCGGGAACATCGAGAAGTATCTTCAGAGTCTTCTGGCGAAGCAAGCGGTCATCGGTAGTGAAGGGGCTCTCCGGGAGAAAGTGGTTACGAGATCCTAATGCCAGAGTTAGTAAAATCTTTAACCCGAATAGAAGAGAGATCAGAGTCCCAGAGTATAGATGAGGAATAAAAGACCTAATACCACCCAGTTGGCGACGTCGGCCCGTAAGCCACACAGCCAAGTTAGTAAAATAGTTTTGGACCACTAGACTCAACTTCGGCCAAGGAGTTGGAAAGGGGGGTTCCTACAGGCAGTCGGCTCTGATACCAACCTGTGATGACCCCGGCTTAATCGTGCACTAACCGCATATGCAAATGCACACGATCAAGCCTAAGGACTCACTTGAAGATATCACAACTCAACTCTAAAACATAAATAAAATCATACAAGCTTTATATTACAAGCCAGGGCCTCGAGGGCTCGAATACATAGCTCGATGGCATACAAGTGTCAGCGGAAGCATCAGATATCTGAGTACAGATATTACAGAAGAACAGATAGGCCTTTAACAAGGCGGGGAAAAATAAAACACTACGATCGAAAGGCACAGGCCTCCTGCTTGGGACCCTCCGAACCTACTCCTGGTCGTCGGTCGGCTCCACGTAGTAGTACTCGCCGGGAGGGTAGTAGTAGTAGTAACCGTCGGCGGGGGCAGCAGGCTCAGGGGCTCCGCCATCTGATTGCGAGAAGTGGATAAGGGGAGAAAAAGAAAGCAAAGCAAACGTGAGTACTCATCCGAAGTAATCAGCAAGCAAGGATCTACACTACATATGCAACATTATCAAAAGGGAGGCTGTATATGTGGACTGAGCTGCAGAAATGCCAGAATAGAGGGGAAAGCCTAGTCCTATCAAAGACTAGCATCTTCATCATCTTCAGCGGTCTTGCAGCATTAGAAGAGTGCAGAATAACATAATGTAAAGTAACAGTAGTGTCTTCAACCTCGCCCAGAGACCCTTCCTCGACTCCCTGCGAGAAAGCAATCCCAGAGCCATACTATCCAGTTATCATCTCAAGTCACCAGTTCTAGTTGTACCGATCGGGATACAACTCCGAGTGTCCGTTACCGTAGGACAGGCTATCGATAGATTAGTTCTTCCCTGCAGGGGTGCACCTACTTACCCACCATGCTCGATTAACTCCGGCCGGACACACTTTTCTGGGTCATGCCCGACCTCGGCCAAACGATACGCCGCAACCTAACCAAATACTTAATAGAGAGGTCAGCACGCCGGACTAACCTATGCCCCCAGGGGTCTTGTGCCATCGCCCCGGATGCTCTTGCACGTTGCGTACACCGCCGGTGAGCAGACCTAGCAACCCCTTAATACAAGCGTGGTTGCGTTACCAGTCCAACCCAGTGTGTGCCGCTCAGTTGCTGACGTCTATTAAGCTTCTGCTGAAGTACACGACGCAGAACGCCCATACTATGCCCACGTGATGGTTAGTGCTATTAGGCCAGAGGCCCCTCGGATCAAATATCCAAACCGATAGTGTGTTGGTAGTGCGGAAACGAGCAGAGACTCACGAAAGATATGACCCCGTCGCCCTGTCTCGAGGACTTGCGGCAAGGGCTAAGAATGCCCGGCCACGCCTCGTGTTCAACTCTTGGGCACCATCCAGGTCCACCCGACTCCATATCACTCTCATCATAATCTCGTGCGGGTACCCCTCAGGGCCGAGCCGTCTTTATCCAGATTAAACAGTATCAACAGTAATGTAAAGGCATTCGTGTGGCTACCTTATCAAGAAGGAATCCGAGGCATCACCCTCGTTGGATTCCCACCTGACGTAACATCAAGGTGAACTATAGAGGCATCACCCTCCTGGTCCACACTTGAGCAGTTGCGCGACGGTGTCGTTATCGGGGGTGGTGTAGGAGGAATCACCCTCGCTGACCACGACCGATTAACTAACCTACAAGGTAATCATCAGAAGTGCTGACGAGGTATCACCCTCGGCACTCGATAGTAACCCAGTAGTGTCGAGCAACTAAGGGGAAGTGATGTGCTGTGTCGGGGCCTGGTCTTTGATCCCGTTGAACGGGTCTTCTGATAATCCAGCGGGGCGGTCGGGATACAGTGGGGTCTCTGAGGGGTCTCTACCCAACCTATACTAAACAATTTGGGATAAGCAGGTAGGTAACAATAACAGGTTACAATAAACAGGCTATGCAGCAGATATAGGATAACAGCAGCAGCAGTAACTTCTAATGCAAGCATAAGAGGGAAGAGAGTGGGCGATATCGGAATGCTCAAAAGGGGGGGGGGGGGGGTGCTTGCCTGGAAGCTCGGCGGCAAGGGTCTGATCGTCAGGAGCGTAGTCAACCTCCGGAGCTACGTCAGTCTCGGGAGCTACATCGACGTCGGGGTCTATCGAGAGAGAAGAGGGGGAAGAAACATATAAATGCACAGCAAACGATGCAATACAGGGCATGTTATGCTAGGATGCAGTGCATGGTTGCCTAAAGATGCACCTAAGTCATTTTAGTTATTTTAGGATTAACGCGGGATTTATTATTCAATGATTATGCACTATTCATATACCGGATACAGACGGAAAGTTATGGGTTCTCCTACGTAGGGGGTTCATACATAGAAACAGACGACACGATTAGATTCGTCTCGTCGTTCGGAGCAACTTTCATGTACAAAGTTTTTCGATCTGAGCTATGGTTTATTTATTATGAATTTTCAAAGTTTTTAGCAATTTCTGGATTTTTCTGATTTATCTTTATTTTGAAAATGCCAGGTAATTTGCTAGGTGCACCCGGTGCACTGCACCAGAGATGCACCAGACAGGCTGATCTATGGGTCCAGTCAACTGCTGACTCAGCAGTTGACTGGTCCACGGTTGACTGGTCAAAGGGCTTGGGGTCCCACATGTCAGTGTCTTTAGCTAATTATCAGGGTTTAGTTAATTTAACTGGGGGTTAATTAGAGGGGTGGGACCCAGTGTCATTGACTATTAGTAGTTTGACTAATTAAACCTAACTCTAATCGCTACAGTAAAATGGGGCCCACCGTCAGTGGCTATTAGTAGTTTAGTTAGGGCCTAATCTAATGGTTAACGCCCCGGGCCCACTGGCCATGGCCCAGGCGATGTTAAAATGCTCGCACGCGCCGGCGCCGAGGCCCGACGCGGCGGTGGTGGCCGGAACTTGGCCTCCGGCGACCATTCGAGCGGTGGCTAGCACGAATAAGTAGAGGGGCTCGCCGTGCATCCCATGACGCAAACGGCCGGCGCGTGGATGGTCGGAATCGACCGCGACGACGACGATGGTGGCGGCGAGGCTCGGTGGTTGCACGGGCGCAGTGCTGCGGAATACCGGCGACCAAACGAAACATACCGGCGGATTCTACGAAGCACCCGGAGCTCACCCATGGGCTCGGGCACGACTGCTGCTGCTCCGAATGACGGCGGCGATGGCAACAGGCGGCGCCGGAACTACGGATGCGGCGGTGTTGGCGCTACGGGGGAAGTAGGAGAGAGGGGAGGGGTCGCGGTGGACCAGAGGCTCACAGTGGAAGTCACGGGCGAGCTCGGGGACGCGCGGTGGTGACGACGAGGCGTACGGCGGCCGGAGAAGAGGAAGCCGAGCTCGGAGAAGATGCGGAGCTCCCCGAGATGAACTGGTGGTC
Organism: Thinopyrum elongatum; assembly: GCA_011799875.1. Classification (NCBI taxonomy): domain Eukaryota; kingdom Viridiplantae; phylum Streptophyta; class Magnoliopsida; order Poales; family Poaceae; genus Thinopyrum; species Thinopyrum elongatum. The sequence goes on from CM022303.1 coordinate 665,487,403, forward strand.
CAGGGAGATGGGGATGGCCACGGCGCAGCTCCGGGACGCCTTCCCGAGCGCCAGTGAGGTCGATGGCCGCGCCACTGATGAGGCAGCGGCGATGACCGCGTCGGGTGGGGCTCTAGATCGGGAGAGGAAAGGGGAGCGAGGAGGAATGGCTAGGGGGAGGGAGAGAGTGAGGAGGGGGGGTGCCAGGGGAGAAGAATGGGGGGAGTCCTTATCCCCTCCGCCCGACTGCCCTGTCGCCGTGGCGGCCAGCGACCGGAGCGGCAGGCTCCAGCCATGGTGGTAGTGACATGAGGGGGAGGAGTAGGTGGGTTGGGCTGGGAACTGTAGCCAGTAGGCCGAGGCACAGTGAAACGTTTTCTCTCTTTTCCTCTGTTTCCTTTTTGTTTCCCTTTATAATTTCTGCTCTGCATTTCCCTTGGCACCAAACACTATTTGTAAAATGCGTAACTTGTTCCAAAAATCACTATGCAGTATTCCTTACTGCCTCAAAAAGTTTGGGAGTATTTTGAATTCATTTGAATCTTATTTAAATTGAATTGGATTTAAATAACTGCTTTGGGTACTGTTTTTGGGAGTTGGGGTCATTTTAGGAATTCAGTTAATGTTTATTATATTTTTATAATTGCTTTGAGAATATTTGAAACATTATGAACATTTTAGTTCCTGGAATTGAACAACTTTTATTTTCACTTTAAGTTTGAAAATCCATTTGGATTGGAATTGGAAATGAGATATGATGCAATGATGATCAAGCATAGTTAATCATGGTGACTTGGCATGATCAGAGGGTGATCACTGTGGTGTGAGGCTAGGGATGTTACACCCCTTCCCATTACCACGCATTGATCAGATAATGGACGCCACAGCCGGACACGATTTGTTATGCTTTCTTGAAGCCTACTCCGGATACCATCAAATAAAGATGAAGGACTCCGACCAGGCTGCAACAACATTTATCACGCCCTACGGGCCATTCTGCTTCAACACAATGCCCTTTGGGCTGAAGAACGCTGGTGCTACATACAAGCGCATGATCCAATCATGACAGAAAAAACACATCGGAAAAACCATCGAGGCCTACGTCGACGATGTGGTTGTCAAAACCAAACACTTCGGAAAATTGGTCGACAACCTCCGTGATACATTTGCCAACCTGCGGGAATATCAAATTCAACTCAACCGAAAGAAATGTGTCTTCGGAGTACCAGCTGGCAAGCTCCTCAGCTTCATTGTATCTAGTCGAGGAATCGAGGGCAATCCGGCAAAAATACTAGCCTTGGACCGATTGGAGGTGCCAACCAAGCTCAAGCATGTTCAAAAACTAGCAGGCTTGTCGTGGTGATCTCACGGCAGATGCCATGGGATGGCTAAAAGAGGGGATAGGGACAAGGGCACCGGTGGGCTCCAGAGGCAAGGTCGGTACGAGCGAGCGCGAGACGCAAGACGTACCCAGGTTCGGGGCTATCCAGAGAGATAATACCCCTAGTCCTGCCGAGTGTGGTTTATATGAGGTGGATACAAGCTTGCTCCTAGAGCTGTTTTGGGGAGGAAGGAAGACATGCCAGTGCATAGGCTGCTCCTTCTCTGTGTGTGTGTGGCTAAGCTTAACCGGTGGATCGACCCTCTGCTTGGAGGGGCACTGGGGGGGTCTTATAGGCTGCCCCCCGGGGTTACAATGGTAAAGTTACATGGGCGCGGGGCCTTGATGTCAGCGTTTAGGAGCCGACGGTGGGGGCCGCCGGGTCTGCCGGGTCCGCCGGGTGCGGGCCGTACCGGGGCCGCCGGGCCCAGGTACGGCCGGCTGCTGGGTACTGTTGGCATGCCATGCCAGCCGTCATGGGATGGCAACGCCGTCTTGCTACAGGGTTGCACCTCCGAGACGCCGCCCGCCCCAGGTGGTGGCTTGGTTGGCACGACTGCCGCGCCCGCCGGGGCCGACGCAAAGGAGGGATCACTGTAGCCATGCTTACTTGTCGTTGGAGATTGGCCTCTTGGGACCAGCCAGCGTGCGCCAGCCAGCTGGCCGGGTTGCGGCACCTGGCCGGGTTTCGCTGGGAAGCCGGCCAGGGCAAGCCGGATTGATGGGCGTTGCTGGCCCCGATGTTTTTGAAAAGGATCTAGGTTCCGTTGCCTGCCCTGGGTCCATCCCCCCGATAGTAGTCCCCGAAGCTGTGAAGGCTCGCCGGCTTCAAGCAGGGGGGACTTCGCAGTTTCACCCCCTTGAGAAGGCGGCTGGATTAATGAAGCTTGCGACCGCCGGGTCCGGGCAACACGCACTGTGTGCCGGCTTCCAGAAGACGGATCACGGCACCCCGGCATGGGCGGGAAACCGAGGCGTCCGCTGAGTCTTGAAGGGGAAGGGACGCGCCTCCCGCGGCCTGACGCATGCGCCACATGGTGAACAGCGGCCGGTGAGGCCCTGCTAGGCCACGCGCGCGATGGGAAGCAACATCGGGCTGGGCCCCACCACGCCGCACCCTCGGCCCACGCGCAGGGATTTATTGTGGCTGCCGCAGATGGTTGCGCTTCTCTAACTAATTAAATCATGGGGGAAACGTGACCACAAAATGCGCGGAAGTGGAATCGTGGGCGCAGCCGATCCCACTTCCCCACGTCTTGGCGCGGTTATAAAGCGGAGGGAGGGAGCGGCGGAGACGCTCACACACGCTCCCCTTGCTCTCCCTTCGTCTTCCTCGTCTCCTTCTCCTCCGAATCTCGAGCATGCCCGTGCCGAAACGCCAGGCGCCGCCCATAGTGCCCACCGACCGCACTAGCCTTCTTCTTGCCGCCGCGCTCCGCACCTTCGACGAGTTCCATTGATGGCATGGCTAAAGGGCTCATGGGAGGGGTTCGAGACCACCGACGATGATATCCAGTACCTTCGCGACACCGGGTGACTGCCGTCGGCGACGGAGGTGGCTACGCGTGTGGCCGGGGGGGGGGTGGTGGGGAGGGGGGGGAGACGGAGCCACACCCACAGGAGGGCGAGTGCGTGGTCTTCCTCAGCCATTTCAAGTGCGGGTTTGGCCTCCCCGCGAGCGCCTTCTTCCATGCTTTCCTCTCCTTCTTCGGGCTGCAACCACACCACCTTAGTGCCAACGCTGTACTGCAGCTCGCCGGCTTCGCCATGCTGTGCGAGGATTACTTGGGCATGGAGCCGAACATGGAGCTCTCGAGCTACCTCTTCTTTCTCAAACAACAGGGGCCAGAGGCTGGGGCCATGTCCGACTGCGGGGCCACCGTCGTCTCGGTCCGGTCGAACGGGGTGTTCCCCAAGATGCCCCTGGAGGATTCTGCCAAGAAATGGCAGAACTCTTTCTTCTACGTGCGCAACGCCGGCGGAGGAGCGGACGCCATCAACCTGCCACCGTTCATCAACGAGCAGCCGCTCGCCAAGATGAACTGGGGCTACATGCCCAAGAACGCGCCGCAGGGGCTGCTGAATCTGTGCAGCCGGATCATGGAGATGACGGCACATGAGAGGCTCACCGGGACGGATCTTGTCGCCGCTTTCATCGCGCGCCGGGTGCTGCTGCTGCAACGCCGGGCGCACATCATCGGCTTGATGGCGGATCGACAGGAGCCCACCCAGATGTCGTTCGGGGGGCTGTCGCTGGAGCAGGTCACCAACCGGGTCAACAACATCTCCAAGGCCGGGATGGTTGCTGATTGGTGTATCGGGAAGGCGCCCTATAACCGAGCGAACCCGGCGCCGGCGGTGAGTCCCTGGTCCCCGTACTTTGTAATGTCTGAGCTTCTTCTCCGTCCTGATGCGACAAAAGAGGTGCTGCTGCTCACCATCCAACAAATGCGTGACGGAACAAGGACGAAGGTACTGGCCGCCGAGCAAGCCAGCTCGGAGGGGGCGGAGTCCTTCACCGAGAATGCGGAGCCGGCTGAAACGCAGCCGGCTGGCACTGAAGCCGGCGCGGCGCGCCGCGCGGGTAGGTCTCTGCACCCAGAGCTCTTGCGAGACTGGCCGGACGACGATGAGGAGATCCTGACGCACATTGGTGGTGCAGCGCCGACGAGGGGAGGAGACGGCAGCGTCGATCCCTCAAGACGGCTGAAGAAGGCGGCCGATGCCGGGTCATCCCGCGAGCCGGCGATGTCGCGCCGGCCACACGGGAAGGATATGGCGGTGCTGAAGCCAGCCTCGAAGCGCGCGGTGGAGGCGCCGCTAGGGCGAGGCAAGACGGTGATTGTGTAAGTATCTTTTGTTGATTTCCATTTGGTGCTTGGTCATGTTTTTCTTATGCTTTCTTCGCGATGCGTAGGACACCCCTTGACTTGGTGCTGGCGGCCACGGCGGCCGCGTCCGGGAGAGACATCATGTTCCGGAAGACCCGGAGCAGCGCCATCGACCGGGTGGAGAACTCGCCCGAGGAGGACCTTAGTGAAAGGATCGAGAAGAGGGGTATAGAAGGGGGGGGGGGGGGGGGGGGTTAGACCCTCAACAAGTAAAAGTGGCAATTTTTAAGTTCTTCAAGTTGAGGTGGAGTTTTAGCACAAGCTTAAGCATTCACAATACATTTCAAGCAAGCATGGCAAGAGTATGAGCAACGGAAAGAGAAAGCATGCTAATTACAAGAACGTAAAGGGATGGGATTGGAGTGTGCAAATGCAATGAAGACACATAGATTTTTGGCGTGGTTCCGATAGGTGGTGCTATCGTACATCCACGTTGATGGAGACTTCAACCCACGAAGGGTAACGGTTGCACAAGTCCACAGAGGGCTCCACCCACGAAGGGTCCACGAAGAAGCAACCTTGTCTATCCCACCATGGCCATCGCCCACGAAGGACTTGCCTCACTCGGGTAGATCTTCACGAAGTAGGTGATCTCCTTGCCCGTACAAACTTCTTGGTTCAACTCCACAATCTTGTCGGAGGCTCCCAAGCGACACCTAATCAATCTAGGAGACACCACTCTCCAAAAGGTAATAAATGGTGTGTTGATGATGAACTCCTTGCTCTTGTGCTTCAAATGATAGTCTCCCCAACACTCAACTCTCTCTCACAGATTTGGATATGGTGGAAAGATCATTTGAGTGGAAAGCAACTTGGGGAAGGCTAGAGATCAAGATTCTTGTGGTAGGATTGAAATATCTTGGTCTCAACACATGAGTAGGTGGTTCTCTCTCAGAAAATGAGTAGTGGAAGTGTAGGCACGTTCTGATGTCTCTCTCACAAATGGAGAAGGGGGTGGAGGGGTATATATAGCCTCCACACAAAATCCAACCGTTACACACATTTGACCCAACTCGGTCAGACCAAATAGAAGAACTCGGTGAGACCGATTCAGTTCAAAATATGAACGTTAAGAATCTCGGTGGGACCGGCTAGAACAACTCGGTGGGCCCGATGTGCTAGGGCTAGGGCAAAACCTCATCTCGGTGAAGCCGATTGCTTGAACTCGGTGAGACCGATTTCAGCAAAGAACAAACAGAGAGTTGGTCAAGCAAACTCGGTGGGACCGATTGCACATTTCGGTGAGACCGAAATAATTGCAACATGCAACAGAGAGTTTACAGGGCCATCTCGGTGAGACCGAGATCCGTATCGGTGTAACTGAATTGCTAGGGTTTCTGGTAGTGGCTATGTCAACTGAACTCGGTGGCGCCGGATGGATAAAATCGGTGGGGCCGAGTTTGACTTTGGGTTTTCACATATTTGGAAGAGAGAGTGGCTGAGGGTTTTGGAGCAATATCACTAAGCACTTTGAGCAAGTAGACCATTAAGCAACACCTCATCCCTTTTAATAGTATTGGCTTTCCTATGGACTCAATGTGATCTTGGGTCACTAAAATATAAATGAAGAGTCTTGAGCTTTTGCCAATCTTTGTCCTTAGCATTTTGAAGGGGTTCCACATCCTCTTGTCCTTACCACGCCATTGTTGAACTCATCTGAAATATACTGGATAAAAGTATTAGTCCAACAAGAGATATGTTGACATTAATTACCAAAATCACCCAGGGAGCACTTGAGCTTTCAATCTCCCCCTTTTTGCTAATTGATGACAACATACATCAAAGCTTTAGATAAAAGATATGAAGAGTAACAAGTAAAGCTTTGGAAAGACATGTAACATGCATATGCTCCCCCTACATGTATGCAATCATGTGAAGATAGAATATAAGAACATGTGAATGCATAAGAATGACAGAGATCATCATGTACATGAGTATATAGGAAGTGTACCTCCATGTTCATGAATCCTTCTTGCAAACAATATGTACATCACCAAGAGATCATCATGCACATGAGTATGATGCATATACTTACCTTGTGGTCTTGGGCTGGCTTTAGAAGGAGTGGACTCGAGAAAACAGGGTTAGATAACACAAGAACACTCTAGGTAAAGCAATTTCAGGAAACCACAAGAGTACCAAGACTGGGATGACATGTAATAGGTGAGTACTAGGTACTCTATTTAGATACTGACATGTCCCCAAAGATTTTAAAGATATGCAATGAATTCCAAAGATTTTCTTCCCCTAGATATGGATGTTTTCTCCCCCCGAATCTGATATTGGATAATGGGAGAAAGTAGGGTAAGAGAAAATCAGAGCAAGAAAAGATCAGAGCAAGAAAGGGTAATATTAACCATAGTCAGAGCAACAATGATATGCAAAATCAATAACTAAGATCAAACATATTGGCATGTCTTTTCCCTCTAAAAGACATGTGACTTCTCTCCTCTTTGTTTTACTAGCATATGGAAGAGCTTAGATGTGCTCATACGATAAGCTTTGATGTGCTCTCTCTCCCCCTTTGACATCAATTTCCAAGAAGGGCACTTCTGGAGCATGAGTCAAATAGGTGTGGTCCTTGAGACACACTACAAAGCAGCATGTAGTTTAAGATACGGGTAGAGGATAAGAATCATTGAGTGGAGCTAGAGAAGAAATTAAATATGCAGAATGCAATGGCAAAAAGTTTTCTCATTAGTGAAATTGGTAACGCCGATCTGTTTCCATCAGTGACACCGAATTGGCTGTGTCAGGGATGATGCATATCGGTTAGACCGGGTTAGTCCATGTTGGTTGTACCGATGAACTATCTACAAGATACCCTGGTAGTTCGGTCTAGCCGATAGGCTTGGATCGGTGAGTCCGAGTTCAATGCAGAGGAAATTTTTTGTCAACTCAGCTCACTTGGCAAATTAAATCTCACATGGATTTGCAGGGAATTAACTGAAAGATTTGCAATGAATTAATAGAAACACAGAAAAAAGAGAACTAGATGAAGTTTTTTTAATAAGGGAAACAAGATAGCAAGAAATATATGCAAGAACACAAAGTGAGTGAAAAGAGAAACACCAGAGAACTTTATCTAGATGTGGTCAGCGACAAAGTCACCTATGTTAGAGTATATTGACTTAGGAGTCAAGTGAGATCACTTGATCATAGGTCATACTCATCGTTTGAGCTCAAAATGGGGTTACCATTTTTCATTTAAGCATTTTGATGTATTCACATCTCGTTGAGTTGCTTTGTCTCATGTCATGGAGCAAAGCTTCTCTAAGATGGAATATCATACCTTGGGTTGTGATGTTGATCATGTAGTTGAACTTGTGTTGGATGCTCAAGGTTGATGTAGTCCATCAAGAGTTGGGAGCACCCCTTATAGTTTGAGTTCATCTTCCTATATGGGTTAGTCTAGCAAGGAAGAGCACTTGTGTATCCAAAATGACAATCATGAGACTTGATACCAAATGAAATTTGATATATAGAAATTATCAAAGGATATGTTGAGTGAGTTCATGCTTCCTTGTATTCAACATCCATATCATAGGAACTTGGTGATATTGAGATTGCTCGTGAGTGAATTGCAATCTCATAGATTTGGGCTCATCCAAGTACCTACAAGGGTTAGATAACATGCAAGGGTACAAGTATTGATCCAAGACATATGATCATCATCATAAGAGAAATATCAAGGATTAGTTATAAAAGGCTCATGCCTTGCATGCATCCAAATGGAGTTTCTACTCCAAGTTTGAGGCATCAATGATGTTCAATTCACCTCTCAAACGGCAAAATACTTTCTCATCAAGCGGTTTGGTGAATATATCCGCCAATTGCTTATCGGTATGAACATGCTTAAGATTGATGTCACCTTTAGCAACATGATCTCGAATGAAATGATGACGAACTTCAATATGCTTAGTTCGAGAGTGTTGCACAGGATTGTGAGCAATCTTAATAGCACTCTCATTATCACAAAGAAATGGAACATGTTTCACATGTATCCCATAATCCTTAAGGGTTTGGGTCATCCAAAGTAATTGAGCACAACATGATCCGGCGGCAATGTATTCCACTTCAGCGGTGGATAAGGATATCGAGTTTTGTTTCTTGGACGACCAAGACACAAGGGATCTACCAAGAAATTGACAAGTACCCGAAGTGGACTTTCTATCAACCTTGTCACCGGCATAGTCCGAATCGGAGTAGGCAACAAGATCAAAAGAAGACCTCTTAGGATACCAAATGCCAAAGTTTGGTGTATGAATTAAGTATCTCACTATCCTTTTCACAGCCTTAAGATGACATTCTTTAGGGGCCGCTTGATATCGTGCACACATGCACACCCTTAGCATAATATCGGGCCGGGAGGCACATAGATATAACAAAGAACCAATCATAGAGCGGTAAACCTTTTGGTCAACCGGTTTGCCATCCTTAGTCAAGCCAAGATGTCCACTAGTAGGCATGGGTGTTTTCATACCTTTGCTTTCTTGCATGTTGAACTTCTTGAAAAGATCCTTGGTATACTTTGTTTGAGAAACAAATGTACCTTCCTTAGTTTGCTTGATTTGCAAACCAAGGAAAAATTTGAGTTCACTCATCATAGACATCTCAAACTTCTCTGACATTAGCCTTCCAAACTTTTCACTAAAATGAGGGTTAGTAGAACCAAATATGATATCATCCACATAAATTTGGCACACAAATTGTCGGGGATATCGTGCGACATATGCCAGGGGATGGCTTATCGTGGATGGGGACAAAAGTACGTCGCCGGGCTCTAGAAGCGGGAGTGAGCGAGACCGCGTACGCTTGCAAATCTTACCCAGGTTCGGGGCTCTCCTAGGAGATAACACACCTAGTCCTGCTCTGCGGGGTCTCCGCATGATCACTATTTCAACAGGTGGCTACAAGCTTGCTCCTTGAGCTACCTGGCTGGAGGAGGAAGAAGGGCAAGGCTAGCTCTACTCCACTCTCTCTGCGTGTGTGTGTGGTGCTGTGAGTGCTCGACGAGGCCTCTGCCAAGGAGCCAACCCCCTGCATGGGGTGACCCAGGGGGTTTATATAAGCCTACCCCCCAGGGGTACAACGGTAATCTGGCCAGATGCGGGGCCCGGCAGTCAGCGTCACTGGTCGCCGGCTTCTTCGCCGACCGCCGGGGCCCGACGCCTGGTGGGTCCGCCGACTGCCACGATCTCAGCCGACAGGTGGGTCCCGCCGTCCACGGTCCGCGTTGATTGCTTTATGCTGTAGCACTGCCCCTGATGACGAAGGCCTCATCAGGGGGAGCGTGGATACAGTCCCGCCACCTGGTGGGAACCCACTGTAGCCATACCCCGTCGTATCTGGTTAATGGCGCATAGACTTCGAGGGAGGAGGAGGGCCGCCTGTTGGGAGCCGGCCTCCCACTGAGCCGACTGGTCTAGGCTCGCTGCCTTCTGGCTTGTCACGGACAAGTAGGGCCCGCCGCTTGCGGGCCTTACTGACCGCCCGTCACGGGAGCATGGCTTCCTCTGCCATGGGTGATGTCATGAGCGGCATGGCAACAGTCCTGCATTGGGCGCAGGATGCCTGCCCGGTACGCAGTACTGTGGTCACGCTCTGCCCTGGATTCGGGGGTGGCAGGCCTGTACTGTAGCCATGCCCTATCTCATCATGTTTATGTTGGTGCTGACTTTGAGGGCACGAGGGGCCGCCTGCTAGGACTCGGCATCCCAGGAGGCCGCCTGCCAGGAGTCGGCCCACTTCATGGCCGTCTTGCGAACTCCGCCGCCTCCCGGCAACCGTCTGCTTGGACCAGCCGGCCTCAAGAAGGCGGCCCTTGTCCTTGATGTTTGAGGGGCGCAGCCTGCCCCGATGTCCTGAAATACCAAAGGGAGCCGATGGGGCTACCCGTGGTCATTTACTTCGACAGTAGTCCCCGAAGCTGATGAGGCGCTACGGCTGAAGGGGCGAGAAGCCTCAGCAGCTTCATATTCCGGGTCGTCTGGTATTTTGCTTCGTCCGTCTTCCGGGGTGCCGGCTGGTAGGTGTCGGCCATGACCAGGCAGGCCGCCTGGCGATTTCGAAACGTCATGGTGGGGACCAGGTGGCATGCTAGCCAGACGTTAGGCTTGCCGCCTGCGCATGTCGGCCACGTGGCGTCATCAGGTCATGCCGGCCTGCCAGCCCACGCGCGTGACGGGACGGCGCCGCAGGCCGGGGCCCGCCACTACAGTGCCTCGGCCCGCGCGTGGATTCACTGTGGCCGAGGTGGACAGTTGGACTTCTGTGGTAGTTAATACGCGCCTTTACCGGCGCCACATTAGTGGGAACATGGGGAGTGGGCGTAGTTAATCCCACAATCCCCCACGCCCCCGTCCCCTCAGCTTCGCCGCCTGGGGCTATAAGTAGGGGGAGGAGGGGGGCGGCAGATGCACGCGCGCCCTCCTCTCCCTTCGCCGTTCTTCATCTTCTCCACTGCCGTCGAAGTGCTGCCGCAGCCCGCCGTCGTCGAGCGTCCTCTCGCTACTGCGTCCTTGCTCCGCCGCATCCTCGCCCGCTCACCACCGCGCCGCGCCTGCGATGAGCTCCTTCGTCCATGGCGCGCTCACGAGCCAGCGACTGGGATGGCTCCAACGTCCATGATGATCATCTCTCCTTCCTCCGTCAAACACGGCGGCTGCCCCGGGAGGCGAACGTGCAGGTGCGCGTTCCCCCCGAAGCAGAAATCTCGCCGGCGCCGGAGGACGATGAATGCGTCGTCTTTCGGTCCCATTTCCTTCGCGGCTTCGTCCTTCCGGCCAGCGACTTCCTCCGCTCCTTCCTCAACTTCTACCGAGTCCAACCGCACCACATCACGCCAAACACGGTGGTGCTGCTGGCCGGCTTTGTCACCATGTGCGAAGGGTACGTCGGCACTCTCCCCACTCTCGAACTCTAGGGGGAGTGCTTCTACCTCAAGCTGGGCACCGCCGCCAAGGGCCAGGCGGCTCAATGCGGAGCCTGTGTGGCGGTGCGGCGCCCGGGCACTGGGAACCACTTCCCGCCCATCTCCTTGCTGCAGTCGGCCAAGCTGTGGCAGAAATCCTACTTCTACGTCAAGAACATCCACCCGACAAGCGACTACGTCAACTTGCCGACCTACACAGCCGGCCCGCCAGCCGAGCCGCGCGCCAACTGGCAGTACAGGCCGAGTTCCCTGTCGGCCGCCTCCTCTGCCGCCCTTGCCCGACTTCAGGTGATGTCGGAGTCGGAGGGCCTGAAGGGCTCGGACTTGCTGGCTGCCTTCGTGACGCGCCGAGTGCTCCCCCTCCAAGCCCGGCCTCACATCCTCAGCTGCATGAGCGGGCACCGGGACCCGTGCCGGATGTGCACACGGGACCTGCCGGACGTGGAGGTGGTCCGGCTGGTCAACTATATCTCCAACTGCAAGCTGTCGGAGGTGGACTAGCGGTTCGGCATGTGGCCGTACGACCGCGCACATCCGCCGCCTGCGGTGAGTCTTGTAATTCTTTTCTCTTTGCTGGTCCGAGTTCTTGTTTTGCCGCCTGACCAGTCGGCCATGGTGCATGTCCTCCCGGCCCAGTCGGCCGCCGGCGCTCTGGATCCAGGTCAGGAGTATATGCCGGATCGAACAAGGAGCGACGTGGAAGACCCCGACTTGGGGGCGGCCGCCATGGAGGAGGACGACGCCACAGGTGGCGGCGGTGGAGCAGGCGGCTCCGGGGGAGGAGGCGGCCTTGAGGACTGGCCGGATGACGATGAGGAGGAGAACAAGCCGCGCCGCCCGCGCGGCACCGACAGGGCGGGCGCGAGCTCCTTAGCCGCGCCGACCGCACCAGGCGGCCCAAAAAAGCGCCGGGCCGGCTCGTTGCTGTTCGGCAGCCGGCCGAAGAAGTCCAAGAACGCGGCCGCCGCGACCAGGCGGCAAGAGGCCGCCGTAAGAGCGGCCCAGTTCCAGAGGGCCCCGAAGCAGCCCCCGATGGTGTCCGCGTAAGTGCTTGGCTGTGTTTTCCTTTCTTCTTCCTTGCAAACTTTTTCTGAGTTTTTCTCTTGTCTTGCTTGAATCAGGGCCCCACTCATTCTTGAGCGGTCTGCCGCTGCCTCCCTGATCAGGGAGGCGGAAGGCTCCGCCAATACCCGCCGCGTGGACCCGCTCGCCGACCTCCGGGCGGCGACGGAGAGGAACGCACGGGAGGCGCGCGAGGAGCAGGAGAAGGTGGAGAGGCAGGAGGCGGAGGCGGCCAAGGTAGCGCGGGCGGACGCCGCCGCCAAGGCTCGGGCGGAATCGGCCGCTAGGACGCAGGCGGAAGAAACCGCGCGCGGCCAGGCCCCGCAACTTGTCATTCCGTTGCGCGCGGCGCCGCCAGCGCCAGAGATCCTGGTGCCGACTGGAGGAGCCGGCGATGACCACCCGGTCATGGAGAGGAGAGGAGGCGACGCCATCGTATCGGAGGCGGAGGTGCCCCCGCAAGCGCCGACTGCCGGGGCCTGAGGCAATCGGCCTGACGTGCCACCGGCGCCGCCGGTCAGTGTCGAGTTGGTGGTGGGGGCGACTCCCGTGGTACGCCCTTCGGTGCACCGGCGTGCGGCGAAGGCGGCCTTGGTGCCGCGGGGGCAGGAGGTCGGGGCCGCGAACTCGTTTGCCCTAGACGTAGAGGCCACCAGCGCCACCTCACCAGAATGGACGCTTGGGGGCGGGACGGGCGTGCTGAACAAGGCCGCGCAGGACGTTCAGGCCCAGCTCCAGGCCCAAGGCGCCGCCCTCCAGCAGTGTACGAAGGCGTTCTTGGCGACGCGGACGGCCGTTCGGGTATGCTTCTTTGCTTTGTTTTTTGCTTCTTCTTGCAGTCTTCTGTGGGGGCGCGCCAGCGCACCCACTGGGTGTAGCCCCCGAGTTCCGGACCGGCTGCTGAGCAGGCGGCTCGGAACTTTTTAAGGTAGGTTTCGAGTGCTAACTTGTTTTTTCTTCTTTTGTCTTCGTTGCAGGCCTACGACAACATCCGCGCAGCCGCCTTCAACTCCCAGGTCCAGGAGTTGGCTAAGCGGACTGCCGACCTCACCGAAAGCTGGTGTAAGCATTCTGTCTACTTCCTCGCGGGGGCGCGTCAGCGCACCCGCTGGGTGTAGCCCCCGAGATTCGGGCCGACTGCTGAGCAGTCGGGCCGGATCTTCTGGCAACCACTTTCCTTTTTTCGTCATCTTTGTTGATTGTCCTCTCTTTCTCATTTTCGCACGAGCCAACGCCACACTGCAGCAGCATCTAGGTGAAGTCCAGACCGAGCTACGCGTCAAGGAGGAGGAGCGCTGTAAGGCGGCCCTGGAGCGCGACCGTCTGGCCAAGAAGCTGGCGGACTAGGCGTACCAGCACAAGGCGGAGCTCCAGAAGCTCAAGGAGGTGGAAGGCGCCCTTCAGGCCGAGTTTGAGATCGAACGCTCAAAGTGGGCTGAGAAGGAGGCGATCCTCGCCGCTGGCTACGGCGAGATTGAGGACATGATCGACGGTAAGCTTCTTTCTTTGGAATAGCTGCCGACCGCATCGGGAGTCGGCTTCTGATCTTTGTTTTTCTTTTGTGTAGACTTCTTTCCTGGCCACGCCGTCGCCGTCAGTCAGGCCTCGAGGCGCGGCGCGACCGGCGTAGGAGGGAAGGAGTGGAGATCCCGCCCGATGCGCCTCAGAACATGAACGAGCAGCTCCTGTCCGTCAGGACGCGTTTACAGCCGATTCACCGTCTGCTCCGCCGCCTTCAGCGTGCCGGGTCTCAGCTGGTTTCTGCCCTCTGCCAGGCGGCCAAGCTCCACGCACCCCCAGTCGGACCGCCGACTGGTTGGAGGCGGCAATCGGCCGCTTCGAGGCTTGGAGGGGCTCCTCCGCTCGGGCAGGCGCCCGAAGAGCCTTGGAGTTCGTCAAGGCATGGTATCCTGGGCTGGACCTAGCCCAGTTGGCCACGTTTCGGCAGGAGGCCATGGAAGAGTTGGTGGCAGCGGGGCCTGCGCTCACCCATCGTGCGGTGGCGATAGCCGAGTACACCGACACCGGCGTCTTCTTCCCCGAGCTGGACGAGGAGGGTGGCGAGGTGCCGATGGACTGGTTTGGGCTGAACTCGGATGACGGCGAGGACTCGGCGGAAGAAATCGCCTCAAGCGATGAAGGTGAGGACGAGGAAGATGAGGATGGTGAAGGCGACACACCGGAGGGCGGAGTGGACGCCCAGCCTCAGCTTGATCGGGCCTCGAGCAACGAGCCGCGTGTGAGTGCACCAACTGCTGCTGAAGGCGACCAAGCCGAGACTCGCCAGACGGCCACTCCACCAGCTGGCGCCGCCGACTCCACCAACCTGCCGGACCCGCCTGTTGCTCATTTGGCCTAGGCTGCCAACTTATATTATCTTTTCCTGCTTTGGTAATCTTTAGAACAAACTTTGTTAAATTCGCGCAGTTCCACCTGCTGGGTGTATTCAAACTTTGTTGAATGTTAGCCGAGGGCCTCTTGCTATGTGATTTAACTCTCGCACAAGATGTGCTTCGCCGAGCTCTGACTTGTCTTGCTCTCTGTTCTTTTGGCTTTTTCCTTTGCCTCTTTCCCTTGGCTGCCGCCTTGCCGGTCAGACAGCCATTCTTCGGTCTGCTGGCCGGGTCAAGTATTTGGCCATTTTGGGAAGACAAGTACTTTGGCTGCTTAGAACGTAGCGGTTTAAGTAAGAAGCCGGCCGGCCGGCTGCTCAGCAACCGGACGGTTAAGCGAGGAGCCGACTTGGGCTATGTGGGTGCTTTCGTCCTTAGCCATTTTTCATGTGAGCACCATTTCCTGCCTTTGACCCTTGCCTGCCAGACAGTCACTCTGCGAGCTGCGGCTTATGGCAAGGGTGGGCTTAGATGCCGGCACACTACTTGTCCGACTGCAGGTAGAGCCAACATAGTACAAGGCGGCAAGCCCCCGGGCCGACTGGTCGGACCCGGTGCCGGGCGTAGGAATGAAATAACATACTCATAGGCATGAAACTTATCATATAGATAAGAAAGGTAGCCCCCGAGTGCTCCTCGAGGGACCCGGTGCCTTTGCCCTTAGTACAAAAGGTAGCGTGGTACATACTGCTTTTAACTGTAAAATCTTCGGAGAAGAATTGCGTTCCATGGGCGCTCTGCTTCCTTGCCGAAATCATCCATTTTGCGCGCCCTGGGCTTTTGCGCATCGATGAGGTAATAGGAGTCGTTGCCCAAGGCTCTGCTGATGATGAAGGGGCCTTCCCAAGGGGCCGAGAGCTTGTGCTGGCCGGCTGTTCGCTGGATCAGCCGGAGCACAAGGTCTCCCTCTTGGAAGGATCGTGGCTTGACCTTTCGACTGTAGTAGCGGCGCAGGCTCTGCTGGTAGATGGCGGACCGGCTGAGTGCTAACAGCTGGCCTTCTTCCAGCAGATCGATGCCGTCTTCTCGTGCTTCCTTCGCCTCCGCCTCCGTGTACATGGTGACGCGAGGCGAGTCGAACTCGATGTCAGTTGGGATGACGGCCTCGGTCCCGTATACGAGGAAGAAGGGAGTGAAACTGGTTGATCTGTTCGGAGTGGTGCGGAGACTCCAGAGGACGGCCGGCAACTCGTCGATCCAGCAGCCGGCCGAGCGCTCCAGTGGCTCGACCAGTCGGGGTTTGATGCCGGATAAGATGAGGCCGTTTGCTCGTTCTACTTGGCCGTTTGACTGCGGATGGGCAACGAACGCTAAGTCCAGTCGGATGCCCTGCGTCGAGCAGAAACGGGCCAAGGCGCCTTTGGCAAAGTTAGTGCCATTGTCGGTGATGATGCTGTGTGGTACACCGTACCGGACGGTGATATCTGCAATTAAGGTCACAGCAGTCGGACCATTTAGTTTCTTGATTGGTTTTGCTTCAATCCACTTGGTGAATTTGTCCACGGCGACCAGCAGATGGGTCATGCCACCGCGAGCTGTCTTGAATGGGCCCACCATGTCCAGCCCCCAGACGGCAAAGGGCCAGGTAAGGGGGATGGTCTTGAGTGTAGAAGCCGGTAGATGTTGCTTGGAGCTGAATTTTTGGCACCCCTTGCATTTCTTGACCAGATCCTTGGCGTCCTCCAAAGTAGTCGGCCAGAAAAAACCATGGCGGAAAGCTTTGGTGACAAGGGATCTGGAGGCCGCGTGGTGGCCGCACTCGCCTTGGTGTATGTCTCTGAGGATTGCCTTGCCCTTCTCTGGTTCGACGCAGCGTTGGAAAACATCGGTCACGCTGCGCCTGACAAGCTCTCTGTTTACTATCGTGTAGGCTCCTGCCCCGCGTTGCACCTGCCGGGCCGAGATCTCATCAACTGGCAGCTATCCGCTTACCAGAAAGTTGAGGATGGGCTACGCCCATGATGGTGCTTTGACTTCATCCACTGTCATTACGGTTACTGAAACTAGGGCGGTTGGGTCTGGAGGTGGTGGGGTGGAGTCGGCCGCGTCTTGCTGCGTTGTTGAAGTCCCCGGGACGGCCGCTGCAGCCCCCGGGCCGGGTTGTAGAGTCCCTGGGCCGGGTGCGACTGCTGCAGTCCCCGAGCCGCTTGCTGAAGTCCCCGGGCCGGCTGCTGCAGCCCCCGGGCCGGGTCTGGCTGCTTCTGGAGCAGCCGGCACGAAGATGGATCCTAATTCCGGGGAAGGCTTGATGGACGGCTTGCGGAGGCACTGAAGGGACACGCCGGCTGGTATGGCTTGCCTGGTGGAGCCGATCCGTGCCAGGGCATCTGCTTGCTCGTTGTCGGCCCGTGACACGTGAAGGAACTCGCACCCATCAAAATATCCGCTGATCTGCTGGACGAGGAAGCAGTAGCTCGCCATATTTGCATCCTTGGCGTCCCAGTCGCCGGACGACTATTGGACCACCAAGTCCGAATCGCCGTAGCATAGAATCCGGCGGATGCCAATCTCCTTGGCCAGCCGGAGTCCATGTACCAGCGCCTCGTACTCTGCCACGTTGTTGGAGGCGGCAAAGTGGATTTGCAGCGTGTATCCGAGCTTGTCGCCTTTGGGAGAGGTGAGGACGACGTCGGCTCCCAAACCGGTGCGCATCTTTGAGCCATCAAAGTGCATCCGCCAATGAGTGGAGTCTGGAGCTGGCGGCAGGTACTGGGTCTCGGACTAGTCGACGAGGAAGTCGGCCAGTGCTTGGGACTTGATGGCGGCGCGAGGCTGGTAGAAGATGGTGTAGGGGGCCAGCTCGATGGCCCACTTGGCCACTTGGCCCGATGCATCTCTGCTGCCTATGATCTCCGCAAGCGGGGCGATGCAGACGACCGTGATGGGATGCTCTTGAAAGTATGGCTTGAGCTTCTTGGCGGCAAAATGCACGCCATAGCACAACTTTTGGTAGTGGGGGTAGTTCTGCTTGGAAGCTGACATCACCTCACTCAAGTAGTAGATGGGCCTCTGGACCGGCAGCGCCTTGCCGTCCTCTTGGCGCTCTACCACCATAACTGTACTGACCACCCGGCTGGTGGCGGCGATGTAGAGAAGCATGGGCTCCTTGGCAACCGGGGCGGCCATGACGGGCGGCGTGGTCAACATCTTCTTGAGCTGGAGGAACGCCTCATCCGCCTTGTCGTTCCACTCAAAATGAGTGGTTTTCTTCATCAGCTGGTACAGGGAAAGAGCCTTCTCGCCCAGCCGACTGATGAAGCGGCTGATGGATGCCAAGCAGCCGGTTAACTTCTGAATGTCTCGCAGTCGGGTGGGCCTCTCCATCCTCTTGATGGCCTTGATCTTGATAGGGTTGCACTCTATGCCGCGCTCTGAGACAAGGAAACCGAGGAGCTGGCCAGCTGGTACTCCAAAGACACACTTCTCGGGGTTGAGCTTGATTTGAAAACGGCGCAGATTATCAAAAGTTTCCTTGAGATCTTCCAGGAGGGTACCGCGCTTCTCCGTCTTCACCACAATATCGTCTACATAGACGTGGGCATTTCTGCCGAGTTGCTTGAGGAGGCACTTCTGCATGCAACGCTGGAACGTGGCACCGGCATTTCTCAAGCCGAATGTCATGGTCAGGTAGCAGAAGGCTCCGAATGGTGTGATGAAGGCGGTCTTCAGGCGGTCGGCCGGGCTTAACTTAATCTGGTGGTACCCCGAATAGGCATCCAAGAAACTCAATAGCTTGCATCCGGCTGTGGAGTCTATCACTTGGTCAATCCGAGGCAAGGCGAACGGATCCTTCGGGCAAGCTTTGTTGAGGCTGGTGTAGTCAATACACATGCGCCATTTGTTGTTCTTCTTTAGTACAAGGACTGGGTTGGCTAGCCACTCTGGGAAGAATACTTCCATAATGAAGCCGGCTGCTAGAAGCCGGGCTATCTCTTCACCAACAATTCCTCTCTTCTCCTCCGACAGGCGGCGGAGGGGTTGCCTGACTGGTTTTGCATCTGCTCTGACATGTAGCTTGTGCTCGGCGAAATCCATCGGAACACCCGGCATGTCCTTTGGAGACCACGCGAAGATGTCCCGATTCTCACGGAGGAAATCGACGAGCTCGCTTTCCTATTTGCTGTCAAGGCAAGCTCCTACGACAGCGAACCTCTCCGGGTGCTCCGGGTCCAAGGGTATCTTCTTGGTTTCTTTGGCCGGTTGGAAAGAGCCCTGAGCTTCTGACCCCTTGGGATCTGGCGACAGGTCCGGCTGCTCGTCGGCCATGGCCAAAACCCGGTCAAGGAGCCGTTTCTCGGCAGCAATCACAAGGGACTCTGCCAGCCGGCTGCTGGCAGTGGCACAGGCGGCAGACTTCTGGTAGTCGCCGGCTATGGTGATAATGCCCTTGGTGCCCGGCATTTTCATCTTGAGGTAGGCGTAGTGGGGGACCGCCATGAACTTGGCCAGAGCAGGCCGGCCAAGCAACGCGTGGTAGGGGCTCTCAAGGTCAACCACCTCGAACCAGATTGGCTCTCGGCAGAAGTGACTCTTATCTCCAAAGAGGACATCTATCTTGATCTTGCCGATTGGTGAGCAGGATAGGCCAGGCACAATGCCATGGAAGACAGTCCGGCTGGGCTGGAGCTGTTTCTCTTTGATGCACAACTTCTCCATGGTGTCGCGGTAGAGGATGTTGATGCTGCTACCGCCGTCTATCAGAATTCGGGAGAAACGAGCAGCCCGCCTCTCTGTTGCGAAGGTGGCATCCAACACCAGGGCATAGGAACCCGGAGAAGGCATCACCTCCGGGTGGTCAGCTCGGCTCCAACTGATCGGCTTCTCCGACCAGTGCATGAACTCTGGGGCTTCAGAGGCGACAGTAGTCACTTCTCGGCGCTGTTGACGCCGGCTGTGCCTGTCGTCAGTCACACTGGTGAAGACGATGTAAGCTCCATGCTCTTCAGGAAACTCGTCTTGGATCGCGCCGACTGGTCGGACCGCCGGCTGGTGGGGAGGCGGAGGAGGCGGGCCAGCAGGTGGCGGAGGCATTCCTTCGCCTCTGGCGATGCGGGTGAGCCAGTGGCATTTCTGGGTGGTGTGGTTGGATGGCTTCGCGCCGCTGTGGAACTTGCAGGGAGCGTCGAGGGTTTGCTCAAACGAGAAGGCGGGCAATCAGGCAGGCTTGCCGCCCTTCTGGCGTTTGGGGCCGGGCTGCCCTTCTGGCTGCTGGTCTTCGACTGTCGCCACCTGCCGGCTGGTGGTAACCGGCTGCGGGGCCTTGCGCTTATTGTCGTTTGACTGTTGGTGCCGACTGGAATCACCAACCGGTGTCTGAGGGGCCGGAGGGAGCATCTTTCGTGACGCATCCACTCGGAGTTCCGACTTCATGGAGGAGTCGGCAGTGGCGTACTTGTCCGCTATGATCAACAGCTCGTCGAGCGTGGCTGGCTCGTCGCAGAGGAGCCGGTGCTTGAGTAGGGTGCCCTCTCGGCACCCGGCAGTGAAGTATTCAATGGCTTGCACCTCATGAACCCCTTCGCAGGAGTTGCGCAGCTCGGCCCACCGCGTTAAGTATTCGCGGGTGGACTCGATCGGGCCTTGGATGCACAGGGAGAGCTGGCGAGGCTTGGGCGGCCGCTTGTAGGTGCTGGTGAAGTTGCGGATGAAAACTTCGGTACAGTCCAACCAGCTGTTGACGCTGTAGGGCTTGAGGCTGTTCAGCCATGTCCGGGCCGTGCTCTGGAGCATGAGCAGAACATACATCACGGCGACACGCTTGTTGCCGTTCGCTATGTTGACGGCAGTGGAGTAGTCGACCAGCCAATCTTCCGGCTTCACAGAGCCGTTGTACTTAGGAGTGTCCCGAGGGAGCGAGAACCCTTTAGGGAAGGGCTCGTCGCGAATGCGGGGGCCGAAACAAGGCGGGCCGATTGCATCTTCTTGTTCCAATGCCAGGGACCGAGCCAAGCGGTCGATCCGGTTGCGGGCGTCGTTCTCTCTGACTCCTTCGCGGGGGCCCAGCTGGCGCCGAGAGTCGGATGCTCAACAGGCGGCGGAGAGGCGCGCCTCTCCCTGCGCGGGGGATGGGGCTGACGATCGTCCCGCCGTTCTACGGCTCATGGGCGGCCGTCTTGGTCGCGCTCAATGGAGACGCGGGTGCGGCTGTGGCTAGCAACCGGCTCTGGGTCTCCTCGGTCGCGGGCGCCGGCTGTCGGTGTCCGGGAGGTCGCGCCGTGCTCCCGGCGAGGGGGAAGGTTCCCAGCCTGTAGGCCAGGTTCCACCACGCGGCGGCCGGCTTCTTGCTACGCGGCGGCCGCGTCGATGAGCTGCTGGACACGCTCCGTCATGCAGCGACGCTCATCGCCCTCCAGGCGGTCCAGCTCGTCTGCCGCTGCCTGGGCGGCGCGCAAGTTCTCCATGGGTGTGGCGTAGACCGGGCGGTCGGCCCCCAACATGCTGGCGATGGCGGCGCCGCGCTGCCGTACCGTGCCCACGCGGCTGGGTTCGTCAGCAGCCGGTGTGCCGCAAACGGCGTGGTCGATCTCGCGGTGGTAAGCCTCGGTAAGGCGTCTCATGGCCGCCAACTTGTTGGTGTTGTCGAGAAGTGCGATACGGCATGCCTCCAGCGTTTCACCGCTCGCACCGGGCGCTACGGGAGCGGACAGGTCCCGCATTGCCGCCTGCAACGGGTCCCGGCCGGCCTGGTCGGAGGTTCCGTCATGGCTGATGACCAGCACCTCAGTGACGGTGCTGGTGCCGGCGCTGCTGTCTGCAGCGGGAAGTGGATCGTCGAAGATCACCACGTCACCGGTGAAGGCATCAGGAAGCGCGACATTGGCGTCGACGACCATGTCGACGAGCAGGTCGGTGGAGCCAACGGACTCCGGGTCAGAGACCGGCTCGTCGGCGATGTGAAGCTTGCCGAGGAGATCGACGAGGCAGCTCTCGGAGCTAGCTGCGCCCGGGTCAAGTGCGGGCTCGTCGAAGAGGCGGATCCCGCGGATGAGATCAGCGAGGTTGCTTGCAGCGCAAACAACTTCCACGCCGTGCAGCGTGTCGGCGCAAACGCCGTCGGGCGTGCCGGGCTGGCTGCGATCGCCAGGGAGGAAGAGGGTTCCCGTCCAGAATGTGTTTCCGGACGACGATGCACCTAGCCCCACGGTGGGCGCCAAATGTCGGGTATATCGTGCGACATATGCCAGGGGATGGCTTATCGTGGATGGGGACAAAAGTACGTCGCCGGGCTCTAGAAGCTGGAGTGAGCGAGACCGCGTACGCTTGCGAATCTTACCCAGGTTCGGGGCTCTCCTATGAGATAACACCCCTAGTCCTGCTCTGCAGGGTCTCCGCATGATCACTATTTCAACAGGTGGCTACAGGCTTGCTCCTTGAGCTACCTGGCTGGAGGAGGAAGAAGGGCAAGGCTAGCTCTACTCCACTCTCTCTGCGTGTGTGTGTGGTGCTGTGAGTGCTCGACGAGGTCTCTGCCAAGGAGCCAATCCCCTGCATGGGGTGACCTGGGGGGTTTATATAAGCCTACCCCCCAGGGGTACAACGGTAATCTGGCCAGATGCGGGGCCCGGCAGTCAGCGTCACTGGTCGTCGGCTTCTCCGCCGACCGCCGGGGCCCGCCGCCTGGTGGGTCCGCCGACTGCCGCGATCTCAGCCGACAGGTGGGTCCCGCCGTCCATGGGCCGCGTTGACTGCTTTATGCTGTAGCACTGCCCCTGATGACGAAGGCCTCATCAGGGGGAGCGTGGATACAGTCCCGCCGCCTGGCGGGAACCCACTGTAGCCATACCCCGTCGTATCTGGTTAATAGCACACAGACTTCAAGGGAGGAGGAGGGCCGCCTACTGGGAGCCGGCCTCCCACTGAGCCGACTGGTCTGGGCTCGCCGCCTTCTGGCTTGTCACGGACAAGTAGGGCCCGCCGCCTGCGGGCCGTACTGACTGCCTGTCACGGGAGCATGGCTTCCTCTGCCATGGGTGATGTCATGAGCGGCATGGCAACAGTCCTGCGTTGGGCGCAGGATGCCTGCCCGGTACGCAGTACTGTGGTCACGCTCTGCCCTGGATTCGGGGGTGGCAGGCCTGTACTGTAGCCACGCCCTGTCTCATCACATTTATGTTGGCGCTGACTTTGAGGGCGCGAGGGGCCGCCTGCTAGGACTCGGCATCCCAGGAGGCCGCCTGCCAGGAGTCGGCCCACTTCATGGCCGTCTTGCGAACTCTGCCGCCTCCCGGCAACCGGCTGCTTGGACCAGCCGGCCTCAAGAAGGCGGCCCTTGTCCTTGATGTTTGATGGGCGCAGCCTGCCCCGATGTCCTGAAATACCAAAGGGAGCCGATGGGGCTACCCGTGGTCATTTACTCCGACACAAATAATTCACCATTAACCCTTTTAGTAAAAAGTTTAGAATCAATCTTCCCAATTTCAAAGCCTTTTTCAATAAGAAACATGGTCAAGCATTTATACCATGCTCTAGGAGCTTGTTTAAGACCATAAAGAGCTTTGTGAAGTTTGTAAACATGATCGGGTTTCTTGGGATTAACAAAGCCGGGAGGTTGTTTAACATAGACGTCCTCCTCAATTTCACCATTTAGAAAAGCACTTTTAATTGTCTATTTGGTATAAAGTGATATCATGGTGATTAGCATAAGCAAGGAAGATGCGTATGGACTCAAGTCTAGCAACGGGGGCATAAGTCTCACCATAGTCCATACCTTCGACTTGAGTGTAGCCTTGAGCGACGAGACGGGCCTTGTTGCGTACAACTTGTCCATCCTCATCTTGCTTATTCCAAAACACCCATTTGGTTCCAATGACATTGTGGTTGTTGTCCGGCTTTTCAACCAAAGTCCACACTTGATTTCTCTCGAAATTGTTTAGCTTTTCATGCATAGCGTTCACCCAATCCGGATCCTCAAGAGCGTCTTCAACCTTCATAGGTTCAATACTAGAAATGAATGAATAATGTTCACAAAAGTTAGCCAAACGAGTTTTAGAGCTAGTAATTCTCCCGGTTTGAATATCATCAAAGATTTGTTCAACGGGATGATCTCTTGTGACTCTTGCTCTAACTCATGAGAGCTTTTGTTTGGGTCAGGGTGGAACATCCTCTTCATTGTCTTCTTATTCTTCTTATACTTCTTCATTGTTGTTGGCATTGTTGTTCTCTTGTGGAAGTGGAGAAGGAGGTCGACGAGGTTCATCTCGTTGTACTTCCTTGTTTCCTTTGTCTTGACGTGTTCCACTTGTGGATGCTTCCATGTCAACTTGTGGTTCACCTTGTCGTGAAGTTGAGGCTTCCACTTGAATGGACGAAGTACTTTGCTTCACCTCCGTTGGACGAACCTTGCCAATAGACAAGTCTTGAATTGCTTCCGAAGGATCTTTGTCTCCTACATCAATTGGCAATTGCTCTACTTGTGAGCCGTTAGATTCATCAAACTTCAAGTCTACCGTCTCTTCAACCTTTCGGGTGAGATTGTTGTAGACACGGTAAGTGTGAGAGTTTGAGCCATAACCGAGTAGGAAACCTTCATGAGATTTAGGGGCAAATTTCGAACGACGATGCTTATCAAGAATGTAACACTTTAAGCCAAATACTCGAAAGTATCCAACTTGGGGTTTGTTACCGGTGAGAAGCTCATATGTTGTCTTGCCGAGAAGCTTGTGAAGGTATAGTCGATTTGTAGCATGACAAGCTGTCTCAACCGCTTCCGCCCAAAAGTGTCTTGGCGTCTTGTATTCATCAAGCATAGTTCTTGCCACCTCAATAAGTGTCCGGTTCTTCCTCTCAACAACTCCATTTTGTTGAGGTGTGTACGTAGCCGAGAACTCATGTGAAATCCCTTCTTCGTCAAGAAAGGTATCCACATTGGCGTTCTTGAACTCCGTTCCTTTGTCGCGTCGAACCTTCTTGATCTTTACTTCAAATTGGTTTTGGGCCTTCCTAGCGAAGTTCTTGAAGATCTTTTGGACCTGTGATTTATCATCAAGAAAGAACACCCACGTAAATCTGGAAAAACCATCAACAAAGACTAAACCAAACGAGTTACCACCGAGACTCTTGTAGGCATTGGGACCAAAAAGATCCATGTGAAGTAGCTCAAGCGGTCTTCTCGTGGTCATGATGTTCTTCACGAGATGACTTCCTCCAACTTGTTTTCCTGCTTGACAAGCACTACAAAGTCTATCCTTGTCAAATATAACATCTTTAACACCAAGGATATGATCACCTTTGATAAGCTTATCAAGATTTCACATGCCCACGTGACCTAACCTTCTATGCCATAACCAACCTTTAGAAGATTTAGCGATTAAGAAAGTTCGAGGTTGAGCTCTCTTAGTGAAATCAACAATATATAGATAACCTCTACGGACACCAGTAAAGACCATTTTATGGTTATCTCTTCGAAACACTTGGCAATTGATGTCTACTATGCAACTTATTCTTGTAGACTCGTGTTGGGCCTCCAAGCGCAGAGTTTTGTAGGACAGTAGCAATTTCCCTCAAGTGGATGACCTAAGGTTTATCAATCTGTGGGAGGCGTAGGATGAAGATGGTCTCTCTCAAACAACCCTGCAACCAAATACAAGAAATCTCTTGTGTCCCCAACACACCCAATACAATGGCAAATTGTATAGGTGCACTAGTTCGGCGAAGAGATGGTGATAAAAGTGTAATATGGATGGTAGAAATATATTTTTATAATCTGAATAAATAAAAACAGCAAGGTAGCAAGTGACAAAAGTGAGCACAAACGGTATTGCAATGCTTGAAAACAAGGCCTAGGGTCCGTACTTTCACTAGTGCAATCTCTCAACAATGCTAATATAATTGGATCATATAACCATCCCTCAAAGTGCGATGAAGAATCACTCCACAGTTCCTATCTAGCGGAGAACATAAGAATAAATTGTTTGTAGGGTACAAAACCACCTCAAAGCTATTCTTTCCGATCGATCTATCCAAGAGTTCGTACTAAAATAACACAAAAGCAAATTCAGATTCGTAATGCTCAATCCAACACAAAGAACCTCAAAGAGTGCCCCAAGATTTCTACCGGAGAAACAAAGACAAGAACGTGCATCAACCCCTATGCATAGATTACCCCAATGTCACCTCGGGAATCCGCGAGTTGAGTGCCAAAACATATATCAAGTGAATCAATATAATACCCCATTGTCACCACGGGTATTCGTATGCAAGACATATATCAAGTGCTCTCAAATCCATAAAAGTATTCAATCCGATAAAACAAAATCTCAAAGAGAAAACTCAATTCATCACAACAAGATAGAGAGGGGAAACACCATATGATCCGACTATATTAACAAAGCCCGCGATACATCAAGATTGTGCATCTCAAGAACACGAGAGAGAGAGAGATTAAACACATAGCTACTGGTACGAACCCTCAGCCCCGAGGGTGGACTACTCCCTCCTCATCATGCTAGCCGCCGGTGATGATCTCCCCCTCCGGCAGGGTGCCGGAATGGGGTCTAGATTGGATCTCATGGATACAGAGGCCTTGCGGCAGCGGAACTTCTGATCTAGGGCTACCCTGAGGGTTTTTGGAATATTTGAGAATTTATAGGGCGAAGAGGCGGTGCGGGAGGCCACCAAGGTGGGCACAACCCACCGGGGCGCGCCTGGGGGCCCAGGCGCGCCCTGGTGGGTTGTGCCCCCCTCGGGGCACCCCCAGGTGCTGCTCTGGCCCATTGGATGTCTTCTGGTCCATAAAAAATCCACAAAAAGTTTCGCTGCGTTTGGACTCCGTTTGGTATTGATTTTCTGTGATGTAAAAAACAAGCAAAAAACAGCAACTGGCACTGGGCGCTATGTCAATAAGTTAGTCCCAAAAAATGGTATAAAGTTGCTATAAAATGATTTTAAAACATCCAATAATGATAATATAGCAGCATGAATACTTCATAAATTATAGATATGTTGGAGACGTATCAGCATCCCCAAGCTTAACTCCTACTCGTCCTCGAGTAGGTAAATGATAAAAGAAATAATTTATGAAGTGTGAATGCTAGCAAAGTGCATAAGTTTGATCAATAGTAATTTCAATCACTTTTCCTAGCATCATAACAACAACTCTTTCTCATAAAACTCATCATGTTAAAGTAGCAACCAATTCACATGTTAAGGTTCAAACAATGAATTCTCTTGAAACTCAACAACCTATATTCTTAGTGACCAAACAATTGCAATTCAACTTATTCAACAGAGTCTAAGTAAGAGCTCCACATACTCAACCATCATATAGTCTTCTATGATTGCTAACACTCACCGCATACACATGAGCAAAACGTTTCAACCGGACACATAGAAAGATAGGGGCTTATAATTTCGCCTCCCAACGTATTCACCTCAAGGGTGATGTCAACAATAATAACTCATGCTACCCATATCCAACTGGATATATGTGCCTAGATCTTTCCTCACCACATGATGCTTGCCAAAAGAGAAAAATAAAAAGGAATAGAGAGAAAAACTTTGACTCTTGCATGAAAGTAAATACATAAAAGTAAAAGGTAGGCCCTTCGCAGAGGGAAGCAGAGGTTGCCATGTGCTTTTTGTTTGTATGCTCAATCCCTTAGTGCAAAAGAACGTCACGTTATATTGCCCCTTATGATAGCAACCTTTATTATGCAGTCTGTCGCTTTTATTCTTTGCCATCACAAGTTCGTACAACGCTCAATTTTCTCTCACACTAAAAGATCTAACACTTTTAGAAGCAATTTTTATTGCCTAATGCACCGATGACAACTTACTTGAAGGATCTTACTCAATCCTTAGGTAGGTATGGTGGACTCTTGAAAATAAGATTTGGGTTTAAGGGTTTTTGGATGCACAAGTAGTATCTCTACTTGGTGCGGAATTTTTGGCTAGCAAAGATGGGGGGCAAGCACCACATGTTGAAGGATCTATGACAATATAACTTCTATGTGAATATGAACAAACATAAATCATTACGTTGTCTTCCTTGTCCAACGTCAACAATTTTGGCATATAATATTTTGATGGGGGCTCACAATCACAAAAGATTTCCAAGATAGTGTATTTGCATGT
The DNA here is from genome assembly GCA_011799875.1 of Thinopyrum elongatum. Classification (NCBI taxonomy): domain Eukaryota; kingdom Viridiplantae; phylum Streptophyta; class Magnoliopsida; order Poales; family Poaceae; genus Thinopyrum; species Thinopyrum elongatum. The sequence continues at coordinate 665,515,114 of CM022303.1, forward strand.
GAAAGTTCTCTTCCTTATAGTAATCATTCATGAATTGCTTGTATGACCAATATTGTGATTGTCAAGCTTCAAAAGATTTCACTTTCTAAATCCAATGTGAAGCTACCACTAGGCATGATATGAACATATAATTTCAAATTCATGATATTCAATTCATTCAACAATTTACTCATAGGATATAAGTGAAGCACCAGAGTGAATGACAAACTACTCCAAAAAGATATAAGTGAAGATCAAGCGAGTAGTTAAGTAAAGGGGTAGCTAATTGAGGACTCTCTCTTATTTAAAAACTTTCAGATCTAAGTATTTTATTAAAACAGCAAGTAAAACAAAACAAAATGACATTCCAAGAATAGCACAACTCAAGTGAAGAAGCAAAAACTTAGGCTCAACCGATACTAACCGATAATTGTTGATGAAGAAAGGTGGGATGCCTACCGGGGCATCCCCAAGCTTAGATGCTTGAGACCTCTTGAAATATTATCTTGGGGTGCCTTGGGCATCCCCAAGCTTGAACTTTTGCGTCTCCTTAATTCCTTTTATATCATGGTTTCCCTAAATCTTAAAAACTTCATACACACAAAACTCAACAAGAACTCGTGAGATAAGTTAGTATAAACCAATGCAAAAACCTTATCATTCTCTACTGTAGAAAATCACAAAAATTATTATTCAACATTGCATACTAAATGCCTCTGCATATTTAATACTCCTATCCTCAAATAGAATCATTAAACAAGCAAACATATGCAAACAAATCAAACATAACAGCAATCTGCCGAAACAGTATAGTATGTAAAGAATGCAAGAGTATCAATACTTCTTTAACTCCAAAAATTATGAAAATTTACCAAACTGTATAAAATTTATCAGATCTTATTGTTCAAAAAGTTTCAACATTTTAACACATTCTGACTTTTCTTGGGAATTTGTGCAACATCGATAAACTTTCTGTTTTGAAACAGCAATTCATGTACTTGCAAAATGAGCATGGTAAAGGCTATCATTGACATTTTTATTGAAAAGAAAGATGCAAACATTATTATAAATAACATAAAGCAAATACTAACAAGAAAATGACACTCCAAGCAAAACACATATCATGTGACGAATAAAAATGTAGCTCCAAGTGAGGTTACCGATAATGTTGGAGACGAAAGAGGGGATGCCTTCCGCGGCATCCCCAAGCTTAGTTGCTAGGATCTTCCTTGAATATTACCTTGGGGTGCCTTGGGCATCCCCAAGATTAGGGTCTTGTCACTCCTTATTCTCCTCATATCGACATGTCACCCAAAACTTGAAAACTTCAATCACACAAAACTTAACGGAACTTCGTGAGATAGGTTAGTATGATAAAGAGCAAACCATTTCACTTTGGTACTGTCAAAGACAAGATTCATAATTGTTTCCACACAATGCCTACTGTATCATATCATTTCCACAATTTATATTGAGCAATATAAGCCATAGAAACTAGAAAACAAGCAAACAATGCATTGAAAACAGAATCTGTCAAAAACAGAACAGTCTGTAATAATCTGTACTCCAACCATACTTCTGCTACTCCAAAAATTATGAAAAATTAGGAAAACGTAGAGAATTTGTATATATATCACCTGTAAAAAATTCAGATCAAAATAACGTTCCAGTTAATTTTAAAAATTCCTGGACTGAGCGCAAAAGTTTCAGTTTTTGCACAGATTCAAGTCAACTATCATCCATACTATCCCAAAGGCTTTACTTGGCACTTTATTGAAACAAAAGCAATAAAACATGATTACTAAAGTAGCATAATCATGTGAACACATAAAAATAGTAGGGGTAAATGTTGGGTTGTCTCCCAACAAGCGCTTTTCTTTAATGCCTTTTAGCTAGGCATGATGATTTCAATGATGCTCGCATAAAAGATAAGAATTGAAACATAAAGAGAGCATCATGAATCATAAGTTCCTCCCTCATAATAATTTTCAGTAGCATCATGAATAGATTCATCGATATAACCATCACATAAAGCATTCTCTTCATGATCCACAAGCATAGAAATTTTATTACTCTCCACATAAGAAAATTTCTTCTCATTCACAATGGTGGGAGTATCATATGAAACTCGAATACTATAAATTGTTTCCACATTAAAAGAATAATGTTCAGGAAAAGGGTAATCATAACTATGACAAGTTTTATAAATATAATCATCACTACTTTTTATAACATAAGTATCATCACAATAATCATAATAAGTATCAACTTTGTTCTCATCATAGATAGGAGGCATGCAGTCATCATAGCAAATTTGATCATTCAAAGTAGGGGGACTAAAAAGATCATCTTCATTAAGCATATCATCCCCAAGCTTGGGACAAACATTAATTGCAGCAAATAAATTCTCAAATATGTCATTCTCATCAAACATAGCATCCCCAAGCTTGTGACTTGGCATATCATAAGCATAATCACTCTCATCATTAATAGTATGAATAGCACCAACGGTATAACAATTGCTATCATCATAATCTCCCAATTGGTGCCAAAAAGATTTCCAAGATTATAAGAAGTATCATTATCTTCCCAATCATAATCATTACAACAAGTAGTAGGCATCACAAAATCATACTCAATATCATCATCCTCCATCAACATATTTGATTCACTTTCATGAGGCACAATGGTGATAGGAGCAATATTACTTGGGAGAGTTACCTTTTTACCTATACTTCTCCTTCTTTTCCTTTTCTTCTTCACCACCTCACGTATGGGTTTAATCAATTTTTTCGAGCTTCTTGTTGAAGAGATTGATTGGATAGGAAGCTCCTCCTCGTTACCTGATTCATCATAATAAACACTAGGAGGGTATTGGGAAATATTTTCCCTTTCATTAGTACTCTTTTTATATTCTATTTGTTTTCTTGTCTTTAGATAGTTGGCAATATAAGGATTCTCAATGCAATTTACTGCACAAAACATATAAATTTCCTCTAGATCAAAATCAAGAAATCTCTTGAGATTAAATTTTGGAATACCCTCAGTTATACGTTTCATTTCTTCATACCCCAAAAGAAGACTAAGCTCTTTATGATGCTCAAGGGAAATCAAGTTATCACAATTTTTGGACACGATTTGATCATGAAACAATTTGCATTGGAGATTTAAATGACCACGTTCGTTGCAAAGTTCACAAGGATGGCGAGAAAAATTAATTCTTTCAGCACAATCATCTAGCCTCTCTTGCAACTTTTTTGTTTCTAAATATTTATGCTTCTTACAAAATCTATCTTCTCTTTTTGGTGTGCATTTGCACTCCCAATTCACTTCACAAAAATTGACATTCTTATAGGAGACATCATTATCATGACTAATGCAATCATCATTAACATCATGGATATTCAAAGAATTCATACTAGCAATATTGCAATCATGCCCATCATCCAACATTTTTATGCCATAAATTTTATTGAATTCTTTTTCTAGAAATTGAGCACAATTATCGGAATCCCTATTCTCAAGATATACATTATAAAGATAAAGAACAACTTGAGGTAACCCAATCTCCATTTTTTTGTAGTTTTCTTTTATAAACCAAACTAGTGATAAAACAAGAAACTAAAAGATTCAATTGCAAGATCTAAAGATATACCTTCAAGCACTCACCTCCCCGGCAACGGCGCGAGAAAAGAGCTTGATGTCTACTACGCAACTTATTCTTGTAGACTCGTGTTGGGCCTCCAAGCGCAGAGTTTTGTAGGATAGTAGCAATTTTCCCTCAAGTGGATGAACTAAGGTTTATCAATCCATGGGAGGCGTAGGATGAAGATGGTCTCTCTCAAACAACCCTGCAACCAAATACAAGAAATCTCTTGTGTCCCCAACACACCCAATACAATGGCAAATTGTATAGGTGCACTAGTTCGGTGAAGAGATGATGATAAAAGTGTAATATGGATGGTAGAAATATATTTTTATAGTCTGAATAAATAAAGACAGCAAGGTAGCAAGTGACAAAAGTGAGCACAAACGGTATTGCAATGCTTGAAAACAAGGCCTAGGGTCCGTACTTTCGCTAGTGCAATCTCTCAACAATGCTAATATAATTGGATCATATAACCATCCCTCAAAGTGCGATGAAGAATCACTCCAAAGTTCCTATCTAGCGGAGAACATAAGAATAATTTGTTCGTAGGGTACGAAACCACCTCAAAGCTATTCTTTCCGATCGATCTATCCAAGAGTTCGTACTAAAATAGCACCAAAGAAAATTCAGATTCGTAATGCTCAATCCAACACAAAGAACCTCAAAGAGTGCCCCAAGATTTCTACCGGAGAAACAAAGACAAGAACATGCATCAACCCCTATGCATAGATTACCCAAATGTCACCTCGGGAATCCGCGAGTTGAGTGCCAAAACATATATCAAGTGAATCAATATAATACCCCATTGTCACCACGGGTATTCGTATGCAATACATATATCAAGTGCTCTCAAATCCATAAAAGTATTCAATCCGATTAAATGAAATCTCAAAGGGAAAACTCATTTCATCACAACAAGATAGAGAGGGGAAACGCCATATGATCCGACTATATTAACAAAGCCCGCGATACATCAAGATTGTGCATCTCAAGAACACGAGAGAGAGAGAGATTAAACACATAGCTACTGGTACGAACCCTTAGCCTCGAGGCTGGACTACTCCCTCCTCATCGTGGTGGCCGCCGGTGATGATCTCCCCCTCCGGCAGGGTGCCAGAATGGGGTCTAGATTGGATCTCGTGGATACAGAGGCCTTGCAGTGGTGGAACTTCTGATCTAGGGCTACCCTGAGGGTTTTTGGAATATTTGGGAATTTACAGGGCGAAGAGGCGGAGCGGGAGGCCACCGAGGTGGGCACAACCCACCGGGGCACGCCTGGGGTCCCATGCATGCCCTGGAGGGTTTTGCCCCCCTCGGGGCACCCCCAGGTGCTGCTCTAGCCCATTGGATGTCTTCTGGTCCATAAAAAATCCACAAAAAGTTTCGCTGCGTTTGGACTCCGTTTGGTATTGATTTTCTGCGATCTAAAAAACAAGCAAAAAACAGCAACTCGCATTGGGCACTATGTCAATAAGTTAGTCCCAAAAAATGGTATAAAGTTGCTATAAAATGATTGTAAAACATCAAAGAATGATAATATAGCAGCATGAATACTTCATAAATTATAGATACGTTGGAGACGTATCAGCAATCTACTTCAGTGAATAGAACATTAAAACCGAAATCGGTTAGTCTAGATACGGAAAGTAAATTGTAACCAAGAGATTCAACGAGCATAACATTTTGAATAGAGTTATCATCGGAGATGGCCACCTTACCGAAGCCAACTACCTTACCCTTGGAGTTGTCACCAAAAGTGACATACTTTCGGGGACCGTCGTTTTCAGCAAGCTCACGAAACATGTCCTTGTCTCCGGTCATGTGATTGGTACATCCACTATCAAGAACCCATTCCTTTCCTCCGGCCATGTAACCATGAAGGTTAGCCATGAGACCAAAGTGTCTCATTGACTCATCAAGATCAAAGTCACTATCATCATCCTCATCATAATATCCATGTTCAACATCATCATGTGATTGATCATCACCTAGAGAGAGTGATTTATTAGATTTATGACCATGACAATGTGCATCTTTATGAATTCTAATGACTTGTGAAATGATGCTACTAATGACTCCAACATCTCCTTTGGCACGCATGAGGTCACGAAGCTCAAATAGACAATCGCCAAATTTAGGATCACTGGGATTCATTTTGTGAAAAGCAATGGACTTTTGAAGAATCATATCTAGATTTTTCAAGGAATAGTTTGGAAAGCACTCCTCAAGGTATCTCCATATAGTATAAGCACATTCAAATGTAGGCAAGCATACAACCAAATTCCTAGGCAATCCTCTCATGATAAGATCAATAGTTCTAAGATTGAGGGTCATGTCAAGATGCTCATTGGGGGTAGGATGCAAGGGATCAATAGGAGGTACATAAGTGCTATTAATATACTTGTTCAAATTATATTAATTGAAAATCTCAAGCATCTCATTTTTCCAAGCACTATAGAACTCTCCATCAAGCATAGGCACTCTACGTCTAATACTCCCAATCGTAGACTCATCCATATTCCTCCAATGGTGATTAAACCATAGCAATGGAGACCAATGCTCTGATACCAATTGAAAGGATCGATAAGAGGGGTCTAGAAGGGGGGGGGGGGTTAGACTCTCAACAAGTAAAAGTGGCAATTTTTAAGTTCTTTAAGTTGAGGTGGAGTTTTAGCACAAGTTTAAGCATTCACAATACATTTCAAGCAACCGTGGCAAGAGTATGAGCAGCGGAAAGAGTATAGCATGCTAATTGCAAGAAAGTAAAGGGATGGGATTGGAGTGTGCAAACGCAATGAAGACACGGAGATTTTTGGCGTGGTTCCGATAGGTGGTGCTATCGTACATCCATATTGATGGAGACTTCAACCCACGAAGGGTAACGGTTGCGCGAGTCCACAGAGGGCTCCACCCATGAAGGGTCCACGAAGAAGCAACCTTGTCTATCCCACCATGGCCATCGCCCACGAAGGACTTGCCTCACTCGGGTAGATCTTCACGAAGTAGGCGATCTCCTTGCCCATAGAAACTCTTTGGTTCAAATCCACAATCTTGTCGGAGGCTCCCAAGCGACACCTAAACAATCTAGGAGACACCACTCTCCAAAAGGTAATAAATGGTGTGTTGATGATGAACTCCTTGCTCTTGTGCTTCAAATGATAGTCTCCCCAACACTCAATTCTCTCTCACAGATTTGGATATGGTGGAAAGATCATTTGAGTGGAAAGCAACTTGGGGAAGGCTAGAGATCAAGATTCTTGTGGTAGGATTGGAATATCTTGGTCTCAACACATGAGTAGGTGGTTCTCTCTCAGAAAATGAGTAGTGGAAGTGTAGGCACGTTCTAATGGCTCTCTCACAAATAGAGAAGGGGGTGGAGGTGTATATATAGCCTCCACACAAAATCTAACCGTTACACACATTTGACCCAACTCGGTCAGACCGAATAGAAGAACTCGGTGAGACCGATTCAGTTCAAAATGTGAACGTTAGGAATCTTGGTGGGACCAACTCGAACAATTCGGTGGGACCGATGTGCTAGGGCTTGGGCAAAACCTCATCTCGGTGAAGCCGATTGCTTGAACTCAGTGAGACCAATTTTAGCAAAGAGCAAACAGAGAGTTGGTCAAGCAAACTCGGTGGGACCGATTGCACATTTCGGTGAGACCGAAATAATTGCAACAAGCAACAGAGAGTTTGCAGGGCCATCTCGGTGAGACCGAGATCCGCATCGGTGTAACCGAATTGCTAGGGTTTCTGGTAGTGGCTATGTCAACTGAACTCGGTGGCGCCGGATGGATAAAATCGGTGGGGCTGAGTTTGACTTTAGGTTTTGGACATATTTGGAAGAGAGAGTGGCTGAGGGTTTTGGAGCAATATCACTAAGCACTTTGAGCAAGTAGACCATTAAGCAACACCTCATCCCCTTTTAATAGTATTGGCTTTCCTATGGAGTCAATGTGATCTTGGATCACTAAAATATAAATGAAGAGTCTTGAGCTTTTGCCAATCTTTGTCCTTAGCATTTTGAAGGGGTTCCACATCCTCTTGTCCTTACCACGCAATTGTTGAACTCATCTGTAATATACTTGATAAAAGTATTAGTCCAACAAGAGATATGTTGACATTAATTACCAAAATCACCCAGGGAGCACTTGAGCTTTCACTTGGTTTGGACCCGGAGGACGCAGAGCGCTGCGCTTGGTGATGTCTACTACGCAACCTTCTTCTTGTAGACTCGTGTTGGTCCTCCAAGCCTAGAGTTTTGTAGGACAGTAGCAAATTTCCCTCAAGTGGATGACATAAGGTTTATCAATCCGTGGGAGGCATAGGATGAAGATGGTCTCGCTCAAACAACCCTGCAACCAAATAGCAAAGAGTCTCTTGTGTCCCCAACACACCCAATACAATGGTAAATTATATCGGTGCACTAGTTCGGCGAAGAGATGGTGATACAAGTGTAATATGGATGGTAGATATAGGTTTTTGTAATCTAAAAATATAAAAACAGAAAGGTAACTAGTAACAAAAGTGAGCAAAAACGGTATTGCAATGCTTGGAAACAAGGCCTAGGGTTCATACTTTCACTAGTGCAAGTTCTCTCAACAATGATAACATAATTAGATCATATGGCAATCCCTCAACGTGCGACAAGGAATCACTACAAAGTTTCTATCAGAGAACGTAGGACGAAAACATGCATCAACCCCTATGCATAGATTACCCCAATGTCACCTTGGGAATCCGCGAGTTGGGTGCCAAAACATACATCAAGTGAATCAATAGAACATCCCATTGTCACCACAGATATCCCATCGCAAGACATACATCAAGTGTTCTCAAATCCAATACTCAATCCAACATAACAGAACCTTAAAGAGCAAGACTCAATTCATCACAACAAGAGATAGAGAGGGAAGAAACACCATATGATCCAACTATAATAACAAAGCTAGCGGTACATCAAGATCGTGCCAAATCAAGAACACGAGAGAGAGAGAGAGATCAAACACATAGCTACTGGTACATACCCTCAGCCCCGAGGGTGAACTACTCCCTACTCGTCATGTAGACCGCCGGGATGATGAAGATGGCCACCGGTGATGGTTTTCCCCTCCGGCAAGGTGCCGGAATAGGGTCCCGATTGGTTTTTTGTGGTTAAAGAGGCTTGCGGCGGCGGAACTTCCGATCTAGGTTTATTTCTGGGGGTTTCGTGATTTATAGGAATATTTGGCGTTGGTCTCACGTCAAGGGGGTACACGAGGCGGCGACAAGGTGGGGGGTGTGCCCTAGGGGGGGGGGGCGCCCTCCACCTTTGTCGTTGCCTCGGGACTCTTCTGGCCCAACTCTTGTGCTTCAGGGGCTTCTTCTAGTCCATAAAAAATCACCGTAAATTTTCAGCCCATTCCAAGAACTTTTATTTCTGCACAAAAAACGACACCACGGTAGTTCTGCTGAAAACAGCGTCAGTCCAGGTTAGTTATAATAAAATCATACCAAAACCATATAAAATTGTTGTAAACATGGCATGAATACTTCATAAATTATAGATACGTTGGAGACGTATCAGCATCCCCAATCTTAATTCCTGCTCGTCCTCGAGTAGGTAAATGATAAAAGAAATAATTTATGAAGTGTGAATGCTAGCAAGTGCACAAGTTTGATCAATGATAATTTCAATCACTTTTTCTTGCATCATTATATATCATAAACAGTAGCTCATCTCATAAAATTTCTCATGATCAAGTAGCAAGCTATTCACATGTTAAAGCATAGATAATAAACTTTCTTGAAAACTAACAAACTATGTTCTCAGTCATCAAACAATTGTAATTCATCTTATTTTCAGGAAGTGTCTATGTAAGAGCTTTGATTTAGCAAATTCCACATACTCAACTATCATATAGTCTTCCATGATTGCTACCACTCAAAGCATATTTTTAGAACAAATAGCATCCATCGAACACAGAGAAAGTGTAGCGACCCGACCCGAATGGATCGAATCTCTGTGTTCAAGTGTCATCCCTGGATCGGTAATGTTCCTGGTCATCACCTCCTTCAAATCTATCATGCTTGCACACATCTGGTTCTCCTGTCGACGAATGTGCTGGTTTAACTCCTGGATGAAAGCTGAAATGGACCTGTCCCTCCTGGTGCTGATCATCTCCCATTGCTCATCTCGGCGCCCACATAACTGGTAGATTGTGTCCTTAAGATCCTTGTGATACACTTCGCCGATGCGTCCCATGGCGATGTGGGCTGCCATGCTCTTTCCTAGACTCCAGGTTGGTGCATCAAAGGAAAACTCTATGGGCTCCGTAACTGGCGTGAATGTCCTTCCTGGAATTTGAACTCGAATCATCCAACGCTCCTCTTCTGGTACAGTGGCGGTGTAGGTCCCGGTGAAGCTTGGTATTCCGATGTTCAGGTACCTAGTGACTTCCTTCAAGTGTCGTCCAAAAGGTGTGTCTTCATCCGGTTGTGTAAACTTGTTCCTTGAGTCTGCCATCCTAGAGAATAGAAGATGGAGAGAAGTCAGAAATGAGTAGAGAAGAGTGTCCTATGGCTTTTCTTAGTGGTCGTGTCCTACAGTCAGCGTGTGCTCTGATACCATCTCTGGTGCGACCCGACCCGAATGGATCGAATCTCTGTGTTCAAGTGTCATCCCTGGATCGGTAATGCTGACACACACAGTACTCGAAGGATTTATAACAGAGTGCAATCACACACTTATTACATCGAATGTCTCAAAAGAGAACTGATTACAATAAATATGGCTTAAGGCCATCTAAATAAGATAACAGCGGAAGGCTTGGAAGATAAAGTGAGTCCATCAACTCCAACGGCATAGCTGAGTGCACGACAACGACCTAGCACACCTTACTCTTCGTCTGAAAAGTCTGCAACATGATACGTTGCAGCCCGAAACGGGTCAGCACATGGAATATGCTGGCAATATAACACAGTAGAGCAATGAACAGAATAATTGCTAATACTACATGCATATTTGGCTGGTGGAAAAGCTCTAGTGTTATACTGTTTTGCGAAAAGCTAATTTTTTCCTACAACAAAGGAATATATTTTATTTAACTATCATGGTGGTTGTTGAACATTGAGAAGGTAAATCCCCCTCTCAATCCCAATTAAAAGTAATTATTAATCCCAACAAATTAATTTAGAGTGATGGGATTCAATATGATAATCCAAGAACCAGATACTCAAGATGTCCATAACCGGGGACACGGCTAATCATGATTAGTTTGTACACTCTGCAGAGGTTTGTGCACTTTTCCCCACAAGACTCGATCTCCTCCGTTGGATTTCTCGCACTACATGGTGTTTGAGAAACGGATGACCGAGACACAGTCTTTCAGAAACATTTACTCTTTACTCTGGATAGACAGTTACACCTACTTTCCCCTACATCTGCTAGCCTACCACTGAAAGAGGTCATGTAACATACTCAACTATGCTAGAGCCCATAATAGCTTGTGGCTGCACACGGAAGTTTCTAGCATGAATAATCTTATGATCCCTTTGAGCCTGGGTGGCGGACCGTAGGAGGATCACACGGTATATCCCCGGGATCTCCTAGGACAACACTGGTATATCCCCAGGTGCCCAAACAAGCAATCCACCCAGATGTGTATTAAAGTTGCCACCTTAAGTTGAACCATTAATTAAAAATCTCACATCTGTCATGGATACACTCAAAACCCAATCCACGTCTACGAGCATAGCATGGCAACATAAGCATAGCGTGGAAGTAACTCCCAAGGGTTTGTTATAAAAAGGGCAATAGGTTCTACCTCATCATCTACTTCCCAGTACCCACAAGTTAATCACATCCTAATCATGCATTATTTGAGGGTCGAAACTAATGCATAAAAACTGGGTAACGAAGAAGTATGATCAATATGTTACTTGCCTTGCTGACGATCTGCAAATCCTAGGGACTCGTAGTAGCACGCTTCGCACTCCGGGAATTCTATCGCAAACAAACAATAGCATACATAAGCAATCAAGCGAAGATGCACGGGTAAAACCCAAATGAGAAGACCTAACCAGAAAGTTCAACTGAAGAACTCCGGTTTGCAAAAAGAATCAAATCAAACGGAGCAACGAAACTCAAACTGCGAAAGAAACAAGCTTTGATTGCTAATCGGGACTAAAGTCAAATTTTACAGTAGCAAAAACTTGTTTAAGTTGGTTAAACAGAAAGAGGGCTTCGAGACGAAGATCTAGGCGCTTGAATCGCCTGATTCCGACAAACGAGCGAAAAGTTATACTAAAACGAAAATCGGATCAGAAATCGCGATCGAAAATAATCGCGGAAAATCCGAGAAAAAGAAAAACTAACGAACAGGCTAACGAACGAACGTTCGCTGTCTGCGGTTAAACGGTGAAAACCGTTCGTTAAAACGAACGTACGGACGAACGTCCGCTAAATAACTAAACCGACGGAAAACCGAACGAACCGAAAAAAAACGCATCTAGGGTTTAAACAAAAACCGATCGGTTTTTCTCACGAAAACCGACGGCGGCGGCGGCTACCTCCGGCGGGGCTCCGGCGGGACGGCGGGGTGCGGCGCGGCGGCGCGGCGAGCGAGGCGGCGCGGCGGCTCGGCGGCGGCGGGGTCGGGCGGCGGCGGCGGCGCGGCGAGCGAGGCGGCGCGGCGAGGGCAGGCGGCGGCGGCGGCTTGGGGCTCCAGGGGGGGCCCCGGGTCGGCTTTTAAAGAGGGGGAGGGGTGGCGGCTTGGGGAAGGGGCGACGGGAGAGGTGCGGCGGCGGCGGACTCCGGGAGAGTCCCGGTCGGCCACGGGGAGGAAAGGCGGCGGCGGCCTGCTGGGCCGGCTGGGCTTCGGCCCAGTTCGGTCCGGCGGATTTTTTTTTTTAAATAATTCCGCGCAGAAAAACAAACAAAAGAAATACTAAACGGACTCCAAAATTCCCGAAATAAATTTTCTCCGTCCTCTAAAAATCTCCCGGACAAGGTAAACATTTATTTGGGACTCTAATGCAATTTTGAAAAATGCATATTTTTTTCTAAATTCAAATAAAATTGCAATAAAAATCCAAATAAAATATTTATTTGATTTTAATATTTTTCCTCCAATATTCCATTTATTTTGGAGAAGTCATATTATCTCCTCTCATATATTTTTAATATGAAATATTTTCGGAGAGAAAAATAATTAAACCAAATTGATCCTTGTTTCAATATTTGAGAAAATTCAAATATGAAAACGGTGAAATCCCCAACTCTCTCCGTGGTCCTTGAGTTGCTCAGGATTTTCGAGGATCGCAAAACGAAATGCAAAAAAAAATATGACATGCAGTGACTGATCTATGTATAACATTCCAAATTAAAAATTTGGGATGTTACAAACCTACCCCCCTTAAGATGAATCTCGCCCTCAAGATTCAGGTTGGCTAGAAAATAGGTGTGGGTGGTCCTTCCGGAGGTCTTCTTCGCGCTCCCAGGTGGCTTCATCTTCGGTATGGTGACTCCACTGAACTTTGCAAAACTTGATAACTTTGTTGCGTGTAACTCGGCTGGCAAACTCGAGAATCTTGACGGGTTTCTCCTCGTAGGTTAGATCACTATCCAATTGAATTGCTTCTAGGGGCACTGTATCTCTTAGAGAAATATCAGCCATCTCCGCATGGCACTTCTTCAACTGGGAAACATGGAACACATCATGAACTCCTGACAGTCCTTCGGGCAATTCCAACTTGTAGGCAACTTCACCCATACGTTCCAATACTCGGTATGGTCCTACAAACCTCGGGGCTAACTTTCCTTTAACTCCAAAACGTTTCACTCCTCGTAAGGGTGATACTCGTAGATATGCTCTGTCTCCGACTTCATAGGTTACCTCCTTGCGTTTTGGATCGGCATAACTCTTCTGTCTGGACTGGGCTACTTTCAGTCTATCTCGAATCAGCTTAACCTTCTCTTCGGATTCCTTAATCAAATCCGGTCCAAACAACTGACGGTCTCCAACTTCATCCCACATCAACGGTGTTCTGCACCTCCTTCCATACAAAGCCTCGAAAGGTGCCATCTTCAAACTGGCTTGGTAGCTGTTGTTGTATGAGAACTCCGCGTAGGGCAAATTGTCATCCCAACTAGATCTATAATCTAGCGCACAAGCTCTTAACATGTCCTCCAGAATCTGATTGACTCTCTCGGTCTGTCCATCTGTCTGCGGATGAAAAGCTGTACTAAACTCTAGCCTGGTTCCCAATGTCTGGTGTAGTTGGCGCCAAAACTTTGAAGTAAACTGGGTTCCTCTATCTGATACGATGGTCCTCGGAACTCTGTGCAGACATACGATCCTGGTCATATATATCTTGGCCAACTTCGCACTCGTATATGTGGTTTTCACTGGGATAAAGTGAGCTACTTTGGTCAAACGATCCACTACTACCCAGATAGAATCATATCCTGATCGGGTCCTGGGTAATCCGGTGATGAAATCCATGCCAAGTTTATCCCACTTCCATTCGGGTATTGGCATAGGCTGTAGCAATCCTGCGGGCTTCTGATGCTCTGCCTTCACTCTCTGACATACATCACATACGGCTACATACTCAGCAATATCCCTCTTCATACCCGTCCACCAGAAACGCTCTTTTAAGTCCAAATACATCTTGGTGTTTCCGGGGTGTATCGAGTATGGCGAGTCATGAGCCTCCTGTAGTATCAACTTCCTGATCTCGGCATTATTGGGTACATACACACGGTCCTCAAACCATAAGGTGTCGTGCTCATCTTCACGAAAACCTTTGGCTTTTCCTTTGCGCATTCTATCCTTTATCTCGGCAATTTCTTTGTCCTCTTTCTGAGCTTCTCGAATCCTTCCCAATAATGTTGACTGAACTTCCATAACTGCGACAAAACCTCTAGGGAATATCCCCAAACGAAACTCCCTGAGATCTTCGGATAACCCCTTTGGTAAACCTCCGCTTTTGAGGGTATTGACATAACTCTTCCGGCTCAAAGCGTCTGCTACGACATTGGCCTTTCCTGGATGATAATGCAACTTCATATCATAATCCTTTATAAGTTCCAACCATCTCCTCTGCCTGAGGTTCAGCTCCTTCTGAGTGAAAATATACTTCAAGCTCTTGTGATCCGTGTACACATCACAACGGTTCCCAATAAGAAAATGTCTCCAAGTCTTAAGCGCATGAACTACAGCTGCTAACTCCAAGTCATGCGTGGCATAATTCAACTCATGCGGCCGAAGTTGACGTGAGGCATATGAAACAACTCTTCCTTCCTGCATAAGTACTCCTCCCAGTCCTAAGCGAGAAGCGTCGCAATACACTTGGAAATCCTTGCGTATATCTGGCAGAATCAGAACTGGGGCTGTAACCAAACGTTTCTTCAGTTCCTGAAAACTTGCCTCACATTCATCTGTCCATTTGAACTTAGTGTCCTTCTTCAGTAACTCCATCATAGGCTTCGCAATCTTAGAAAAATTCTCGATAAATCTCCGATAATATCCTGCAAGTCCAAGAAAACTGCGGATCTCCCCCACTGAGGTGGGTGCCAACCACTCAGTGACAGACTGAACCTTAGTGGGGTCTACTGCTATACCTTCGCCCGATATAACATGTCCAAGAAATCCAACTTCCTTCAACCAAAACTCACATTTGCTGAACTTGGCATACAACTGATGTTCCCTGAGCTTCTCGAGAACTAAACGCAGATGCTCCTTGTGCTCCTCTTCATTCTTTGAGTATACCAAGATATCATCAATGAACACCACGACAAACTTATCCAAGAACTCCATGAACACCTTGTTCATCATACTCATGAAATAGGCAGGGGCATTAGTCAATCCAAATGACATAACTGTGTACTCATATAGCCCATACCGGGTGGTGAAGGTTGTCTTAGGTATATCCTGTTCTCGGATCTTCAGCTGGTGATACCCTGATCTCAGATCGATCTTGGAGAACACTTTAGCTCCTTGCAACTGATCAAACAAATCATTAATCATTGGCAGTGGGTACTTGTTCTTAATCGTCACTTCATTCAATGCGCGATAATCAACAACCATTCTCAAGGATCCATCCTTCTTCTCAACTAAGAGCACTGGGGCTCCCCACGGTGATGAACTTCGTCGAATGTAACCTTTCTCCAATAATTCCTTGATCTGCTTCTTAATCTCCTCCAGATCATTTGCGGGCATCCGGTATGGTCTCTTTGATATTGGTCCGGTGCCTGGCAACAACTCTATCAAGAATTCAATGTCTCGATCCGGCGGCATGCCTGGTAACTCCTCTGGAAATACATCTGGGTAATCCTTCACAATAGGCACCTCCTCCTGAACAACTCCCGTGAGATAATTTACTTGGCTCCTTCTAGGCACATGCCTAGATACATACTTGATCCTTTTTCCCTCCGGGGTGGTAAGAAAAATCGACTTACACGCACAATCGATGCTTCCTCCATACATCGATAGCCAATCCATGCCTAGTATCACATCCAATCCTTGTGACTTCAAAACTATCAGGTCTGAGGGGAAAACATGACTTCCAATGATCAATGGCATCTGAAAACATCCTTGTCTTGCCATATACTCCGCACCGGGTGATCTTACTAACATGGGTGTCCTAAGTACCTTAGTGGGCAACTTATACTTATCCACGAATCCCCTCGATATGTATGAATGCGATGCACCAGTATCGAAAAGAACAATTGCAATAAAAGACTTAACCAAAAACTTACCGATAACGGCATCAGGCTGCTCCTCAACCTCCTCCACGTTCACGTGGTTCACTTGTCCTCGGTTGAATGGATTGGGCTTCTTCCCAGCGCTTCCATTACCATTGCCGTTCTTCAATTCTGGACATTCGTTGGCATAATGTCCAGTCTTCCCGCACTTGAAACAGGTAACGTGGCTTTGATCCTTCTTGGCGGGTGTGGCTGGGTTAGAGCGGTTCTGATTGCTGCCTGCTCCATTTCCATTTCCATTCTTGTGGCCATTATGGTTGTGCGAACTTCCTCCATTGTGGTTATGACCTCCATGGTTATGAACAAGCCCTCCCGAGTTCGGGGTGAACCGGGGCTTCTGCTGAGCTCCTGAGTTGAACTTCCCTTGTCCATACTTCCTCTTGCGGCTATCAATCTGCTGCTGCTTCCCTTCAATCATAAGAGCTTTGTCTACCAACTCCTGGTAGTTGTTGAATGTTGCCACCATCAACTGCATACTCAGCTCATCATTCAACCCTTCCATAAACTTCTCCTGCTTCGCGGCATCAGTGGCCACATCATCCGGGGCATAGCGAGCTAATTTACTGAACTCATCCACGTACTGCCCCACGGTACGGTTTCCCTGGCGTAAGTTGCGAAACTCACGCTTCTTCATGCTCATAGCTCCTGCTGAGACATGTGCAGTGCGGAAAGCTTGTTGAAACTGATCCCAAGTGACATTGGCTATAGGGAATGTGGCTGTGTAATTCTCCCACCATGAGGCTGCGGGTCCATCCAATTGATGTGCGGCAAAACGCACCTTCTCAGCGTCTGTGCATCCTGCGGTGGTCAACTCCCTTCCAATCCTGCGTAGCCAGTCATCCGCAACTATTGGCTCGGTGCTACTGGAAAACACCGGCGGCTGCAACCTCAGAAAACGGGCTAAGTTGTCAACTGGTGGTGGTGGCGGTGGGTTGTTGTTGTTGTGGTTGCCTTGGTTCTGAACTAGTAGCTGCATCAGGGTATTCTGCTGTTGAATCAACTGAGTGAGCTCCGGTGGGAAAACAAATCCGGTGTCGCGTCTCGGAGGCATCTGATGGGTTTAGAGGGAAGAGATTAGAATAGAGTAAGGTCTAGTGAGAAGGCACTACCCATATGCACATGAGACAAACACATTCATAACACACCACTCAATTCAAGCAAGAGCATACAATCGATCTAACTACCGTTACAAAAGTGCTCGGACTATTACTATTTACATGGGGAGAAATACTAATGATAATATGGTGGTCATCTAGAAATTTTGATCGGTGGAAGACTCCATGATATCCGCTCCAGCTTCGTCTTCATAATCATCATCACTACTGTCGGGGTCGGAGTCGGTGTCGTCGATGATGATGTAGTCTTCAGATCGAATTTCCTCAGGTTCGTCGTCTTCTTCTCGGGCGCGGGGTCTCCATGAATACTCCTAGCCTTGTCAGGTCGTCATTCTTTTCCACTAGTATTGCGATTTCCTCCTCGTATCCATCGCGGGGGGAGACTTGGTTCTCTTCTAGCTCCATGTTCTGGTCATCACCTCCTTCAAATCTATCATGCTTGCACACATCTGGTTCTCCTGTGACGAATGTGCTGGTTTAACTCCTGGATGAAAGAACTGAAATGGACCTGTCCCTCCTGGTGCTGATCATCTCCCATTGCTCATCTCGGCGCCCCAAACTGGTAGATTGTGTCCTTAAGATCCTTGTGATACACTTCGCCGATGCGTCCCATGGCGATGTGGGTGCCCTGCTCTTCCTAGACTCCAGGGTTGTGCATCAAAGGAAAACTCTATGGCTCCGTAACTGGCGTGAATGTCCTTCCTGGAATTTGAACTCGAATCATCCAACGCTCCTCTTCTGGTACAGTGGCGGGTGAGGTCCCGGTGAAGCTTGGTATTCCGATGTTCAGGTACCTAGTGACTTCCTTTCAAGTGTCGTCCAAAAGGTGTGTCTTCATCCGGTTGGTAAACTTGTTCTTGAGTCCGCCATCCTAGAGAATAGAAGATGGAGAGAGTCAGAAAATGAGTAGAGAAGAGTGACCTATGGCTTTTCTAGTGGTCGTGTCTACAGTCAGAGTGTGCTTGATACCATCTCTGTAGCGACCCGACCCGAATGGATCGAATCTGTGTTCAAGTGTCATCCTGGATCGGTAATGCTGACACACACAGTACTCAAAGGATTTATAACAGAGTGCAATCACACACTTATTACATCGAATGTCTCAAAAGAGAAACTGATTACAATAAATATGGCTTAGGCCATCTAAATAAGATAACAGCGGAAGGCTTGGAGATAAAGTGAGTCCATCAACTCCAACGGATAGGTGAGTGCACGACAACGACTAGCACACCTTACTCTTCGTCTGAAAAGTCTGCAACATGATACGTTGCAGCCCGAAAACGGGTCAGCACATGGAATATGCTGGCAATATAACACAGTAGAGCAATGAACAGAATAATTGCTAATACTACATGCATATTTGGCCGGTGGAAAAGCTCTAGGGTTATACTGTTTTGCGAAAAGCCAATTTTTCCCACAACAAAGGAATATATTTTATTAACTATCATGGTGGTTGTTGAACATTGAGAAGGTAAAACCCCCTCTCAATCCCAATTAAAAGTAATCATTAATCCCAACAAATTAATTTAGAGTGATGGGATTCAATATGATGATCCAAGAACCAGATACTCAAGATGTCCATTAACCGGGGACACGGCTAATATGATTAGTTTTACACTCTGCAGAGGTTTTGCACTTTCCCCACAAGACTCGATCTCCCCGTTGGATTTCTCGCACTACATGGTGTTTGAGAAAAACGGATGACCAGACACAGTCTTTCAGAAACATTTACTCTTTACTCGGGTAGACAGTTACACATACTTTCCCCTACATCTGCTAGCCTACCACTGAAAGAGGTTAGTAACATACTCAACTATGCTAGAGCCCTAATAGCTTGTGGCTGCACACGGAAGTTTCTAGCATGAATAATCTTATGATCCCTTTGAGCCGGGTGGCGGACGTAGGAGGTCACACGGTAATCCCCGGGATCTCCTAGGACAAACACTGGTATATCCCCAGGTGCCCAAACAAGCAATCCACCAGATGTGTATTAAAGTGCCACCTTAAGTTGAACCATTAATTAAAAATCTCACATCTGTCATGGATACACTCAAAACCCATACCATGTCTACGAGCATAGCATGGCAACATAAGCATAGCGTGGGAAGTAACTCCCAAGGGTTTGTTATAAAAAGGGCAATAGGTTCTACCTCATCATCTACTTCCCAGTACCAACAAGTTAATCACATCCTAATATGCAATATTTGAGGGTCGAAACTAATGCAAAAAACTGGGGTAACGAAGAAGTATGATCAATGTGGTATGCCTTGCTGACGATCTGCAAAACCTAGGGACTCGTAGTAGCACGCTTCGCACTCGGGAATTCTATCGCAAAAACAAACAATAGCATACATAAGCAATCAAGCGAAGATGACGGTGGTAAAAACCCAAATGAGAAGACCTAACCAGAAAGTTCAAACGAAAGACTCCCGGTTTGGCAAAAAGAATCAAATCAAACGGAGCAACGAAACTCAAACTGCGAAAGAAACAAGCTTGATTGCTTAATCGGACTAAGTCAAATTTACAGTAGCAAAAACTTGTTTAAGTTGGTTTAAACAGAAAGAGGGCTTCGAGACGAAGATCTAGGAGCTTTGAATCGCCTGATTTTGAAACAAACGAGCGAAAAGTTATACTAAAACGAAAATCGGATCAGAAATCGCGATCGAAAATAACGCGGAAAAACCAGAGAAAAGAAAAAAATAAGAACAGGAACGAAACGAACGTCGCTTTGTTGCGGTTAACGTTGAATTATTGAAAACCGTTCGTTAAAACGAACGTACGGACGAACGTCCGCTAAAATAACTGAACCACGGAAAACCGAACGAACCGAAAAAAAGCCATCTAGGGTTTAAACAAAAAAACCGATCGGTTTTTCTCACGAAAAAAAGAAGGACAGGAGGAGGAGAAAGAAGACCGGGCTAAGGAGGAGGAAGGAGGGAGGACGAGCGGAGGGCGGCGAGAGATGCGCGGAGAGGAGGAACAGGCAGGACGGACGGGGGAGGGGCGGCAGGGAGGGGAGGAGGAGGCGAACGGCGGGCCGGCGAGCGAGGCGGCGCGCGGGCCGGCGGGAGACAGAGGGCAGGCGCGAGCGGCGGCTTGGGGCTCCAGGGGGGCCCCGGGTCGGCTTTTAAAGAGGGGGAGGGGTGGCGGGCTGGGGGAGAGGGCGACGGGAGAAGGTGCGCGGCGGCGGACTCCGGGAGAGGTCCGGTCGGCCACGGGGGAGGAAAGGCGGCGGCGCCTGCTGGGCCGGCTGGGCTTCGGCCTAGTTCGGTCCGGCGGATTTTTTTTTAAATAATTTCAGCGCAGAATAACAAACAAAAGAAATACTAAACGGACTCCAAAATTCCCGAAATAAATTTCCCGTCCTCTAAAAATCTCCCGGACAAGGTAAACTTTATTGGGAGGACTCTAATGCAATTTTGAAAAATGCATATTTTTTCTAAATTCAAAATAAAATTGCCAATAAAATCCAAATAAATATTTATTTGATTTTTAATATTTTCCTCCAATATTCCATGATTTTGAGAAGTCATATTATCTCCTCCATATATTTTTATATGAAATATTTTCGAGAGGAGAAAAATAATTAAACCAAATGATCCTTGTTCAATATTTGAGAAAATTCAAATATGAAAACGGTGAAATCCCCAACTCTCTCCGTGGTCCTGAGTTGCTCAGGAATTTCGAGGATCGCAAAACGAAATGCAAAAAAAAATATGACATGCGTGACTGATCTCGTATAACATTCCAAATTAAAAATTTGGGATGTGACGAAAGATAGGGGCTTAGTGTTTCGCCTCCCAACTTATTTATCATATAGATAATGTCAACAATAATAATCATGATCAAATATATTTGAATGGCCATAATGTTAGATCTTTCCCACCACATGGATGCTTGCCAAACTAAAGAATAGGTTGAATAAGAAATTGGACTCAACAAAAAAAAAGTAAAAGAATAGGGCCCTTCAGCAGAGGGAAGCAGGGATTTGCAGAGGTGCTAGAAGCTCGAAGCTTTTTTTTAAAACAGAGATGAACATAATTTTTGAGAGGTATGCTTTCATGTCAAACATAAACAACCAAGAGTTCTCACTATCTTCCATGCTAGACACATTATAGGCGGTTCCCCCAAACAGAATGGTAAAGTTTTTACTCCCCCTCCACACAACAACACACTCCACGGGTAGCCGAATTCACGGATTGCCGTCCATACCAACAACTTTCCTGGGGTGTTTTGTTTAATTATTTGCAATTTTGTTTTGATCTTTTGGTTCATAGGGATGGGCATCCAAATACCAGCCACTCTCTCATGAATGACAAGTGAATAAAAACACTCATCATGAGAATACCCACCTAGCATGGAAGATACTGACAGCCCTAGTAGCTACATGAGCGATTGGGGCATACAAAACAGATTATGTATTTGAAGGTTTAGAGTTTTGGCACATGCAAATTTACTTGGAACGACAGGTAAAATACGCATATAGGTAGATATGGTGGACACTCATGGAAGAAACTTGGTTCAAGGGTTTTGGATGCCAAGCAATATTCCCGCTTAGTACAGAAATTTTGGCTAGCAAAAGATTCTAAATAGCAAGCACCACATGTTGGAGGATCCATAACAATATAAACTTCTATACAAAATACCAAGCATAAACTCATTATGTTGTCTTCCTTGTCCAACTTCAAACTAATTTGCTCAAGTTTGAAATAATTAATGGTGCTCACAATCATAGAAGATGCTAAGATAGTATATTTATATGTGAAATCTCTCTTCCTTCAATATTATTTCATGCATTGTTAAGTGACCAATACTAGTTTGCTAACTTCAATAAATTTACAACCTATACTTCTATATGTGAAAGTCATATCCCCATGGGGATAAGGCATATGAAACATATATAATTTCAGATTTATGATATTCAATTCATTCAACCATTTACTCATAGGATATAAGTGTGAAGCACGGGAGTAAATGACAAACACTCCAAAAAGATATAATGAAGATCAAGAGTAGTCCAAAATAATTAAGTAGTAGCTGTGAAGACTCTCTCTCATAAATAAAATTTTAGATCTTAAGTATTTTATTCAAACAGCAAGCAAAACTAATAAAAATGACATTCCAAGGATAGCAACATATCAGTGAAGAAGCAAAAAACTTAGGCTCAACCAAAACTGACCGATCATGTTGAAGAAGAGAAGGGAGGATGCCCAACCGGGGCATCCCCAAGCTTAGATGCTTAAGAGCACTTCTTGAAATATTAACTAGGGATGCCTTGGGCATCCCAGAAGCTTGAGCTTTGTGTCTCCTTAATTCCCTTTTATATCACGGTTTCCATAAATCTTAAAACTTCATCCACACAAAACTCAACAAGACCTCGTGAGAAAAAGTTAGTATAAAATCAAATGCAAAACCTGTATCATTCTCTACTATAGAAAATCACTAAAATTATTTTAACATGCATACTAAATGCCTCTGCATATTTAATACTCGTTATCCTCAAATAGAATCGTTTTAAACAAGCAAACATATGCAAACAATGCAAACATAAACAGCAATCTGTTCTAAACATTGATAGTCTGTAAAGAGTGCCAAATTGTACTCATACTACCTAACTTCAAAAATTCTGAAAAATTACCACACTGTATAAAAATATGTTTTTACTTATTGTATAAATATATCAAGATTTTATCATGTTTGAATTTCTATAAGAATTCAGACAACGATTAGAAAACTTCTGTTTTCAAACAGCAACATATGGACTGCAAAATAAGCATGGTAAAGGCTAAACTTGACACTTTTATTGAAATAAAAAGATACAAAAAAAACTTATTCTAAATAATATAAAGCAAACTCCTAATAAAATAAATGATGCTCCAAGCAAAACTCATATCATTGTGAAGAATAAAAAATATAGCTCCAAGTAAGGTTACCGTAATGTTGGCGACGAGACGAAAGAGGGGATGCCTTCCGGGGCATCCCAAGCTAGTTGCTTGGATTATCCGTTGAATATACATTATGTGCCTTGGGAATCCCCAAGGTTAGGGTCTTGTCACTCCTTATTCTCCTCATTGATTATCTCACCCAAAACTTGAAAACTTCAATCACACAAAACTTAACGAACTTCGTGAGAGGGTTAGATGATAAAACAAATCATTCACTTTGGTATGTCAAGACAAGATTCAAATTTTGTTATCACAATACCTAAGTACCATATCATTCTACAATTTTTATTGAGCAATATAAAGCCATAGAAACTAGGAAAACAAGCAAACTAGGCATCGGAAACAGAATCTGTCAAAAAACAGAACAGTCTGTAAAGATCTGAATTAAGCTCATACTTATGTTACTCCAAAAATTCGAAAAGAGTACAAACGTATAAAATTTGTATATAAAATCTCTGTAAAAAAATTCAGAGTTTTTTACACGTTCCAGCAAAAATATGGGAATATCGGTGTACTGGAAAAACAAAAAAGTTTGCTGTTTTTGCACAGAATTCAAATAACTATCCACCACACTATACCAAAGGCTTTACTTGGCACTTTATTCAAACCAAAAGCTATAAACATGATTAATACAGTAGCTTAATAATGTGAAACACACAAAAACAGTAGGGGTAAATATGGGTTGTCTCCAACAAGCGCTTTTCTTTATGGCCTTTTTAGCTAGGCATGATGATTCAATGATGCTTGCAATAAAAGTGAAGAATATTGAAACACAAAGAGAGCATCATGAAGCATATGACTAGCACAATTTAAGTCTAACCCACTTCCTATTCATAGGGATTTTGAGCAAACAAACTTTATGGGAGCAAGAATAAAAACAAACTAGCATAGGAGGCAAAAAACAAGCATAACTCAAGACTTTCAAACATAGAAGAAGAAACTTGGATTATGCAATATGTAAAAGCATGTTCCTCTTTCATATAAATTTCAGTAGCATCATGATGAATCAAACAATATAACACATACAAGCATCTTTTCATAATCCATAAGCATATAAATTTTATTACTCCCACATAAGCAAATTTATTCTCATGAATAGTAGTAGGAGCAAACTCAACAAAATACTATCAGTGAGGCATAATCACAATTGAAAATTAAAAAATGATGACAAGTTTCATGGTTATCATTATTCTTATGAGCATACATTTCATCACAATAATCATCATAGATAGCAACTTTGTTTCATAATCAATTGAAACCTCTTCCAAAAATAGTGGATTCATCACTAAATAAAGTTATGACCCTCTCCAAATCACTTTTATAAATTATAAGATTCAACACCCTCCAAATAGTGGGATCATTACCTAGAGTTGACACTCTTCCAAACCCACTTTCATCAACCATAATCATCATAAAATAGGAGGCATGCTATCATCATAATAATTTGCACATCAAAACACTGGGGGGACTAAAATATCATCTTCATAAACATAGCATCCCCAAGCTGGCTTTGCATATCATTAGCATCATGGATATTCAAGAGAATTCATACTAACAACGTTGCATCATGCTATCATTCAAAGGATTTTATGCCAACGTTTTATTGCATTCATCTTCTAAACACTTTGGCACAAATTTCCTTTCCATCATTTTCACGAAAGACATTAAAAAGATTGAAGCATATGAGGCAACCTCAATTCCATTTTTTATAGTTTTCTTTTATAAACTAAACTAGTGATTAAAACAAGAAACTAAAGATTTGATTGCAAGATCTAAAGATATACCTTCAAGCACTAAACCTCCCCGCAAAGGCGCACAGAAAAAGAGCTTGATGTCTACTACGAACTTCTTCTTGTAGACTCGTGTTGGGCCTCCAAGCGCAGAGTTTTGTAGGTAGGATAGTAGCAAAATTTCCTCAAGTGGATGACCTAGGTTTATCAATCCGTGGGAGGCATAGGATGAAGATGGTCTCTCTCAAACAACCCTGCAACCAAATAGCAAAGAGTCTCTTATGTCCCCAACACACCCAATACAATGGTAAATTGTATAGGTGCACTAGTTCGGCGAAGAGATGGTGATACCAAGTGTAATATGGATGGTTAGATATAGGTTTTTGTAATCTGAAAATATAAAAACAGCAAGGTTACTAGTAACAAAAGTGAGACAAAACGGTTATGCAATGCTGGAAACAAGGCCTAGGGTTCATACTTTCACTAGTGCAAGTTCTCTCAACAATGATAACATAATTAGATCATATGGCAAATCCTCAACGTGCGACAAGAATCACTCCAAAGTTCTATCGGAGAACGTAGGACGAAAACATGCATCAACCCTAGTGCATAGATTACCCAATGTCCCTCGAGAACCGCGAGTGAGTGCCAAAACATACATCAATGTGAATCAATAATCACTTTAAGATTGACACCCAACTACTCCATAGTTGGGCACCGAATCTCAGGGGGCTACACTAGTGGGTGCGCTAGACGCGACCCACTGAAAGCATGCAAGACGACCTTCGGCAAGACGGAGCGCCTCCTCCCTTGGTCAGTGAGTTTGCAGCCTTGACCTCGCCGGGGGCTTCTCCACGGAAGCCAGGTTGTGGATGCCGCGTCGGAGGCCAGCCAGGTGCATTGCAGGAAAAGCAGGGTCAATGCAAAAAAACGAAAAAGATGACACAAAAATTAAAGATTGATCCCCAAACCTCACCCTCCCACTTGTTGGCCCGAATCTCGGGGGCTAGGTACACCAGGGGGTGCGCTCGCGAGCCCCATTGATCACACTTGAAACAAGCCACAAGAGAAAAAACTCCCTCCACGGAGCGCTTCCCAGCTTCCCGTGTCCAGTCTACAGCTCAATTGGGCCAAGGCGTATGAAAAAAAAAAAGCCGTTGCGCGTCCACGGAGTGTTGGGCACATGGCAGGTCCATCGCGCATTCCTCTGGGTGCCTGGCCCGAATCATGGCCTCGCCGCTCCGGCTCGAGGTGCGCAAGCGGCGGCAGCCCCCCGGATCCCCCACCACCGGGCCCCGCTCCGGACGCTGCTTGCGGAAGCCCTTGAATCACCAAGGGTGCCGCCTCCGCCGGCTCCTGTGTGGCCGTCGTCGACTCCGGCGCTCCTGCCATGGCGGCGCCTGCGGCGCTTGTCACAGGGGGCCATCCTTGTGCGCCTTCGCTCTCATCGCTCGCCCGCTCGGCCTGTCATCCCGGGGCGGGTGGTCCACGACCATCTCCTCGACCTCGGGTTGCTCGACGGCGCCTCCACCCGCCCGTCCGGGTCGCACCCTCATCTACCATGGGGCTGACGACGGTCTCAGCCAGCGTCGTGACCTCCGCAATCTCTAGCCAGGCCTGGTCTGCGGTTGGCCTGCTCCTCGCCTCGACGGCCTCTCACACGCCGGCCGAGGCCTCCTAGCCGCACTCGGCGCCGCCCGCTCTCCTCCTCAAGGGCCTTGTTCCGGTCCCGCCTGATACGTCTCCAACGTATCTATAATTTATGAAGTATCATGCCATGTTTACAATAATTTTATATGGTTTGTATGATTTTATTAAACGAACCTGACGCTGTTTCAGCAGAACTACCGTGGTGATCGTTTTTGTGCAGAAATAAAAGTTCTTGGAATGGGCTGAAAATTTACAGGTGATTTTTTATGGACAGAAGAAGACCCCGAAGCACGAGAGTTGGGCCAGAAGAGTCCAGAGGCCAACGACAAAGGTGGAGGGGCGCCCCCCCTACCTTGTCGCCTCTGACCCCCTTGACGTGAGAACCAATGCCAAAAATTCCTATAAATTACGAAAACCCCCAGAAATAAAACCTAGATCGGAAGTTCCGCGCCGCAAGCCCTCTTACCACCAAATCCAATCGGGACCTTTCGCACCCTGCCGAGGGGAAACCATCACCAGTGGCCAATCTCATCATCCGGCGGTCTCATGATGAGGAGGGGAGTAGTTCACCCTCGGGGCTGAGGGTATGTACCAGTAGCTATGTGTTTGATCTCTCTCTCTCTTTCGTGTTCTTGATCGGCACGATCCTTGATGTACGCGAGTTGTTATTATAGTTGGATCAATGGGTTTCTTCCCTCTCTATCCTGTTGTGATGAATTGAGTCTTGCTCTTAGGTTCCGTTATGTGATTTGAGTATGGATTTGAGAACACTTGATGTATGTCTTGCGAGGGATATCTGTGGTGACAATGGGATGTTC